>QVRM01005865.1:0-31975 GCA_003439945.1 Dermanyssus gallinae | reverse complement strand
TTCTTGAAGAGTTTGCTGATTGTGTGAGTAGGCATATGGGGCGGTGGGTCGAAGATGATACCGTGCTGCGTTCGGTTTCGGTATAAGAATCAAGTGAGCGCACTTGATGAGGGGTGACTAGGTTTCGTACTTGGCTCTGGGGGGGAGCGGGGGGGGGGGCGGGTTACGGAGCTTCCCGTCACCGTACGGTACGGAATCGCTCTGCTTATCAGCCGTCGCAGACGCAGGCGCTTGGTGCGGTACAGCTGTTGTAGTTGATCAGCACGGTCGACCGCGTCAGCTAGCTGGCGGTCATCATGTCCTCGTTGATGGCGTTTCGCCACCACGGCCGGGCCCGAGTCATGATGCGGTTTGGACGCACGCAGTCTCGAAGCTCACCGTGGTTGCAGTCGTACCACGCCTTCAGGTCAGGATGAGGTCTCTGGTCCAGCTTCCCGCGGGCGGCCTCCGAGGGTCCTTCCGGCTGCACAGCGACCCATTCCTCATGCCATCGGGCGATTGTCCTTGATCTACCGTTGTTAAGTCTAGCAATCGCCATCCTTCCATTTTTTCGGCGCGTTCACTTGCCAGCAGATCCCATGGTAGCATCTTGGACAGGACCAGGAGGGCCGCAGTCGACACGTGGGGGTAAGCCCGGCAGACACGAATGGCTACCGGCCGCAGTGACAATCGAAGCGCTCTCCTGTTTCTTCGTGTCCTCAGCGCCATGTCTGCCCGCATTGGAGCCGGTATAGCGCTACCGACTCTGTACACTGGCCAGCAGGCGCCGTCTGCCCTCTGTGCAGCCACCGACTCTGGGCATTAACCGCGCCAGGCCGGCCGCGACCTTGCTTTACCAGTCACATGCTGGATATACGCGATCTATTGAGACCTTGTCGAGCACCACTCCGAGATCGTTGCTGTCCGAGCAAGCTTGACAGGATTGACCGTTTAGACGCAGGCGGAATGTTCCTGGTTTTTTTGGCTTGCACTGTAAGGTACAGTGCTTCCGTTTGTGCGGGGGCAGTCTTAGAGAATGGTCTTCCGTCCACTACTACCATCTGCTCGAAGGCTTCATTAGCGGCACACTCCAGGACCCCAGTTCCCCGTGCTGTTATAACCAGTGCCAAGTCATCGGCATAGGCCACCATCTCAGCACCCGCCGGTAAGTCCGGCAGCTCTGAGGACTCCGTTATAGGCTTGGTTCCACTGAGTCGGCTTTTAGACCGACCCCTGAGGAACCCCCGCAGAGATCTCATACTCCTGACCGCCGGCCAACAGTCTTATTTTTGATAGGTAGGACGAAATTATCCGGCGAAATGTATGGCGAGATGTCCTTGCGCCTCATAGCGTCCATGGCCACCTCCCAGCTCATCGAGCTGAAGGCATTCTTGACATCCAAGAGAACGAGCTCAACAAAGTCCCTTGTTTTCGGGGTCTTCGTTAACTGTTCGGCCGCCCATTCCAAAACCGTGTAAGGGCGCCAAGCGTGGACTTTCCTTACAAAAATGTACTGGGCGTCTGACAGGGGCCCCTTTGAGCTCAATCTCAAGCGTTGAGGTTTTTAACGATAACATTCTCCAAAATCTTGCTCATTGTGTCTAGGATACATATAGGCCGGTAAGCAAAACTACTTGTTAAGCATTGCCCTCTCCCGCTGATTTGGGCATTAGGACCAGGTTGACGTTTTTCCACAGCCGCGGAAATCGCCCGTCTCTTATAGGCGCCTCACCAGTGCTTGAGACAGCTTTCGGCCATCGCTGCACCAGCAGTTTCGCCGCTCCAGGAGGTACTCCATCCGGGCGGTGCTTTACCAAGTGTCAATCGTTGCCGTGCTCGCTCGACTTCCTCCAACGTCACCTCGGGATATCTTCTTCAGCAGCCAGAGGCTCCTCCCAGTCACCTCTCCACGGGTGAACTATACTATCAACACAGGCTATGGACCTGATCCTTTAGAACATCCGGCCGGAGTCTTCGGAGAAGGCGCCTGGAGCTTGGCCATAACAATTCGGTACGGTAGCCCCCACACGTCCCTATCCACGTCCTCTGTCAGCTGTTTTCACGCCTGTGCATTACTCTTCCAGATGAGCCTTTAAAGATTCTTGCGGGCAGCTCTGTAACTTTCCAAGGGTGTGGCCGATTGCTCGTCAACGTCTAGCTCCGTCTCCCCTCGGTTTACCCTTCCACTCTGTCAGCTGCGTTGCCTAGTATACGCCCTGTTTAGCCTTGTGCATCGCTTTCTGGCTTCCCCCGATTTCATCGCTCCACCAGTAAGCGGACCGGTGCCGTCGGTCACCTTCGCCGTTTGGGTAGGGCGGGCCAGCATTTGTACACGCGACAATGAGTGTTTCGGTGAGTCGATTTTCGTCCATCGTTCCCACTCCCATTGTCCGACACCTCGCGTCGATCTCCTTTACTAGCGCTTCCTTTTCTAGCTGTCTCATTTGCCACCATCTGCCCCGGGTAGGTGATGCTGGGAGACGTCGCGATTGGAGCTTGTACCTCAAGCAGATGTAGCAAGTAGTCGCTGTGGTTATGAATCGTTCGACCCTTCACCCCTGTTATCGCCGTGAATGCCCGTTCGTTGGCAAGCGTGAGATCTACGTGGGATTCCCGCGTAGAAACATCCGCGTGTTAACAGTCATAAGCCCCTGCTCTGCCATCCATTCCAGTAAGATTTATTCTCTTTCCGAAGGTGTGTACGACTACCCAATGCAGTACTGGCCGAGTTGAAGTCCCTGTGAACAATCAGTGGTTTTCCCTCGTGCGTGCCTAAGTACGGCGTATTTGACCCGGGAAAACCTGAAACTTCTGTATTCCCCTATTAGGTGAAAAAATACCACAAGTAGACAACTCCCATCCCGTCTAATTCCACCCACGCAAAGCTACTTCCCGCCACTCTCCTGAGCCCGTACTGCCCATGTGGCGTTGTGCTTTCCTGTCCCACCAGGTTAACCGCATCAATGCGTTCAATCGGTCTTTATAGCGCTCTTCTTTCTCGTTCGGTTCTGAAAGGAGACATAATGCTATGCCCTCTCCCGGTCCGGGAGGTCTTCTCAAGTAGGTCGCACGACCGGCTCTGCACCGGTTGAGTTCACCTGAAGTATTCTAATCATTAGAAGTATTATTGAGTTCCCCTCCATTGGCTGCGACAGCGGGCGCTGATGGGTGCACGCCCTCTCCTGCTGTTACCCTCGCTGTTTGTAGTCAATCGTTAGCTTCTTAGCGCTGTCGCCTTTCTTCGGCCGCTTTCTGGCTCGCCCTAGCCTCCTGCTCGGATGCTTCGCTCCGCTACCTTTCAACCTGGAACTCCTCGAGGTTACTCTTGCGAGCAGCCTCTTTCAGCTCCTTAAGCTTTTTGCCAGCATTGGGCAGTTGCTGGGCAGTTACAACACACTCATATACAGACATATCGCTAATGGAAAGTTCGCAATCATTAATATGGCCATGCCGTTAGAGCATTAGAGATAGAACAAGTAAGTAACACTGGTATTGCGTAGTCTAATAGTATGCTGTAATTGTATAATGGCCAATTCGTTAAGAGTTTAGGCATACGCACGAAGCAAAGCTGTTAACAGATATCAGAGCACAGGTATTGAAAATCGTTTCCTGAATGATCGAAAAACAATGGCCTGATGATGTAACGTGTGGGTTGTTGTTTTTTTTTAACCATACGCCTAATCATCAAACAACCACAGCGCGCATAGGAAACACTCCCAAAGCGCTATGTTTTTAAACGTGAAAAGCCCTGCGACCCCCTGACATGTTACCTCAATTGACATATGCACCCCGGGCAACCAGACGGTACCCGGCCCGACCTACTAGGCACTAGACAAAAAGTGGAATTTTGGCTCGCCAAATAGGTTACCAACGCTCGGATCTGATAATAATGCAATAAAGTAATACCTCTCAAGTTCTGCTGGGAACTTGTAACTCCCATTTTACAAATACGATGCTTCTACAACAAAGAACTGCATGAGGAGAGGCAGTGGAGTGGGGAGCACGAAGAGCTCCAATATGTTATACTGCTAGACATGGTGCTCTCAATGCGATCATAATAGCAGCAGCAGCTTTCCAAGTAGCTGGACTCCCGGCTCACACTGGAATTCCGAGAGAGCTTGCCGTATATTACTGCTGATAACAACACGTCCACCACCTGTGTGAAGGTTTCTAGCATAGGGCGCCAGATGAAATTAATAATAATAATAATAATAATGATGATGATTATTATTATTATTCTTATGATTATTATTATAACTCTACCATGCGCTGCATCCAATGTATAATGTATGCTGTGTGGGACGTTCTTGCCAGGGGCCTGGTCCAATTGCTTGTCTAGCTATTAGCTATTATAAGGAGAGCCTTACGCAGGGCTGGTATACCAAGCACGCTCTAGCCCCAGATTAGACCTCGGTGGCCGAACCAACGGCGCTATACGCAGCCCCAGTCTGGGGGGACATCGTAGTGCGGACGGCAAAAAATAGGGGGGCACTAAGGTCGACTCAACGAACGCTGGCGATCAGGGTAAGCCGGTCGTATCGAACAGTCTCGACCAGTCTCGACCGAAGCTCTCCTGGTTCTAGCCAAGTCGCCTGCCATGGGACCTCCTAGTGGCTTAACTCTCACAGGACGGATTCTTCTCACAGGACGGATTACTAAATGGCATCCCCCTATCCAACCGCAGGTAGACATGCGGGATGATAGTCAGGGATAGAGCTGCTTGAAGGAAAACGGCAGAGACGCCTCTCCCACGGCTTTGAAGTAATGCCAAAGTAATACCGAGCCTAGGGGGGTGGTGAGGAATCCGGGTTTAGTGGGTTTGCGAGTCTCACACTAGTCACGCAGGCTGCTAGTGGCGCATGTGCATCATGCGTTCCCGAATTCTCCCAGAAAAAAAGCTTTAGATTAGGACTTCATGGCGACAAAAGACCTGACGGTGTAGCAATCCCGCTATGGGCTAACGGCAAATATTTAGTATGGGATGCTAAAGTGTCCTGTACAGTGGCTCCCTCCTATAACGTCACATTTCATTAGGAGCGGGGTGGGTTGCCAAGCGCGCAGAAGATGGAGAAAAACGCAAGTACCAAGAACTGGAGATGGGTTACAACGTAGTGCCAATATCTATGAAAACAATGGGTCCGGTAAGCAGGGAAACCAAGAGACTCATCAGTGAGCTGGCCATTGGATTACAGATCCCACAGGCAATCGGCGCAGGCGGCGAAGGCAAGACTCAACGGCAATTGCTGTCGCTTGCAGTGTGCCGAGGAAACGCCGGCTGTATTGTCGGTTCCATGGAATAATATTTAGGAGCTAGGATAAGACAAGGTGTACACGTTCACACCTTACAATTGTAACATTTAAACAATAATAATAATAATAATAATAATAATAATAATGAAATAACAAGGATACACATTCGCACATGCTAATTGTATTGTTCTAATACATAATAATGATAATAATAATAATAATAATAATAATAATAATAATAATAATAATAATAATATAATAATATAATATAATATAATAATAATAATAATAATAATAATAATAATGTTGCAGCCAAATTCGCCTGGCGGAGCCTTGGGACGACCCCGCCTCACCGATTCACCGTACCGCCCGCGCAAGCCAACACCAAAGATGGGTGCTCTAACAAATGGCCCGTCAGGCAAACGGACCGCAAAGCGTGTAGCTCTTATCTCAGTCGGAGTCGTCACCGTACTGATCATTGTGCTTGCGCTAGTGATATATTTTGTGGTCCGAAGTGAGTAAGCATGGGTGACCTTTCGCTCAACTAGCACGATTTTCATTTCAGAATCTTACGTCACGCTCAGACTCTTACGTTTCAGAATCTGCTGCGTTCGTTACGGTGTGATCTAAATGTGATCTCTAAAGAAACGAGTATCTTGTTCGTTTTTGTTTGTCTTCGATTATAAGTTCTTCTCATCCCTACGCACTAGTCTTTGCTCTCCTCCAGACACGCGGACTCGCATACAGCTCAGGATCAACCTCCCCTTGACGTGGAAGATACGAGCTTTGGTTGGCCGTAATCAGGTTGCTGTTAGCTGCTTTTGCCTATGCTCTTGCTTCAGTTCGTTCTCACCCCCCCCCATTACAGAACTTCTCCGGAACGCAGCTAGCTCCTTTCTTGTGACCGCGGTCTGCTGAAGGTAGATGTGTACGATACTCGGTCTTCACTTAATACCGTTTCGTTACAAACGTACGCCATTTCCCCAGCCTGCGTTTGGTTTCATTCATCTCTCGTCATTTTGGGGTTTATCACCGAAACCTAATGTCGCCACCAAGGACACTGTTTATAGCCCTCCTAGCTCGTTCCTAGCACTTCAGCACGATCATGTTCTATTGATTTCTCTCTTATACCACACACTCTACACCAAACGCTTTCAATGTTTCCTTTGTCTTATTGAGTATGCCATGCATGTACAGCTACGTGCGGGAAGCCAGCCAGGAGACCCCCCTTATACTGATGGCTTCAGGTGAGATCGCTACTCAGAGGACCCCACCAGGACGATGCGCTGGGGCTGCTTTTGTCTGTTCCCTGCCGGATCTTAAAGTATAAGGAAATATGAAGAAGTCACAAGCAGCCCAATCAGGAAACAGCGATGTATAGCAATTCCAGCATGCATTCGCTTGCATCTGTTTGCCACTGCGACTTTGCTGTTGTAAGCCAAGGTAATGTCATGCCGAATGACGACAATTTATTGCGAGCCAATTTCAGCCGTTTTGTTCGCAGCTTCTTGATCAAACGGTCAGCTGTAAAGTATTATGCTATTAGTCAGTTGTCCCGCATCGTCCGGCGCTTCACCATTACCAACTCAAAGTTTTTTCATTTTTATGTTAAATCGGGCCCCATTTATGTTGGTGCAGTCTCCGTACACTTCGTTTCACTTAGTCTTGACTGGCACAGCAGTCTCCTTCCTAAGATGAAATTGTTCAATTAAGGTAAGGAATTCGTGTTTCCATATATTACGACAAGTTTTGACAAACATGCTCTGTGAGAACATCTGCTATGCCATTGTGGTGGTAGTGGAATCGGGTTATTCCTCTGCTGCTCGTCGCCTTCTGAAGGCCTGCTTCCAGTAGTCAATGCGCATACAAATATATGTATACATGCTTAATAGCAGTGCACAGGTGGGTATGTGTGGATGCATGAATGTATGAATGTATGTGTGTGTCTATGAATGTCATCCGTCGTGTCGACTAATCACGAATCCATTTTTTGTGAACACTGATTTCATCCGACGGTTGGCGGCCCCGCTTGTTAGAGCGCTATTCCTGCACGGAATTTGAGCTCAATCGATGCAAAACCTTCGGCGCGGGGGCCTGCCGCGCAGATTCGCAAGGTGTTGATTGCTACTGCCCTTTGAGCGGCAAACAATCGGGCGGAGGGCAGTGCGGCCCAAAGACCTGTCGAACAGGAGTAACGTGCCATAACATGGTGTGCTATAATTCGACGTGTATGAACGTGTACCAGTACCTCAGCGCAAAAATCGATGGTAAGCTGCGGCACACGACGCCATCGTCCATTGGGGTACACCTTAGCAACGTTAGCAACATCATTACACTTAGAAAGCGTCACATTTGCCATCGTCATGATTACTAGCGGACAAAATGAGGCCTGCTTGATAATAGTTGCAGGGATAAAACACTGAGAATGTTTGCCTACAGAAGATGTTTTCTCTCGAACTTCTGCGTCGTGCCAGTATATATAATATATATATATATATATATATATATATATATACTGGCACGACGCAGAAGTTCGAGAGAAAACATCTTCTGCAGGCAAACATATATATATATATATATATATCCACGAATTGTTTGCCCAGAGTTTGAATCTCTCTCGCGTCGGACGTTTTCTTACAATTTTCTGAACATTTCATAGTAGTATTCCTTATTGACGGTAACACGAGGCGGCAATAAAAATAGAAGATTGAAGTTGAAAAAACAGTGAAAGTGGTCTTTATATTGAATTTGCTCTGTCTGAATTGCTTCGATCGGAGATTTCCCTGGGCTTTGGCCTCGATGTTGTAACCACACACCCCTCGTCTCGTCCCCCGTAATCACTTTTAGAGGCAATCCAGGGCCTTTTACTACTGGCGAGGGGTCAATTCGGGCATTTACGAACAAGCGTTTAATTGCTGGAAATATTCGCATTTGTGGAACAAACTTCGCTGCCAGTGACCTGACGCATGAAATATCGACCAGGAGTGTTTCAACTGATCTATAAGAGATTCCCAGTTCCTCAGCTATATCCCGGGTAGCAATTCGGAGATCGCTGAGTACGTTTATAAACTTTTCAACGTTTGCTTCTGTTATTAACATTGAAGGCCTTCCTGAACGGGCGTAATACTCAGTCTATTCATGTCCTTCGCGAAATCGACGGTACCCACGTATACACAATGTTTAAGGACACTGCTTGATCAGTGCAAGGACTTCGTATCATTTCTATCACTTTAGAACGTATAACATAGAACCTTATGCAGAATCGTTGGTCCCCCATTTTTGGGCTCCTCAAAAAACGTGTCGAAACTCATATTCTTCATTTCTCCAAACTCAAACAATATTTGGCCTGTGTGTTGCTGGTGAATAGCGTTTCGGTTTAATTTGTAAAATTCAACGTGCTAGAACTTGCGGATCCCCCATATACATACAAATATACATGCATATACAACGCAGATATAAAACTACCCTTTAGTGTTAGCAGATTTTGCGTTCGTTCTTTGGCATGAGTTAAGCGTCGAGTTGGAACATGGACAGAGGTCCTAAATATCTTTTCCGAACAAGCATGCTCTCGCTGGCGCGTGTATGACTTTTTTGAACATTTTGCTTTAGATCAACCAATCTTTGCGACTGCGTGTAATAGTCAAGCACACGGGCAATATAATATAATTATATACATGGTCTTTTAGAATTTGCTCGACAAACTTTGAGGTCTAGTACAACTCGGCAAAGAATCATATTTCAAATGGAACAAGGGGCAAAAATGTCTTCTAAAAAAGTAGCAATTGAACGTGAAATATAAAAGTTGCAAAGAGTTTCATTTATCGTGAATGATGTTCAATGCGTTATACATCTGTTCCGGTTTGAACTAACATAGCATGCAATAAAACAGACGCGAACTTTTCCTCCAAACACGCAGGTATTGGTTTGTCGATAGGATGACTGGGACTCTCGCAATCGTAGCGGAAATATAGAGTTAATATAAATAAATATATATATATATATATATATATATATATATATATATATATATATAATTTGCGTTTACTTTTAACTAACCAGCGCGACTGGTTTGTTGTGCTGGTGCTGTGTAGATGGTTTCAGCGGTGCTGCGATGACCTGTGATGAAGTGATCGCTGAAGTGTGCATGGGAAACGAGATGGTTCCATTCTGCAATGCTTCCTCAAACGGTTACATCGTTTGTGACCATGGTAAGTTGACGTTGCGGACAACGAATAAGCCGCTTGTTGGGTCCCGAAGCTCGGCTGAGTGGGTGAGTGGTGGTCGTCACCGAAGTATCCTGAAGTGGTGCTTTAGTTTATCATTACGTGGACACGCGGACATCGAAGCGCCTATGACATTACGGCGGCTTCTCCTCCCTCGGAAGTAACCCTCAAAACTGAACTCCTAAAAGTGTTAAGCCTTTAGGAGTCCAATTTGGTAAAATCATGGGGGGGGCATGTGAAGCTTGCCTGTCCAGCCTCTCTCGCTGCAGCATTCTCTTCGTGTGGTTGTCGGCTACAATATTCGGCCGTCTGCGTCGGATGAGAGCATTCCGATTTCCCGTTCATGCTATACCTGTACACGGTTGCAGAAGACCAGCACGCAGTAGCAGCAACAGCAACCTATGCCAAGCCAACTATCACACGCATATCACCTCCACTACCTGCGTCAATCTCGTCGACAGTTGGATGCTCGCCGATAAACGGGCCTTAGCCGTCGGATGTATCTTTCCCGTGTGAAGGTGTTTGTTTATGTATTTGTGTGTGTGTTCGCGTTTGCGTCTCTGAACGTCTGCAGCATGTGGTGTCCTGGCATCTTCCCCGTGCTTGTGGGTAGCTGCAGAGAGCTGGAGCGTTCTGGAGGAGGAGAGACGGTCTTGGCTTTCCAGTCAGTGTGGCGGCGTGGTCTAGGGGACTAGTGGGGCGCTAGACATGGTTATTATCTACCGGCGACACCGGTGTCGCCGCCTGGCTCGATCGATTCCTGTTGTTGGTCGAATTTTCTTTGATCGATGTTCATTGAGAATAGATTATATAAACAATACCGCTGAGAGTCAGCGGCCATGCTGCCACAAGGACTGTTGCCGCTGGGGGCAAACCCTAGATATCTCAATATGTCCGGCGTGTCCTCGGTGCGTTGAAGATGATATACCTCAGGTGAAGTGCTAAGCCCGTAGGGGACGCACGCGGAGGATAGTCTAGAATGAAAACCTACCTCCTTAAGAGATGTGTTTCATTCTAGATTTTGTTGCCAACACCAATCACCGTGCATTATGCAATTTACGAACCTACCATAACCACGACAAAAAAAAACTGTGGTACAGGGTGAGGAGTTCGTGGTGGGTTAAAGTTGATGATGCTCAACTTCAAGGTTCTCTTTCCTTGTCGAGTTGAAACATTGAAACCTCTCAGGCGCGAAAAGCATCGGCGAACATGGCCGCTTCTGCAAACACGTCAAGATATGTCGCCTTGGCGTGTTAACCAAGTGTATGGGAGACCGAAGAGGCAGGTGTTCAGAAGTATGCGTGACAGGCTCCGTGAAATAAGACTGATCTGTAGATGCGAGTGGAATGAATGCGGTAGATGGCGGGTGGCGATGCGCCTTCTTTGTCAGGGTTGTGAGGGAGATTCTGGGGGGGGGGGGGTCGCCACGTTAATCGCGTATTGCAGTTTAAGCATCCTCTGTGGCGGATGCTATTGCTACACAGAACGATCTTGCTCGAGTACAGTGGCTTATAAGATAAGGTTAGCTAACCTGTATAAACTGTCACAATAACAGCTGAAATTGCTGTCGCTGCTGCTGCTGTTGTTTCACTTCGTGTGTTGAACGCGATGTAGCCGCCAAAGACGGCCAAGGTCTGGTGCTTGTCATTGCGTTTCGATCATGTCTGACGAAGCATATTGTGGCATGTAGACGGCACAGGCATTGTACGAATCAATTGAATTAATTTAACTGAACGAATCAATCGAACTGAACTGAATCAATCTCAGTTGTTTCGTGTAACCTGTGCTTCTTCGTGCATGTACGTTGGTACGTTTCGGTTGCGGATCATGTTCCAAAGTATTGGCACTTTATATCAAGCGCGTGCTAGGTCTACCCAAAAACGCCTCTGCTACATTCGCTCTTGAACTATGTCGCGAACGAACCCTTACAGAGGACTTTGCCCTAGACGGACTACCTCTTAGTGAAGCCGTACTCACAGTATATAGGGAGTTTTGGGAAATACGCAACGTAAAGTTTGCGACCAATAACTACACGGACGGACCAGCGTTTTGCTCGGACAAATGGAAGAGAGGAGCCCAGAAGAACCGAGCACTAATTTGTCGAGTGACATGGCACGGATACCATCACTACATGTGTTTGAGTGGACAGTGTTTTGAGGTCGATGGTTGTGTGTGTAGATTTTGTGGAATTTGTGATATTGATAGATACCATATACTTGTGTGCACCGAAAGAGACACAACGTCACTACAATCTCGTGCACACTATATAGGATCAGTGTAGACTTCGCATAACATTAGATGTATACTGCTACCAATATTATGGTGAATAAATAATTATGTACATAAAGTATTGGCACGACACAGCCTGCTGAAATGGTGCCGACGAGGCGCCCCGACCTTAATTATGCGGTCATCTACTACCTTATTTACTGTCTTAATATAATAGTTGTTCATCAACTCCTGTTACAGTTCTTTGTCTAAACGAGTGTCTTCGGCTTAGAGTAACCCTTGCGCGCACCGTTGGGTAAATTATTCGCCCAACGTAGTAAGTAGTAGTTTCTCACTCAGGGGGCCCGGTGACCCCAATGCCTCGAAGGCCACTGCGCCAAGGTTATAGGCTCTGGTCAGTTCGGCGTATTTGTTCGTCTCGTGGCTTTCTGCTAGGGTCACCGGGGCGCCGTTCGGGGCGCCGTGACCAGCTCTGTGACGTGAACCCAAATCGGCAATTCAGGGAGAAAGTGAGTTGGTTAAGGTGGCGTCCCGCCTCCCCGTAGAGGCGTTCGGCCTCGTTTAGTGGGGATGAGGATAATTTCGTCGAGACGTTTACTGTCGTTCCAGTAGTAGTCCAGTAGATTCCAACCTGTTTCAGCAGTCTGCCGTGTTCAGGGCCGTCGCAAGTTCGTTGTTTATAGACGCGTGGCATGGTGGACGGTCTTCCTTGAGTGCGCACGATACAGCGTGGTGAGCTCTAATACTCACCGGCTTCCCGCATGGGCATATAACATAAACGAGCAGGTACCGAGTCGGAAGCCAACACATTCTTGTGGCGGCATCTTCCGATAAGGCTGCCAATAATCCTTATGACGATGTTTACTATTTGAATTCGAAGTGAACTAACATAGCGCTACTCCATAGGCTTCATAGGCCAAACGAATAATAATGATAATACTGTCTAGTTATGGGAGAGGGAGTTGTGGGTGTTTCGTGTGCTCCGCCGCGAAGCATAGGTAAAAATACCAGACAGAGGTGTAAAATAGTTTGGCGTTTACGCAGCTGAAAAAGAGATATATAGCGAAGTTTTCCGCGGTACGCGAAAAAAATGACACGCTGCGTAGACAAGCCCATGGCTAACAAGATATAACTTGGTTTAAAAGAACGCTTTCTATTTCTGAAACTAGCGTCAGGTGTCCAGGATTGTATGCCACTTCCGCCACACACACAAGCGTGACTAAAGAAGACACTTAACTTGCTTACGATGCCGGTAGACCTAATGAATGCAGATCAGACAAACAGCAGATTGCTACTGTTCCGAGTTGATAATATGACACTAATGCGTAGGTACTGAGAGGCAAATCGTTTGCGGATTAATGAACAGGACCCGTAGGAGATTATGGGGCTTCAAAAAAGCAATACTTAATTACATCTATAATACTTTTTCACTAAGTAGCATAGCGGCTGTATGACTGAGACCAACTGTACGTGTTCAAATGGAGAAAAATGGTATGATACAATATACTTTGCTGTTGAACGGCCAGGTCAGCTAAATGCGGACATCTTATCTCTTATGATAGCATTTCGGCCGCTCACTACAAATATGATACTGGCAACATTGCAGAATTTTCAGTTGCGAGCTGTTTTTGCTCGCTTACTTGATCCATAAGTGACTGTTTTCGGCTTCAAAAGCCGCAGCACCTATGGGAATGCCTATCAGCAGGTTAGTGCTTTCGACACCGTGAAGGCAACGTTCCTTAAGAGAGAGATGGGCCTTCCTAGAAATGCACAAAACCAGCTAACCTATAGCCTGTCGTAGACGACGCCGTTCATCGAGGATCTGGTAAAGCGCTTTCAACTTTTCAACGACTACCGCGTCACTGTCCGTAGTTCCGTAGGCAGTTTGAGCGCAGAAGCTGAAAGAAGAGCCAGAAGCGTTCTACAAGAAACCGGCAATGTTGGACAGTGATAGATGGATGGATTTCTTAGTCTTTCCGATGACCGTCTTAGCACATTTTGCGGCCTCATCTGCACCAAATATCTTATATACAACGCTTTCTTCTATATATTTTCGTTCTATATATGTCCAAACGAAAACGAATGCCGTTTTCGAGTTACTTAACGAACACAAGTAGTGATGTAACGCAATTAACAATACCAAACGGTGATGTAACAATACATTATGAAAAAAGACATTTTTTGCTTCCAAAACTAGAATACACGGCTAGGTTCGAAATGACCGCCCGTGTAGGTTGAGCCCCATTAATTAGGCTCGCCGAGGGCTACTCCAATAATAACGTAATGTAATAACTAGCAAACGCGCGTCACCAACGTGTGCATACGGTCAGAGAACACTTAACGAAAACTTGTTGCAAACAAGCCAGCTTAAACAGAGAAAACATAATAATATTTTCATGTGTTTTTCTGCACATATATATATATATATATATATAGGTGAATTGAAAATTGAATTGAATAGGTATATATATATATATATATATATATATAGGGTGTGACAGAAAGATCTGAAGAGCGATATACAGAATTCTAGAGCTCGTTAATACAAATGTTTTTCAAATGGAACATGGTCTCTGAGAAGTCTTGTTTTGGACTGAGAGTGAAATTACTACAGGGTGCCTCAGCTAAATCTTGCTAAATTTTGGCGGGCTACCCAGCAAAGACGGAATTATTAATTAATTAATTCAGATCGGTTTGCGTTAGCAGACAGCCCACTCACAATAGAACAAGAACACATTGTCATCA
Source organism: Dermanyssus gallinae (assembly GCA_003439945.1). Lineage (NCBI taxonomy): Eukaryota > Metazoa > Arthropoda > Arachnida > Mesostigmata > Dermanyssidae > Dermanyssus > Dermanyssus gallinae. The sequence goes on along the minus strand of QVRM01005865.1, from coordinate 17,549 downwards.
TGGACGGCCGCCGCAACATGGGTCCAGAATATGACCGAAGAGCAACCGTTATCCAATTGCTTCGTGCCGGTCATCGGCCAGCCGAGATCATCAACATTACTGGATTTAAAAGAGCAACGGTCTACGGCATTGCCCGACGCTACAGAGATGCAGAAGAGACAGGGCTAGGTGGTGCAACACCTGGAAGGAAGATTCACAACCGCCGACGAGAAGTGCGGACACCAAAAGTGATAAAAATGGTGCAAAACTGCGTTTTTAAGGATCCAAGTCTATCGATGCGCCGTTTAGCGATCAAATTCAATATGAGTGATTGTTCTATGCGTCGGATTATCAACGAAGAACTGCGCTACAAGTCTTACACGTTTAAAGTCAGACAGATGTTGTCTCAGGCCGCAAAAATAAGAGGATGACTTGCTGCCATCTCATCCTCACGTTTTTGAGACACGAAATGGCGGGACATCTTCGATTCTTCTCCGACGAAAAAATCTTAACCATTGGCCAAAAACATAACCCGAAAAATGACCGGTGGCTCGCAAAGAAGCCTGAGGATGTACCAGTCGTGCATAGAACCAAACAGCCTGCCAGTGTGCACGTCCTAAGTGTTGTGTCGAATGAAGAAGACGTGATGCCCCCACACTTTTTTGACAGACACGAAACCGTAACAAAGGAAGTGTATTTACGCGTTCTGCGAAGCGTGGTAAAACCATGGATTGATAGAGTGTCCAATGGAAGACAATATGTCTTTCAACAAGACGGCGCTCCCGCCCACACCAGTAATCTCGTCCAGGATTGGCTACGGGGCAACGTGACGGCGTTCTGGGACAAAACGATATGGCCCCCTAGCAGTCCAGACTTGAATCCCCTGGACTTCTATGTATGGGGCGTTTTTGAGAAAGAGGCTAACAAGTCTCGACATGCAAACACAGAAGCGCTACGCAGAGCCATTGTCGAGTCGTTCAAGAATCTCAATCCGCTAACTTTGAAGAAGGCCTGCGAGCGCTTTCGCGCCAGAATTGAAAGTGTAATTGCTGCTGGTGGTGGCTACATTGAATAAAGTTTTTCCTCAGGAGTGTACCTAACGGCACGTAAAAAAATGACGGAAATATTCGTTTTCATTTAGATACAAATTGCGAAACGGGCGATAACGTTTAGTCTCGATTTAGCTGAGGCACCCTGTACAATTTGTAACACTGGTGTTTTGCCCGACATAGGAGCACAAAATGTGCTCTTGCGAGACAACGAGATTCCTATACAGAAACTAAGCACATCTTCGTCTTCGTAATAAAATTCTGCTCCATCTAAAAAATATACAAGGCCGGTCAGAAGACGCGACATGGTCGCTTAGAAGAGAATTCGCCAAAAATGAAGTTCTTTATTAGCGTTCACGCCAAATACTTCAAAATCCTAACCCTACCACCACTCACAGCGCTCAAAACGGACATAATCGGCGACCAAATATATGTCAATGCGAGCTGTGGTTGCGGAGTAATTACGATTTTTCGGAGGGCATGTCGAGATTAAGTGCATGCATAAATTACCTACTTAGATAAATCGATCGGCCCGCCCCGGCCAATCCACCGATACTCGAAGGTCTCATTGAGGTAATCGCGCACCGCAGTGGTGGAGTGCGGTGGCGCTCCGTCGTGCTGGAACCACATCCTCTCGCGAACACCTTCTGCAACGCCTTCCAACAGTCCTGGTAATGTTTCACTCAGGAATGTAAGGTATGCTTCTCCATCCAACCTGTTAGGAAGTATGTGTGGACCTATGAGGTAGTTGCTCACCATGCGAGCCCACACATTCACGGAGAAACGACTCTGGCGTCTACGCTGGAGACTCATATGCGGGTTCTCTCTTGCCCAACAATGGGTGTTGTGCCTATTAAACACACCGCTTTGTGTAAAGTGAGCTTCATCGGTGAAAAGCACAAGCTCAGGGAACTCCGTATTAAATTCCGCTTTCTCCAGAGACCAGCAACAGTACTCAACCTGTTGTTTTTGTCTGGATTTTGCAAAGCTTGAACTTGCTGCAATCTGTACGGTTGTAGTCGTTCGGCTCTTAGTACCCTGTGGACGGTTCTGTAACTCGCACCAACGTTTCTGGCCACTTCCCTCGTACTTGCAGAAGGACGATCGGCTACTGCTTGAAGGATGCGTTTTTCCAAGGCTGGTGTTCTTGCTGTCCTCGGTCTTCCAGAGTCGTAGTGACGGCCATGGTATGATCCAGTTTCACGTACGTGACGATGTATGTTCACAAACGTGTTAGTACTTGGTAAGTGTCTATCCGGGTAACGCATCTGGTATAGCCGTCGCGCTTCGTATACGTTACACCGTGCTTCAACATAAATGTGAGAGATGTCAACTTTCTCCTTAATTTTGTACCGGACCGTCACGATACAGTAACAATAACGATTTCAACAAAAATGACAATATACAGGGATACGTCTTGCACGTAGCAAAATCGCAAAGAAGATGGCATTGGACCCGTCCTCTTTCGGTCTATTTATTCACTTCAGAGACTCGAATGTTCCACCTCTTTGCTGATTGGTCGATTGAGGCGCGCATCGGGTAGCGTAGGTGGTCGTCGATGTTTATGACAGCTGTGCGCCGCGTGTGGATGCCTAATAATGGTGGTGATGATACAGATGTTGTGGTTAGAGCGCGATAGAGGCGGTGACGAAGATACATCGATGCAGTTAACATGTGGCACCACCGCACGCCACCACTGCGGTACGCGACTAGCTCATCAAGACCTTCGAGAATCGGTGGATTGGCCAGGGCGGGCCGATCGATTTATCTGAGTAGGTAATTTATGCATGCACTCGATCTCGATATGCCCTCCGAAAAATCGTAATTACTTCACAACCACAGCTCGCATTGACACATGTTTGGTATTAAAATGATCGCCATGAATTGCACATTGCCTGAAGATGTCAAAAACATCAGTGTTACAAATTGTAGCAATTTCACTGTCACTCCAAAACAAGACTTCTCAGAGACCATGTTGTATTGGACAAAAAAACATGTTCTTTAACGACCTCTACAATTCTGTATATTGCTCGTCAAATCTTTCCGTCACACCCTGTATATATTATATATATTATATATATATATATATATATATATACATACATATTAAGAGAGAGAGCGATTCGTATACTTGGTAGTGTATATGTATGTATATCTCTCTCTCTCTTTATATATACCCTAGCCGACGCTCATCGAGGCGAATAATGCGAGGCGAGATTAATTTGATTCATTTTGCTGCTGCTGCTGTTTGTTGGGCACGAAGTATTTACGATGCCAGATGTGTGTGAGCCACTGAGAATACTTCCGTTCGAACCTTTGCACTACGAGCCGAGGTTACATCCCGCTCGACATCCGTCCGAACCCCAGGTCGATCTAAACCGATATATGAAACCGTGCCTGCTGAGACGTCAAATGCTCTCGTGCTTGACGAGCCTCGCCTCGATACATACGACAAGCGACAAAAGCAGATACACGGTCGTCAACTGCACGAAGCGCTGCATGCAGTGGAACGGCGACGGGTGCGCATGTGCGATAGGCTCCGGCACGAAGAAGGGCAAAACTATCGCACACACGTGCACGCCAATCAAACGCTACGGTATGGCCCGTTTGAAACAATACTCGTTCAATCGTTTATATATATGTATATATATATATATATATACATATATATATGTATATATATATATATATTTATATATATATATATAAACATATATATATATATATATACTGCAGTTGATTTGCCCATGTTGCTGCCATGGCTCCAACGAAATGTATACTGAATGCATATATAAATATATATGTATATATATATATATATATATATATCTGCTCCATACAGACACGGGCGATAGCGTTTTCTGCAAAATTACCTGAATAGTTATAATTGTTTGAATTTATGTAATAATGGAAATTTCAAGCTCAATGAAGATTTATTGAACTTAAATAAATTTGCCGTCCGGAGAAGACGGTCCCATAAAAATAAAAAAACAATAAATAAATATATATATATATATATATATATATATATATATATATATATATATATATATATATATATATATATATATATATATAAATATATATTTTGTTTCTTCATGAGACTGTTTTCTCCAGACGGCAAATTTATTTAAATTCAGTCATTATTCACCTTGAGCTTAAAATTTCCATATTTACACAGTTCAAATCATTGTAAGCATTCAGGAGACATTTGCAGAAAAGCCTATCGCCCGTAAATGGGCATTAATCTAAAAGCTATGAGAATATTACAGCAAACATAAACATGTTTAAAAAAAAATGCTCAGAGATGGGGTTCCTGGGCGAGGGATAAATAAGTCGGGCGGAGCAAGGTTGTAGTCGTTGCGGTTGTGGATGCGATAGAATATACCATGAGGAATATGCTCAGCAACTTGCAGCAACTTGATCTCAAAGATCGTGTTTGCGAAACAGACGCTAAGAGAGACACAGTTGTTGAAGAACACAGATGTATGGGCACGGTTCAAACGTCTCACCCACAACAAGATCAGCGACAGTCGTTTTTGAAACAAAGCAGCAAAGTTCGAGGAGAGAGGACAGAAAGGACACAGGCAGCTGAGCAAGCGCGTGCGGCGAATGGCGTCGACTATGAAAATGACGAGGAGGAGAATGAAGAAGAGAGACAACTAAATCTCTCTGGCGACTGAGAAGGCGACTGTCAGATTTGAGTTCTTCCCAGATGATAGCAAGGCCTGTCAGACCACTGCTACATGAGGGAGGGGGCGGGGGGGGGGTCAAAATTGCTACGAAGAAAGTAGGCAGAACAAGATGCAGGAATTTCTGTCAGTACAGAGAGTAACCGCCACCTGAATGCCGGCAGTAAGGGCAGTGAAGGGCGACTAAACGAACATATGTCATTTTCGAAATTGCTCAAATCTGATTCTGAAGTTCTAAAGAAACTGAGATTAACCGAACTGAAACTATGAACTGAACGTCGTTTTACAACATAAAGTAAACTAGCAATTTGGATCGCACAACCAGAGGATGAGACGGGCGACTACAAGCGTATGCCGAGCAACAGTGGTTTTGCTTACCGATACGAGTGCATTCTGGGAACGCATCAGCGGACGTACGATACAATTCCAAGAACTGGAATGCCCCAAAGAGCAAGTGTGAGTAAGGTACAGCGAGAAACATACACTGCCGCGGAAAAATGGGTCCTATTTCGGTTTAATGGTAGCTCCGATGTCGCAAGTCTCTGTTAGGAGGTGACCGTATCAAGTTACGCTATGTGCAGGGTCTCCTCTACACAGTACCTTTCATGACACAAGTTTGGCCGTGTGCCGTTGTTGTGTAAAAGGCTAACCCGACACGTAAGAGCACCAATCTCTATTACAAAGCTCAATGACATAACTGCACGAAAAAGTGTCTACACGCTGGCACATTTCAACATTGATTAAACACTTTCCCGCAAACAGCCCCGATGGGCATAAGTCCATCGGGACTGTTTGCGGGAAAGTGTTTTAAAAAAATAAATACAACATGCGTATTAAAGACAAAGATAGGAAGACGGCTATGCGCTATTTTCCCTGTCCACGAAACCAAATACGGCCGAAAAATAATGGAAAGCAATTGCGCAGAGATAGAAGGATGCCACGCACTAGCAAACGTCACAATTAATTGACAGTTTGTTAAAGAATCTTGGATTATTTAGGCTTTGCACTACCGATTTGCTAATGAAAAGCCCTGCTGTCAATAAGCTACTTAGTTTTGTAGAGTCTGGACCAGGACCTGGCGTTTCTGATATCCGCGTTTGAGGGCACAAACGCAATCGTGTTTGCCCCTCTGCTAAAAAGGAACTAGCGACTAAACCATGACCAATATAACCAGACAACCTCCACTTCAGTTTGCAAGCGCAGACAACCAGAAAAGACAGTAAATGCGCCTACCTATGCGTTGTAAGAACGTTGCGGGGCGTACGAGCACACACGCCACGCATTCTCGTGATTTGTCATTTTTGTCAATTTTGCAGTAAGCAACGATGGATATGTCCTTCTGCAACTATTGACCCAAACGTACAAACGCACTTTTGGTTTATACGAGAAATACCCAAAGGCATCAGGGACTATGCGGAGCAGCTTTTGCGCGACCAATTTGCGACTACAATTGCAGCAGAGACGTTACATCATGGATGAAGTGTTTGTCGATGCTGCTTTCAAGATAGAGTAGCAACACTCATCGCTGCCTTGCTCTGAGGCACACAACTGTAACTTGACGCTAGAATTAAAACCATCTTTTTAAGGAGGTTGTTTTTAATTCTAGACTATCCTCCGTCCCCTACGGGCTTGGAACTCAACCTGAGGTATATCTTCAAAGCACCGAGAGCCGGACATGTTAAGATATCTAGGGTTTCCCTAACAGTCCTTGTGGCAGCATGGCCGCTGACCCTCAGCGGTATGGTTATTCATCTAATCTCAATGAGGATTACTCAAAGAAAATTCGATCAACAACAGGGATCGAACCGGGGACCGGTAGATGACAACCATGACTAGCGCACTAATCTCCTAGACCACGCCGCCACTGTAACTTGACGCTATGTCCGTTCATTCGATGCAGTATAGCAAGCCTAGAGAGAACTAACCTTAAAGCATATACCTTACATGCGATGCGTATGTACAAAACTGTACCGAAAAACGAAAACAATAAAAATCACCGTGTGTAAGCCTCTCGGAGCGCAGGCTAGCGGAGGCTGGCCGACGGGTCGCCGTGCGTCCGCTGATGTCTTGTGACGTTAACGCATCCGTCGGCTACAACACGGAGAAGGAATTTCAGCGCGCAACATACTCCGCTTGAGAATGTTAGCAAAGATAATGTAGAAGCCGGCAATAAACCTGATTAAAAAGGCAATAAATCTACAATAAGTGAACATGTACCTGTGTCAGACCTCCTGGTACTGGAGGCAGTAAGCTCTATAGTTTCTAGCTAGTTTCAAAACCAGGGCTGGATAGCTCACGTTTAATGCTAGATCAAACGATTTCATGTTTAACAAAACAACTGTTGGAAGAGCTCAGCGCTTTTGTGAAGAACGCTACTACAGACACTATCACTACTCTGCCTTGTAATCGTCAGCAGAGCAAATAGTCTAAATAGTCTACGGACGAAAACGGGTTCTTTACGCCCAGTTTCAAGCGCACTGACCCTAAGGAGACTGACAGCACAGAGAGCTTTGGCAGCGAATAAAAGACCAATACTAGCAACGAAATCAAACCGCATCAACTCGGTGCAGCAGTTAAGGGCAGAACGGAGGTGGCAGGTCACGCTTCTGCCTAAGCTTACATTAACGCAGAAGGACCTACGCGCGTCAGAGTTAACATGACATAAAATTATCAGCCTCACTGCTTATATGGAGTGATTGATCGCTGGCTCTTTAGGTTACTGAGGGTACATCACAAACGTGTTTTAGCAATTCACCTTTGCCTAGTTGACGCAGAGCAGCCCTGCATGAGCAAGTGAGTCTATACTCGGAACAACATCACTTAACACCCTTGGAGGGCATCAGATCCGCAGACGTCTCAGGAACGTGTCTTGGACGCATTCAACTAACTTTCTGTATTTAAACAGATAGGGCTTCCAGACAGGAGACCAATATGTGAGTTTGGGAAAAACAAGATATTTGTAAAGGCGAATGCACACATGACGAGTCAGTTAAACTGTTTACATGATGAAACAGTTAAACTAGACTTTTGCAATTTACTCGATACAAAAGTTTTATTTATCAGAGATTTCTTTCTGCGGAAAGTGCAACAGACCTACTGCCACTGGTGTTGCAAAATAACGGACATCCTCACTATTATCCTGGGACATGATGACGCCTATAACTTCCGGAAGAAGAGTTCAATAAGGAGACCTTTCAGGACTCGCACTGGTAAGCCTTGGTATATCAGATCTTTTCAAATACGAAGCCCGTTAAACGTGTGGTATTAAGATGACGGAACACCCAAAGGGCTGGCAACTATCTTAGCATCCGACATATGCCAAATTAAAGAATTCGAACAACAAGGAGACGCATATCTTCAAACACAGAGAAATGCAAAGTCACTGCTTTTGGTGGAGCTCAAGAAAACAGAACACATGCAAATACGTACGACCTTGTAGATTCTACGTTCAGCAAAACAACTAGACAAGGGCAATATGAATCCTTGAAGTACAAAAACACCAAAGCGCCCTTATAGAAGGCTTAATAACATATCTTAAGGAATTGTTTCCACAAGTAGTAATGTGTCTATGGAGTTACAGCCTGGGATCGTCCCGCCTAAACCACATACATTGTAGTGCACTAATAGATCTCTGTTCACATGAACTTGAGCCATCTGATACTTCCGCCAGAGAGATCATGAGCGATGTGCTAACCATCACGCCCAACGGCGAGATATGAAAGAGGGCAAGTTTACCTAATAGAGAGAGTAATCTCGGCTTAAAGAGTGCAGTATATCTGGCTCTTGTGTGTTACGCTGTTTTTTAACCACTTTGGTTCTATGTCAGAATTGTTGACAAGCCATGACGTCCAAAAACGTATTCACAAACATAAAATGGAAGTGCGAATTCAGGATTAAACTAAAACCCACAATTTGGATAAGCACCCACATCAAGATCGTTTTGCATTATTTGAGCCCGACAGAGAACAACTTCAAACCCACTCCCCCAAATAAGAATGCCATAAAGGTGAATTGGCAGGAACAAAGTTTGATAGACCAAGAGAAGGCCATCCACCGGAACTCCGATAAGCCGCATGCGAAAAAGGGCTGAAATGATGGCGTAGCATTTGGGCTTGATGTACTCTAAATGCGCCCGCCAGCTCGTGCACTCGTGCAGCATTAGGCCGAGAGATTTTGTGGTCTCCGAGAAGACCAATTCTCTCCCTGAAAAAAAGAATTTCCCTTCAAGGTGCATTTTTAGGTGAGGAGCTTGGAATTCAATGTTCGTCTTGCTGGCATTAACGACAAGATTAAATTTATTGAAGATCGAAATTACTGTTTCCACTTGAGATAGGCGATAAGGCAACTCCGAACACATTTCGGAAGCATTGGGTCGAAAAAAGCAACGTCGTATCATCAGCAAAAGCGATTGGCTTATCTAAGTTTTCCCTCTGGATATTAAATAGGATGAAATTCATAGAATTAAGGAAAAATAAAGGTCCGAGAACAGAACCCTGGGGGGGTACCGATGTCTACGGATCTCCAGGAGGATTCAACCGACCCAACTCTCAATGCCTGCATTATTGAGGTTAGGTACGAGCGGAACCAACCATCTATATATATATATATATATATATATATATATATTATATATATATATCGACATCTAACTACGGCCTTTGCAGCTCACGGATTTCATCACGTTCTGTGCAACGTGGAGGGTTGCGTTTATGTGGTGACCTCGCCCTCATTATGCCTATCAAGCCAAGGCAGCTGGCGTCCCACACGGTACTCCCAGGTCGCTAAGGCCCGGGGCATTAACCGTGTAGCCCGGGGTCAGTGAGCAGCACCCCTTCCCCGTAAGGTAGTAGCCTTAACAGCCCTCGAATAGGCCCCCGACAAAGTGACGATATGAATTCGTTGACACTCAATCGATATCGTATGCCCTGCTTCCCATGGCAACAAAAGTGACCTTGGGAAAGTTACTATTGGGAGTTTACACCGTCTAACTAACTTACATGGGAGCACGTGAAGGTCCCCGCAGCACGCGGAAGTTGCGCGTCAGCAGACCACGCCGGTAAGAGAGTCATAGTTACTCTCGCAACCACAGGATGAATGTCAATGCAAACAATGCTGGAGAAAATGTGATCGATACCACGCCGCGGCATGCCAGGCGGTTAGGTCTATAGCAGAGCTAGCAAAACGCTAGATTGTTGGTATCTCGAAACATTTTGATGTAACATAAACACATTTTACCCAGTTTGGGGTGTTAATAAAACAAATTTTATTATTATTATTATTATTATCGTCGTAATGGCGTTCGGTCTCGAGTCGGATATGCATCATCATCATCATCATTGTACTAATTGTGAGCTCTTGTGTTTCTGCATTTGCAGGCATGTGTAAACAACCTCCGTATATGTTTCAGAATCTGACAGACCAGTGGAACCAGTTAGGAGATAGCGTTACCGATAAGTATATCAAGCTGGTAAAGCATGCAACTCGTGAGAGAGACGAGGAGCTCATGGCACTGATCAAGCAGTATTATCCGCCACACGTGCGAACGTTTGCGAGCATAATGAATTCCACCTACACACCAGCCACACTTAACACATCGAAGCTGGCCTATACCACTTTGGCCGGCGTAATGATACTAAATGAGACACTTCCCGTCTCGTATCTGCTTGTAAGTGCAGTCTATATCAGCCAGACTATATATCTTGGTGTATTTTATCGCATGCTTTGCTCTGCGTGTGTGTGTGTGTGACTCAGAATGAACTATGGAAGGTTGATGATCGGACGGGCAAAAACGGATTGATTAGATCATCCATTTAGTCATCTCTACAAAATAGACATACATATATATATATATATATATATATAGATATATATAGATATATACATATATATATACATATATATATATATATATATATATACATATATATATATATATATATATATATATTGAACTGACTTATTGATTGGTCTTATTGATAGCAGCAGCCGCAACAAAACTTACGCCCGCCTCTCATAAACCGTGTAGTAGTTACGATGCAGGGATGTGGTGTTCCTCTTTTTTTTTTTATAGGTGGAAAATGCTTTACGCACGCCCTCCGATGTGATGGTGTAATGGAGGGTAGTGTGGGACTAAACGCCGGCGGAGAGTGTAATACTCGATCCAATCCGCGCGTGCTACCCCACTAAAAACCACCTCTGCCACCCTCTTCTGGTTCGGAATTGTGAACCATTACCTCGAGACCAGGAGAGGGGAGTTTCATGCTGCGACCCTCTCCTTAGTCTACGAGTATGTTCCGAGCAGGGAGTGGGTCCTGCCCGGGAGTGGACACTAGAGGCCTAGTGTTGAATCGCGATCTGCGGCGATCCTCCAAGGCTAAATTGTTCACGCATAAGCCCGTCTAGGTATAGGATCCCAGCGTGCCAGTCCGTTGTCGACTTGAGCAGGTTGGTCACGATGGTCGTAGTCGGCTACTTTTGTGGACATAGGAGAAGCCCGTTCGGTGGGCCGCAAGGGCCTCGCAGTCATTTTATGGTTCGCGCCGCGTCATTGGGTGCGCCTGTGGTGCAGAGAACGCAAATATCTGCCTATGTGGAAAAGGTACGAGTGTAATTGTCCATGTCCTGTGAGCACTTACTGGATGTGTGGCAGGCCGGTGTAGGCTTGTGTCCAGGTAATTTGCCTCCTGTTTGACAGTGAGCCGGTTCCCTGCAAGTTCTAAGGATGCTTGCTTAGCAGGTGTTTCTACGACACCTAACATTAGGTGTTCCTACCTAATGTTATTAGTAGTAGTAGTAGTAGAGCCCGGTGGCGTGGTGGACTCCGGCTCGCAACCGGAGGAGACACATAGGTGCGCGGGTTCGGCCCCCACCGTTGCACATTTGTATTTGTGGAGGGTCCGTCTATGAAGCAATGTGAGAAACAGTTCCGTGGACGTTTAAACCTTGGCTGAGGGTCAGCCCGAAAAACTTTAGTCGAACCCCGGTGGCTTAAGTCTGCAACCTCGCGACCGGAGGAGACACATAGGTGCGCGGGTTCGAGCGCCCCACCGTTGCACATTTGTCGTATTTATGGGGGTCCGTCTATGAAGCAATGTAAAAAACAGTTCCGTGGACGACAAACCTTGGCTAAGGTTCAGCCCGAATTTGTTACTTTACTAGTAGTATAGTAGTATTTTTGATGGGGTTGTTGTTGATTAATGTAACTATCGCTACTATTGTCTACGTGGTGGTACCCGCTGCGATGGTGGCCGTACGGGGGATTTATAATGCAGTTTTGCAAGCGTAGAGCAGCCAGGCGTGGTTCAGAAGGTTCAGTTGAACTGGAGCGGTCTGATAGTCCTCACGGCTGAAGCGCTCGCTTATGAGAGCGCCGTCAACGACGACCTGACACCGCCGAGTCGCTTTGGGTCTTTGTCGTCGATAATGACCTTCGTATGACGAGCGGCGAGCAATATATTTATATTTTAAAATTTATTATATATATATATATTAATATATAATAAATTATATATATATATATATATTATAAGTCTTAGCACGTCTAAGCTATTTTTCAACGTTCGTGTGTTTGCTATAATCCTACAAAAACTAAACACAGCATAAATCATATGGGGGGAGGAGACAGGTAGTGTTGTTTAGCAATACTAAACCAACTACTGATGGCGGGGGTTAATATCCCCGGTTTACTGGTCGACGCTTGCCTCCTGCTGAATAGCTTGCTCATTCTCGGTTAGAACACACTTGATGACAGTCGCGTGAAGTTGTCATCTTCGTGACTAGAGTGGGGCCACAACTTCAGCCAACGAGTGGCTGGTATCAGCAGATACTTTGAATTTGGGTATGTATAATCGTATATATATATAAATATTTGGAAGTATATATATAAATGTTGTAATTCAATTTAATTTCAAACGTGATATATGCAACGGAACTGCACATTACCACGCTTACGTTATCAGTAACTAAAAATGATTGAAAAATGACGAATCAAACAAAGAGGCAGATATAATCAACACTCGACAAAATCCAAGAAAAATGCTCTGCATAGGCATTAGGGGTATCACAATGGATATGATTGCGATTTTTTACGATTTACGATACGTATTATTACGACTAAGGAGTATCACAATGGATACTATTGCAAGAACTTTCAGTCAGCACAGTCAGCATTTTGTGCATTCGTTATAGCGCCAAATCATACACGAGGCATCACGCTCAAAAAGAACCACACATATGAAATATTTCACTCGTACATCATATTTATTATGCACAACAACTTTACGTAAAAACACGTGAATAAAAAATATTATCCAATCTCAAGTGGGTGTTTCTCTATACAAAGCACATCAATTCAGGCACGCCTAGATGAGAGGCCTGATTAAGACTATAAAATAAAAAGCTATTGTATTAGTTCGCGAGCGAAAAGGTGTTTCGTCGTGAAGCACCTAATATTTTTTTGGGAATGCGGGTCCAAGTATTAGGGAGGCGACAGGCAAGTGTGTGTTGACTAGACTTTTAGAATACTGAGATCACTTTTTTCGGGCTGACTCTCAGCCAAAATATAACGTGTCCGTGAAATCGCTTTTGCATTGACTCATAAGACGGACCCCATAAATACAAATGTGCAACGGCAGTGATCGAACCCGTCCATCTATGTGTCTCCTCCGATCGCAAGGTCGCACGCAAATGCACCACGCCACCGGACTCGACATATACATATATATACTGAGGACACTGCAAACATTGTTGCACGTCTAGCTGATGTTCGACTGGGGGTTAGGAACTAGTAGAAACGCAATCACCACAGGTTCAATAACTTGCGGAAAAAAAAAAAAAAAATCCAGGCTACGCGCGGTCTCCTCAAAAAGTGCCGGGGCCTGGTTACAGGCTCTCCCCCAGTGCTCAGTTAGGAACTCTATTAGATGACGAGACTGTTCGGATTAGTGCGGGGGCTACGCCTGGGGACAGCTCTCGTAATCCCCCACCAATGTCAATGCGGCGATCAAGTGGGGCCACAGGCACACCATGGCCTCTCTTGTGCCTTAAGCTCAGGTCGTCGAGCCCGACACGCCGCACTTAACGAGACATTTAGCCGAGCTTTGAGGTCGGCCGGTTTTTCCTTGCATTCTCGAGCCTCCTGGCCTCTGCAGGAATGATGGGAAGCGACCGGACGGGCTGACACTAACGTCCTTCGAGATGGGTCGCATGCTGGTATGGGATGCAACCGTTACTGACTCATTAGCCCTCTCACTGGTCAGTGCTGGGAGCGGAACATGCTGGGCACGCGTCTATGTTGGCGGAAGCGAACAAGTGCAGAAAGTATGCCGGTATCACTTACCCCCACGACTTTCGTCCACTGGCATTCGAGACATTAGGGGGACCTGGCCCGAAGACGCACAAACTTATTCAACGTGTCGGCAAGGCGCTCAATCGTTCGACAGGGGACCCTAGAGCTGTCGAGTACTTGCACCAGAGACTATCGCTGGACATTCAGCGGGGTAACGCCGCCTCTGTGCGTGGAACTCTGCTAGACTGGACACGCCCGAACCTGGAGGATATGTGACGTTTCCACTTGATTTATCTGGTGTACACGTTCATAAGGATATAATTGTAGCCTCTTGCATATAAGCAAATAAAACTGTAAAATTATATATATAAAAAAAACTTGCGAAATTTTAATGCTATTATCGAAACCCAGCGTGCATACTTTTCCACCGGAAGTCGGTTAAATGGACTGAAAAAAGTTACACACCGAATCCCTTCGTTTCCTAGATAAAATGGCCAAATGCATTATTCCTGTATTGCTCTGACTCTCTAAAGAATTCCGTCATAGCCCCCCCCTCCCCCCCCGCTCCCGCGTCCATAGCACTGATAAAGAAATAACACGGTTTTGTACACAAGAAGATGTAACAGCAAATGATAACCCTATTCAATTTCATTCTGCACAACGCAGATACTATCAGCAAGCACTTGGTGTCGTATCTTCCAGATGGGGTTAGATACCACTAATGTTTTCTGGAGAACAGGCCTAGGCGGTGTGCCAGGCTAAGTCGTAAAAAAACTTAATACTGTCAATATTTAGTTGGTGGAGTGGGTGCGCATCAAAATTTCTGATAAATCACTCCGAATAATAGCGTCGTGTCATAAGCAGAAACTATACCCAGAGCTGAGCTTAGCACCCTCAGAAGGACCCTCACATTCAGACGGATAAGAAACATAACAAGCCTGAGAACTAAGCCCTTAGCACTACAGATAGCAAGCAAGCTGTTGCCACGAAGACTTCTTACGACCAGCTCGTACGACCTGTCGCTCCCTCCTGAGAAAGCTAGGACCTAAACCAGGCTACTGTCGGCGCAGAGCAATTCAGGCCCAGCTAATATCTGGAGGCGAAAGGAAAGGCCAAGACAGTTGAAATTGTCAAAAAAATTATATATATATATATATATATATATATATATTTATATATATATATCTGCGTGTATTTAAGTGGGTTGTTTCTACCTGACTCTCTTTTTCAGTATGATCTTCACAATGCCCATATGTAATCTGCCCCGCATTTCGTCATTCCATAAAGTGGTGCGTACGGCCGACAAAGTGGTTTTTCCTCTCTATATGTGCCCCCACGGCAAGCCGAAAATTGACGCCAAAGGAAATAAGTAGCCGTAGGGAACCGCCGTACTTTCGGTCGTCGATGGAATCGACCCAGTTTCTCATAACCCTGCTCAACAGTAACCACTTCCTGACGACGAACAAACGACACGAACATAGGGGAACCAGCTGGTTGTCGCTGGCCCTGGCGGACAAACTTTTGTATCGGCAGCTCCTATGTGGAAGACAATGGCTATTCTCCATGTCCTGCGAGTGAGTCGTTGCGTTTTTGTACCTAAACCTTGAAAGAAAAAAAAAGAACTAGATAAATGCACTCTACATGCATGCAAGAAAGTATCAAATAGTATATTGAGCTTGGGAAACAAGATCTTCTAGAACAAATCATAACCTACATACATAACACACTTATCAATATCCTTCTTGTAGAATTGATGAAGTGATTAATTGTATCAATACTGTCTTTATTAAGTGGACAGAAGAATGCAATGGCAGACATTCTTAGATATGGTCGTAAATGCACGCCACGCTGTTTTTTTCGCTCGCTGTTTATAAACTCTGCCATCGACAGCGAACAACGCTAGTTACGAGCGGAATTTTTTTGTGAGTTCAAAAACAGCCTTACTGCTGATACTGCAGAAACTGTCGAAGATGTGTGGTGCATTCGGCAATGATAGCATTTCAAAGACTTCGTGCTACAGTCGGTTCACCAAAAAGTTCAGTTTCAAAATCTTAAGCCGTCCGGAAAGCCTATTACGCTCAAGGAAATAAATTGCGCAAATCTGTGAAACAGTGATCCTCTAGTGATCACGCATTACGAATTAGCCATGATAGACTATAGACATAGATCACACAACTATCGTTACTTGCTCATTGCGTCCATGATTTCACGTCGACGTAGAACCAATGATGAGTAGTAGTACCTCATGATTAGAGCTTTTGCGCAATGAAGTGGAGGGGTTTTTCTAGGCGCTCAACTGTGGTAGCGGCATCTGTCAGGGACTTTCTTGTCTAAGGAAGTACCTTCCACGCAAACAGGCCGGTTTTTAAAGAACGACTCCAGAACAGTTTTATTGCTATACCGCATCTGTTAGGTGCGCCCCGGGACGTTCCGGGATGACGCGTGATGATCGGCGAGAGCAGTTTAAGCGTTAAGTAGCGGTGGTCGCTTAAGGTTTTTTCGTTCTTCTTCAACTTTCAGTTCTGTATTCTGTCGTTGTGTAGTGGTCGGTCCGCCAGAGTTTGGCCGACCCGACCACTACACAACGACAGAATACAGAACTCCGTGCACAGGCACAAACTGATCTGGATAACCGTCGGTGGCAAATAGTTCATCCAAGTTGACTGTTGTCGCCTTGGTCGCAGTTAATTAAGCTCGTTATGATTACGTCGATCCACCTTGAGAGGACATCGACACTGATAGCAAGAAATCAACAGGAGCTACCACTTAAACCTGCAAGGTGGTCGCTATGTATGCATCGCCATAGGGCATCTGGATACGCAAATGATGTATTATGGCCCGCGGGCCCCCCCCGCTTTTCTGACCCCCAGCAAATCGCGCACCTTGCCGCGTTTTTTTTAAACGCCGGCGGTGCCCAGCCAGCAGCAATAACGTCGCGTGACTGCCTTTTTTACTATGCTGGAATGTCTAGAATGAAGTTCGACCAATAGCTAGCTATTCACGCAATTATGTTGGTTCTCTAGGCGTGTCCCCTGAACAAATAGCTCATTCTATACAAACAGCATAAGCTGTCCAGAGTGGTTTGACGTTCGTTATTAAATTCATTTAACCTGGTGGTTAATCCTTTCATTATGTCTTCGCAAATTCTAACTGACCGCCACCTTTTCATTTACTGGGAAATGGATTTATCCGGTCGAGATGATAGGCTCTCACGATAACCCTTTTCTTTCACCGCGCCGTAACCTTTGCCCTTTCCTATTAAAAGGTTATTCCGTTCGAACGTTCGACTGTGCGGTCGTGTTTTATTTAGCGTGCTCCCGAAACTCACTCAGTAGGCGGATGCCAACGGTGCTAGTTAGAGGCTTGCTAGGTGTCGTTCGTCTCGTCTCGACCTCGCGCATCGCCTGATACGGATGTCGTCGGTATTTCTGCGCGCCGACGCCGATCGGATCACTCGCTCTGAATGTATAGTGAGAGATCTGAGTGCACTTACGCACGACTTCGTTAAGTGTCCGTGTTGGCAGTCTCATCATTGACAGTTTT
>QVRM01005864.1:0-38543 GCA_003439945.1 Dermanyssus gallinae | reverse complement strand
AGGAACTTGAGATAAACACTAGGAAAACCAAAGCCATGAAATTTAGGCGTGGAGGTCGATTGGCTGCCAGAGACGTTATACGTTGCTTGCGGCCAACCATTGGAGTTTGTTAACTCTTTCCAGTATCTTGGCTTCGGGTTCATTATACGGGAACGACGTCACAGGCATATAAACGAAACAGTACGGAAGACACTTGTCTCTCTTTACGGGAAGTAGGCAATGTCCGAAGACTGTCCGTTTTCTCAGCAGTGAGGCTCTTCATGCTTAAGATTATTCCGGGGCTGATGTATGGCCTTGACAGGGTGTGGAACCACCTCACACTGGCGAATTTTAACCAGCTTGAGAGGTGTTTCTCATTTTATATAAAGCGGGTGCTTTGCTTGTCTATTCGAGCAAGGAGCCGCTATGTCCCACGGCTACTGAAACAATACGACTAAGGCTGAAGATGCCGCGTACAGTACCAACGAATGTTTCATTTCTGAATGGGAAGCTAAAGTCAAACAGGCCAGACGGGAGGTCGTGGTTTGGACGTTTTCAATGCCGTGCACCTTTGGTCTGGTCCTGCATGTGACAGTCGCCACGTATACACCAGTACATCGTGCATGGTTATCACTACCTGGTATGTTCAAACGCCAGCGTTTCACGAGGAGTACGAGTTGTGCACCTGCCGGTTCTGCCCTGCAGAGGTGTGCCAAGTACCATGCAGTGGAATGCACAGCGCTGAACAAAACCTCGTTGCACTACTTCTCTCGCCGAAAGCGTGAAGAGGATAGAGTATTATGAAGAACATTTTAACTGTATATCATACTCAATCTGAGTGAAAATAAATATAATTGAATTGAATAATCAATATATCAGTGCTGTGATACGTGTACATAATGATAATAATAACCCCCTGTTTCAAAAAAAAAAAAAATATTATTTTATTATTATCATTATTATGACAGGGTCCATCATATTGAGGATAACAAATGGGACCAATGTAGATCGGATCATTGAATGTTGAAATTTAGTGTCGATATTAGTATGTGACCTTAGCCGCCTTTTCAGCCGGTCTAGACTTTCTTTGCCAGGGGACATATGCTGAGAATACGTCTATTCCTAAACCTCACTAACTGATCCCTGTTTCTAAATATATATATATATATATATATCTTCCGAGCAAAGGTACTATAAACTGCTGGAGTTCCAACCTGGTATTGTGGACATTCACATCCTACTGGTATGTGAGAAAACTCAAGCTTCTATCAGCAATCAGGTTACACATCTGCTCTGGAATTGAAAAATATTTTAGAAGGTGAAGAATATCTTTACTCTTATTAGGTGTACGATTAATGCGCGCGATCCCCTCACGGTTATTGAAAGGGAAAATAATACAATTGCAACAAACGACGTCAAGAGGCAAACACTCAGTTAAAGTACTTTACAAAGACCTATTCATATGCCTCCGAACTTCGGCGACGTATGTTATCTCCCGGGCTGTAGCTTGTTTGACAGCTATGTTGACAAAGTCCATGTCTCCACGGTGAATTCACTAAAACAAGTTTTATCAAAAAATTAGGGAACATATCAGCATTACCTCAGATATATTTTTACAAACAATGTAATCACGAGATAAGCCGTCTCCTGAGTCTAATAGTTCAATAATTCTGAAAGACGATGAAGTGTTCTGTATTTTTCGTACTGCTAATATTGCTCTGAAGCACAGACAGGGCTTTAATATGGAGACAGTAAATAACTGCCTAACAGTAGATTCCTGCAAACTGTCAAAATTAGTGATTTGCCAAGCTACAAGAACGTTAATTCTCAGTCGTCCATACTCAAGCGCAATTTGCTTACTGCTCGGGACGGTTCAACAACTTCTCGGGACTTAAAATGGCCGCGCGATATGCTATAATGAGACTCGCTGCATGGACGTAGCATATTTCAATTACGGCCTTCGAATTGGTAACTCATCGAACACTAATTGGCGTTCTTCCTTACTACGGCGTTGGACTTTAGCTCATCTAATAGGATTGCGACCTTCCTGCGTGGAAGAACTTTTCGTGTTAGTGTTAATTATACGTTTCCTGAAAGTCCAAGTGCGACATCTGGTTGTTCTCAGGGAACTTTACTTGGCACGCTAATGTATATTCTCTACACACATTCAACATGTGGAAACTACAAAATTTCACGAAAATTGATCTATATATATATATATATATATGTTTTTTTTTTGTTTTATCATATATAATATCTTCAAATGAAAAGATACAAAACGCCGTAACAACCAAACCAGTTGAAATTTAATTATGCCGCTTTAGGATATTAAAGTGAATATCTAGGAGCGGGAGTGGAGTGCGGTGTGGTTGTACCATGCGTGTCCCGTTTAACTGACGAGGCGGTGCCTGCGAGGGCATTATTGCGTTTTCATTGCAAAATTCAACAAGTGAGAAGCAGGGAAGTCTAATCAGAGTTCAGCCTGTGAAAAATGTTCCACCAGTCGATATATCCATTACCGTATACGGGGAAGACTGTGTGTCCGACACGTCGAGAAAATCAAATGCCCGTTTTCGTGAAGGCCGGAAATAGCTGATGACCCGATAGTGATGACCCGATACCAGGCCAGGCAAACGCTGTAATCACGGCCAAACTCATCGACGAGGTGAACGACTAGTAAAGAGTGATTGGCGTGTCACAATACGAATCTTGGCACTGATGGTGAGGGGCAGCATTGTTACAACTAGGCACAACAGGTTAGGTTACTGGAAGGTGTGCACACAGTGGATTTGGAAGAAGCTCAGCGAACTTAGCAAAAGGAACTGCGGCTGGGGCTAGCACTGCAACACGGAGATCTCGCTTTTTCGGAGCGGATCGTCGCTGGTGACGAGAGTTGGGGCCGTCACTTCGAGCCAGAGGCAGAGCTGGACCGTAGGCATGGAAGCTGCATCGTCACCTCCTCCAAAAAATCAGTGTTGTGCTCTCAGCCGGAAAGATGATGCTCATCGTCTTTTTCGACGTCCAGGATTCGGTACTTACAGAATTTCTCGACCCCGGAAAAAACCATTGAACTGATGTGCACGGTGAGACACTCTATAGCCTACAAAACTCTTTCGGGTAAAAATAGCCTATGGAAGGAGTGAGTCTGCTCCACGATAATGCGCGCCCACACGTCTCCGGGCTCGCATGAAGTGCACTGGCCAAGTTCAAGCGGGAGCAGCTCGAGCACTAGATATTTCATAAGTAATAACCTCTCATAGACGTTTTCTATGTATTTACCTTAAACGGCGTGCATGAGTGTCCTTCACTTTATATAATCAAACAATTTGCGTAGAATACTTTAATGACTCACCGACCGCTATGGCGTAACGGCATATAGAATACTGCGAAGATGCATTGCATAAAACGTTAAATACCCGGCGTGGTTGGGGATGTGGATTTTGGGTCACAGAGTACCTATTTCGTTGAATATATTGATTCGCGGTTTGATATCGGATGACACAGACCTGTTCTTCTAAGGGCCGTATTAGTGTGTTCACTAAATAAGAAACTCGACAAAAATGGCCTCAATGACAAAAGCTAGCCAACACTGTCCAAATCCATCTATTTAATGTGCAAGTTAACGAAGACCCATAACCAGGAAACAGTCATCCCGTCAACCGCAAATGAGCGTTATATAGCACAGCACAGAAGGAGTTTGTGGCACAATTTGACTGGCTTGAAATGTTAAGCGACTCGCAAAGTTCCGATTTCATCTATTTTGATTGTAAGGCAATGTTTGAGACGCTATTTCTGTTACTAGCCTGATCAATCTACTTCAGTTCATGCAGTAAGTGAGAAATATTAAAATCTGTCTTCTAAGTCAAATTAATAGAATTCAAGAGAAAAATCTCTACCATGCTGAATGCTTAGCGATGTCAGGCAGAACAAAGAAAAACCGACTGCTTTCTGCTAAGGCACATTGAACGTTGTCATGTCAGGAAAAATGCTCAAATACGAAACTGGCAGCAATAAAGAATTTGAGTGCACAAAAGGTTGCGCTTGCAGCTGAATCTAAAACCGCCATTTTAAAGATAGGCCAGAGTGCAGTTAGGTCAATCGAGGATAACGCACACGTCTACAATCAATAAAAGGCTTTTTAAAAAGTGGCTATAATGACAGGCTTAGTGGACAGTGCGTCGTCCACCAGAGCGGTGTCACCCATAAGGATGTAAAGCCAACAGAATCAGTGAAGCAATTCACTCTATATGGCGCAAAATACGTAAGCAGTTAGTAAGCTTTGGGAAATAAGGGATGGATATAATAGATTATAAACGCCTGCACAGGCTCAGGCGTCACTCTTAATGTTGGATTCAGACCGAGAAATATGTTTGACAATTTGGCCATATGGCACTTAAATCTGTTTAGTTTATTATTGTACAATACCTCGTCATCTCTGGGGGGGGGGGGGCTCTGCTCTAATAAGGCCTCCGGACCGGACGGTATTCGGAACGAACATCTCAAAGGATCGCTCCTGTTAGCGCCGTGTTGGACAGCCTTATTCAATGAATGCCTTAACATAGGCTATCTCCCTCCTCAATGGCGAAATGCTACGCTACTGGCGATCCCGAAAGGCAAAGGCGACCCAACTCACCCGTCGGCCTGGCGGGGCATTGCTAAGAAAAGCGTATGCTACAAGCTGTTGTCCTCCCTGATAACGAGAACGTTAACCGACTTCCTGGAGGGCACAGACGTCATCCCTGACGAACAACATGGATTTCGAAGGGGTCGCTCGACGGCAACAGCGTGCGGGATTCTTGTAGAGGATGTTAAGGAGACCCTCTCTAGACAAGTTCAATCCCTGTACGCGGTTTTCGTCGATTTCAAAGCTGCTTTTGACACCGCTCCTCGTGATCGCGTGCTCGATATGCTAGCAGTGGTTGGCGTTCCTTATAAAATTCTTAATCTCGTGGGGGCAATTTACAGGAGAACCGTGTAACCATCGACGATGGTGTCTCGGAATTGCCGGCGTTTTCGCAAACAACCGGGCTTGCGCAGGGGGACAATCTAAGCCCGCTTCTCTTCTCTGTACTTCTGAAAGACCTCCCAAAACAAATACGAGGATCAAGAGACCTCGTCAAGGTGCTACTGTACGCTGACGATTTAGCTATCTATGGGAGAAGTCGTTTTCAAGGGAAGCTACCCTCTTTCTTATGTGAACAACTTTTCTTATTTGGGGCTAACACTACCGTACAACGGGGCAGCGTTCTCAAGACACGTTATGGAGAGATGTAGGAAGGCCCTGATAGCGGCAACGTCTATCAAAAGCCCACAGCGTCTATCCCTCGCCACGGCCATTCCGCCTCTTCGACTTGAAAGTTGCTCCTGTCGCCACTTACGGAATTAACCTAATATGGGAGCATCTGACTATGAGAAACCTGGATCAACTAAACCAAGTAAAAGCAGTCCTTTCTCAAACGGACCCTAGGACTCCACACGTCAACGCGCAACCGACTCGTTTATTTACTAGCGGATTGTCCGCTCCTCACGGAAGATTTGAGGCGTCGTTTTAACCTCCCCCGCACCGCGGCCTTTGACGAATGCATTAAAAGATGGGAAGTAAAAATGGCCGAACTCGATCCGGAATTGTTTAACACCGGCGCAATGAGAAACGGCGAGTGGAAGGGACCAGACCGTACTAACGGACATGTGGTAACACGATTTGCTGTGCATGGTTTTCACCACACCCTATGTAGACGGTCTGAGTATCATGACGAGTATGACAGCTGTGTTTGTAACCGTTGCGGAGAAGTCTGCACTAGATATCATGCTGCAGAATGCCCCTTTGTGCAATCATTGAATGAACTAGCCCGCTTATGAGGGCTTTTTTTAATCCTAACTCGTACCATTTCGAGAGTTGTTATGTTGTTGTTATATTACTAATATTCTTTTACCTATTTTCTCTGTTTTATGTCGTTGATATGCTACTCTACATGAGTGAATAAATGATGAATTGAATACCTCGTCATCAACAGGCCACTCTGTATCTACAAGCACACGTCACATATATGCATACTCATGAATTCACGTTGTTCTAATCGCTTTTTCTTTCTGGGGTAACACAATTGTAAGATAACTAGATTAGCATGGGCGTTTTTTGAGAGTACTTCATCAATGGCATATAATTGCAAACAAGAAAAGTAAGAGCCAACCT
The DNA here is from genome assembly GCA_003439945.1 of Dermanyssus gallinae. Classification (NCBI taxonomy): domain Eukaryota; kingdom Metazoa; phylum Arthropoda; class Arachnida; order Mesostigmata; family Dermanyssidae; genus Dermanyssus; species Dermanyssus gallinae. The sequence goes on along the minus strand of QVRM01005864.1, from coordinate 32,371 downwards.
GCCAGCAGTCATTACAACGAGATGCATCGTAAACGTTAGCGGTACACAGATACACTGCGATATTGAGTAGAGCAATGCCGTTATACGGTGACTACAAAAGAGAAATCATCGTACGACTTGTAACATAACTAGTTGTTTAGAAATATGCCGAAAAAGTTTGTAGACAATTTTGTAGACTCAATCATCACCACGTGTCTAACTATAGATGCTGCCTTGCCGGTGGCTTTGGCCCGTAATGATGAGAATTCCATACGTATATTTACTTATCATCTAGAAGTTCAAATATAAAAATATATGCTTGACTCTTGCGACCTTCTGCTAAATATCTTCTCCGCACAGGTTTTGCACGCCAGATACAGCAAGGTATAAAATTATATTATATGTGGAAAACTGTTTCCTGTTGTCTACCATCCAAGAAGACAAATAAACTGCTGCGACATTCTCTAAAAACCCCAACAGACGACTTAGTGATCATTAGCGCAGTACTGCAAATGGAACTGAAAAATGCACTGAGGACGTTTCTCGTCAAAATTACTTGTTGAACACACAAGGTGGTAATATCCATATGCGATGTACTTGGTACGTGGCAATCGTCGCAGGCCGCTCCGGACCAGTAACCCATGAGAGAGAGAAATACACATCGAATGTTTTGATTCCGTTGCTACCTTCACGACTTTCTCCCCCATGTAACCAAGAACTAGTTGAGCACTGGGGTGTCAGGCTGAAGCTTCTTCACTATCGACGCACTGCCATATAAAAATACCTGCTTACAGTCAGAGTATCAACTACAACCAAATAATGATATTCTACGTACTGCATACTGTGCTGTGATAACTACGTATTCACTGTGAAAATTAAAAAGAGAGCTCAATCCTACGTGTGTGAGGTATAAAAACTCACATTATGCTTTTCATTTATTCATTGCGTGAATGCTACCTTTACCTCGTAGGCTAACTGCGTACCAAATCGAACCCAGATATTCGGTTCCACCCGCAATCAGCCACGATAAATACTTCGATCAGTGTCTGCGATGATTGACACAATTTGAAAAAGAGATGGTTGCTGCAAGTAAAACAACAATGCCGTCTCTGTGTGCCTGTGTATTTGCAGGTTGCCATTTCGAGATTTCTGAAGTCCTGCTCGCCAAGAAGGTGAAGTCGAAGAGTAGTCGTGAGATCGCGCCTGTCCGGCGCGAGTCGCACGGCCAGACGCAGTGCGCGGTGGCGGGGGTGCGTTCCCACACCCCCGACAGTGCGAGGCCAGCCGTGCACTACAAATCCGAGCCACCTATTCTTTGGACGCCCGGTGGTCCAGCGGGGCGATGTCCGTCGCCGTAGCCACGTCGGAAACGGTCGCCCCCGCTGCAGCCACCCTCAGCAAGGTGTTCTGCTCTGGAGCCATGCGCAACGCAACAGCCCAGGTAGAGTATATGTCCGAGTCACCGACCCCAACCCAACTGTCCCTTCTCGCCAACCCCAAATTTCATTGATCTGCCAGATTCTGATTAACGCATAAGCCTGGCCTTCCGCCGTCAGAGTTGGCTTTATGAATTAGAACTGTTGTTTCAGGCGTGTGTGTGTGTGCGTAACACGAGAAACAAGCTACCTAGAAGAGCATCGTGGACACAAATACCCACATATACTCCACATATAACAACCCTCAAGATCGCTGGGGGCGGGGTCGAACATGCGTAAATTGCAACTAATGAGTCGATTCTATAAGAGGGCGTGTATGCAATGGTTTAGACATGTACAACATCAATGGCGGCAATGAACAGTCCGTCCGGTTTCATTACACCGCATCTTCATTTGCGTATGTGCATATTGGTGGAGTATTGGACCACCGAGTGGGTGTTGACCTGTGGTTGGACACCCAGCAACGCATAGGCAACGTGTCGCGGCCTCGCTACCTAGTGTTTGGGGAAGGCAACGCCAACTCGCAGAGACCGCCTGCCCCGCTTCCCGCAAGTGTAGCCAATTGTCGTTATTATCATATAGATCAATGCTTGCTGCCTCATACTGCAAGGCCGGCGGCTAATCAAATCGTCTGATTTACATTTGATCTGCTGCCAACTTTGCGCCACCATTGCCTCTCGACCTTATTCGCCCCTTTCCCTTTTCTCGTTATCTTCTCTCTGGCATCCTGGGTTTCGCTCTCTCCTACAGAATAGTAGGACGTTCCAAGACAGAACTGCCGTTACCAGTGGAATACTGTGCTAGATGTATTCTACTTGATTAGAAACTACTGACCTAACCGCGCATACTACAGATATAACCGCTACCATTGCTATTCCTGCACCGTAACTCGAGGGCTCGATGGCGAAACCATAACTCTTTCGGGATCCACTCGTGGTCGACGCTGGATCTCGCTGCCAGCAGCGCTGAGCTGTCGTTAGCAGGGTAGGGCTGGGCTGCCTCATTCGGACCTTAGATGGAAGTCCTGTATCGTGTCCACGAAGCTCATAATCGCTCTTGTTGTGTCCGTCCCTTAGGCCGACCGACCGAAGGCCAATGCGCCTGCGGCTGGCTCATGAAGGGAGCACCGCTTCTATTTAGAAATGTAATGGCACACCGTTATGACAGCACGCGGTACGGTACTCGTATAACGACCGTCGTTGCTCAGGTCCAGCTCGAGCGTACAAACGAATGCGATGTCCTGGGACGCCGTGAAACGTCCCAAGCCGTTGCACTAGCATAAAACCTTTTGTGGTTGTAGTTCTAATAGGTGGCTGTATAAAGTTGCTGTTGTGGCGATGGTAATGGTAAAAACAGCATGGTAGCAGTGTCGATAGGACGAGAGAAGGGGAGACAGCCGGCCACCCCCGACTCGCCGGAAGTCGCAGGTTCGGTTTTGGAGCAAAACCCCAAAACCTTGCAAAGGGAAAATTTGTAACTTTTGCTTATCAGAGTTAGCGTTATTGTAAGCAAGCGCATAGTGCTTAGAGCTGTTGTAGCTGTATCGGCTGTATGTTGGGTGTAGCTGGTGTTGTTGCTGTAGCTGTGAGGCATTTCGAAGGGCAGAGAGAAGCAATCGGTGTCAGTACACTCTTTATGTTACTTTACCTGTAGTAGTAGTAGTAGTAGTAGTAGTCGTAGAACGTCTGCTATATAAGAGAAACCTTCAAACACAGGCCTTTATTGATCTCTGAAACTTACGGTTACCGCCTGCTGCTCACTAGCACGGGTTGGTACACTACGTTAAGAGATATTGCGTGAGCGTAAAAGTGGCCCCCGTTAGTAGCAACTTAATCAACGGTCACCATATCTAGTTTTATACGTGATATTTAGTATGTGTACAATATACGATCGTTTGGTTTCGTAAGTGTTTGATAGCCTGTCGCTGTTGGACCATCTGATGGAGAAACGTCAGACATCTCAACACGTCTGGTGCTGCCAATGTCGGTGCCTCATTGAAGAATGAGACACCGCCAGGAATATACCCGACGGCGTTTCCACGCCCGTAAGAGACAGCCTGATGGTCGTCCACAATTAAAAACAACCTCCTTAAAAACGCTGTTCGTTCTAGCCCGCCGAGTACACGCCGAGGTGCCAACATTACTCGCCGCGGTTTGAAGCGAGTTTAAGACGTAAAAAATGGCAGGCTTCTTTGGCAGGACCGCCCGCACGCTCGCTGACGTCCTGCAACGCGATACGCTTAAATGAAAACGACGACTCCCCCTCGACCCCAATGCCCTTATTTTCCGGGAGGGGGGGGGGGGTCGTGATCGCGCAGATGCGCACGACAGTATAAGGCACACCCCCTCGAATTTAACGTGTCACTACCACGGGCTGCTGTTGCTGCCGCTGCCACCGTATACGTCGCCATCATCGTCATCGTCCCCGCGAACGCTAAGCCAAAGAGCCAAGCTCTGCTGATGACAGACGAGGCTTTTGATATCGCTCCATTGGCTTGAGCAGTCCAGCCGACTCTGCTCAGTGTCTGCGGGGAACCACCAACAAAAAGGCCGCAGCTATATATGCATACGTTTTTTTGAGAAGTTCAACACGTCAAGCTTGTTTATGCGTTTAGCCCTTGGAGTCTGCTCTATAGTGTCCACACTAGCAAACAAAGTTAGCCACACAGAAAGCGCCTGCGGGGCCACACGCCAATTAACAGGACGCTATGTGGTATTGTCCGACGTACCTGTGGCCTCCGTCCGTGGAATTTGTCAAAGAAAAATAGTCCCGTATTATTCACGACGACGACGGTAGCGGCGGCGGTATGGTTTGTGTATCATAATTACACTCGCTGTTAACGAGACTTGCTTGCCCCTGGTATGACACCATTGTCATGCAAATATTGCTTCGATAATTTAAGGTTCCGTGTCTCTGCCACAGTTCACAACTGTTGTAAAAGGAAGCAGTGGACCAGCGGATGTCGGGTACTCCGTTTTCGCATTGCAAATCCGTATCACTGTTTACACCCGCTCGAGTTACCTACTACAGCCGTCTGTCACTAAGCAGCGCTTATTTGGTATTTTATGCCAAAAGTTTACAAAATATATATATATATATTATATAATAATACTATATATATAGTTAATATATATATATATATATATAGAATATATATCATATATTAAAGCCCCGCTACGCTAATAAAGATTTCCACTACTTTAGCTCACATTGGCAAATCTTGGAAATTGTTGCTAAAAACCGCGCGTGTGTGGAGCGATATCGAACCTGCAGTTCCTTATGATGGGGTCAACCACAAAACGTCTCGATTACTACCTGTTGATGCGCCTATCACTTGAGCTGTTGATGTAATGCGGAATGCATGCTTGTTAGGATGCTTGTAAGATAAATGCAAACAACTGCTGCATTTCACGTGCATTAGTGCAAATTTTCCGTGCGTTTTAGAGTCAGCGTGCCCCCAAGAATACTATTGGGAATAAATAACAATAAATAATGAACAACAATAAAAATATAATTATTATTTGCACTCTACAATTGCGCAATGCTAGCCTAACAACATACATTCATTACAACGGCCGCACAATTTCTCCGGAAAAACTGTGCGGATCAATCTTGTAGTTTAAACCGAAACCGGCGGACGCATAATGTAACTTTACTAAAGAAGTAATTCCCTTCAACGCCCACACACAATGTGTCCACGATACATTATATATATATATGTATATATCAGTTCAAGTGTTTCGTTTCTGTTTCCGACGGTTAGATGAATATGTATATGAATTAATAGGGTATTCACAAAAATACCTGAATTTAATATATACAATGCACAATCTAAGGGGACAATTTAAAATCGAACACAATTAGTGACATATACAATGGTTCAGTTTATTATGTCACGAGTTTATGATTCTTAACATTCTCGCTATATGCTAGAAAAACATATTCTAAAGTCGGTCAGATCGCGCAATCTATTTTGAAGATACGGCTTGAGCACTGCGCAACTTGTTGTTGTCAATTAAAAATAATGTAAAGTCTACCTGCCCCGTCGGAGGAACTGGGACTGAACTTCTTCAATTGCATCAATATGTTGCTTCAAATACTATCGCTTCACTATAGTAAACTTCACTTCAGTTATAGATAAATTTAGGAACTACAGGAATATTACAACTAATGAACATTGATCATTGGACATTTAATAATGCAACAACGAGATATTATTTAACATATAAGAGAAGAGCAGATTGAATAGTTTGTATGATGCGAGTGTTAAAATAAAATCGAGCTCCTGCTGTTTAATTAATGAAAAATAAAATAAGAAAGAAAAAGAGAGAGATTTAAATACATGTAACCAAATACATTAAATGTGCGTTTTTCAGGTTCTGGCGGCTGCACATGCCCAAATTCAAGAAATGCACGCAAACAGTGGAAGCCGCGCGGTGGGCTACGTAATTGTCGTGCTGCTTCTCTACGTGGTAGCGCTCGCAGTCGCTCTCATTAAGGTTTGCTCTCCGTGTCTACCCACCGCTTGTTACAAACGGTCTTTAATGCGCGCTACGCAGTACTAATGTACTACGCATGATACGTAGATCATATCATCATCATCACACCCCCAAAATATACTCACCCCCCGTTGATGTGTGCATTTAGCCACACCTGAACCTACTTTGACTTGATCTCTTCGTTCGTGGTACCTATGTATGCGAGCGCATGTTATGCGTACTTGAAATGCCTGTAGTTAGGTATAACGAGTGTATCTAGTCGGATAAAGGTGTTCAACCGTAGTAAATTAGCTCTGTACAGAATCGGCTATGAATGCGTCTGCCTAAGCAGCTGCGTGTGCCATCTATATATATATATATATATATATATATATATATCTATATATATATATATATAAACAGGCCAACGATACCGCTCTTTTCACGTTGTTACAGCACACAGACCCGCGGACGTGTGATCCGACGACACTTAATACCAACGTGATCGTTTTCGCTCTCGTTCTTTGGACCCACACATTCCAATCATTCAACTAGTAGAAGAGTCATAATATAAATGATTATAATAGAAAGCTTGGATGGTTACCGTGATTTGCGAGATATTTTTGGTTAGGTCGACCAACAAACACACCGTCACAAAGGCAGAGGCCGAAGGATCTGTGCTGCATGACGTACCGTTATCGTTAGGTACGCAGCTCAGCGATCAGCTAGCCAACTGCAAGTAACCAGACAGCTGCTTCGAGTTTTTGAGGCTATGACTCTCGCCAGCGATAGCCGCACCTGTCAGTAACAGTTTGACAGGCAGGGCGGGTGGATGTGGTCTACGAAAACCCTACAAAAAACCAGCGATGCCTACGCCACAAAAATAATCACGTCAAATCGTGCGTTAAGTGAAGCCACGTCGACAGATAGCTACGGACCATGCAACAGCCGTTTGGGAGCGTATTATCTTTACAGTGCAGCAGGTCTAGCGGAGGGAGGTTTATCTATTGATGAATTTCTGGTCGTTCTTTCCACCCTTGGCTGTTACTTCCACGACCTCTAGTTCTAAACAACAGCTATGTATGTTCTGAAGAAGCAGTGCATTACTGTTACGATCTACGGTAGTGCACTGGTGGTTCTTCAGATTTATGTATATACACTTATATATATATATATATATATATATATATATATATATATATATATATTACTTTTACAGTCTGAGGTACTGCTTCTCGAGAATACAGCTGTTTTTCAGGATTAGATGTCACGACGCAAACAACAGCCAAGGTAAGAGAGAATACCCAGCTGTTCAGCGGATGGAAGCTCTTCCGTCCCTAGACTAATATATATATATATATACATAAAAAAAAAAATATATATATATATATATATATATATATTGTCAGTGTGTTTAAGCAAGTGCTTCGTAGGGCAGCAAGATAACGTATTTCAGCGACCGCCTGCAACATCGACGAGAAAATAAACAGAATAGAGGACAGCAGTTTCACGCGGCTAAGCGTTGGTTGTTTCGCCACCTAACATTTGGTCACTCCGTTGTTGTTGTTGCAACGCGATCGCCGAACAAGCCAACGCAGGCAGGGCTGGTTGACTGGCTTTCTTCGGGTGATGTCTAATTCTGACCTTTTGCCGCACTATGCCTAGGTCGTACAGCAAGAGAGAAATGCAGCTAAGAGATAGATAGATAGAGAGTTAGAGAGAGAGGCAGGGAGGAGAGAGAGGCAGGGAGGAAGAGAGAGGCAGGGGAGAGAGAGGCAGGGGGAGAGAGAGGCAGGGGAGAGAGAGAGGCAGAAAAGGGGGCATAGGAGACGCTAAGATGTTGGCCTTAACACCGCTCCCCTTGTAGATCGACGCTGCTGTCGTGGATAGCGTGAATCTGTTTGGCATTAAGTTGTCCTCACGCTGTTGTTGTAGTTGTTGTTGCTGCTGATGTTGCTGCTGCGGCAAGGTAGTGGTTGCGGCCGGCCTGTTGCTGCTTCTGCTGCTACGACAGCAAGAGCGGCAACATTTGCTGTTGTTTTATTCGTAGTTGTGAACGAAGTTTCCGCCTCTGGTCCGGTGGGTGTGGCGCGGATGCGATATCTGCCGTAGAGAGGAGAGAAGCGTCGACTCGTATCTATGTGTGTGTGTATATATATATATATACATATATAACCTTATATATATATATATATATATATATATAACCCGGAGCCCAAGCGGGCTGCCGCCAAATCGCGACGGGAAACCTCTATCGCACTCGTTCACTTGAGGCCTGCCGCAGTCCAGTGTCGGAGATCGGTGGTTTGTTGCGAACGACTCAAATCGGTGGAAGCGTTGTCGATGTTTCGCCTAGACCACCGACCCACCGACAGACTGGTTGCAGACTGGTTGGCCAGAGAGACCAATTGACTGCGTGGCGATTTCTCTCTGCCCAACGAGCAGCTCTTACGAAGCCCACACGTCTGCTGCTTCTGGCGAAATCATTAGGCAACAAGCGCTTATCAATCTGACAAGAGATATACACATGGTCGTTGAAGGTCTCTACTACTGAAAACCGGCAGGCAAGCAGGCTCCACCCGATCCAGAAAAGCCGCAACTAGTTGGGTAGCTGTTGCGGTACAGCCATACAGTGCAGATACTGAAGGATTTTTTGCCTTGATTTCCCACAACGTCACTTTCCTCCACCAACTCCAATCCGCCTAACTCTTCTTGTTGTATGATGAGCACTAAATGAGGTGAAATGTCATGGGAGATATTAGATTATAGAATTCTAAATTGCCAAATACGTTTGAATTAACTCGAGTTTGTCAAAGAGCTTTATCGACCCGGAACGCCCACCGCTGGACGTCTGAATTATTATTATTATTACACAAGAAAGCTTTGACATAAAAAGACTAGCGTGTAAAGGAAAACTCGCTAGCCTTTAATGGACACTATCAAGGCGGCAGTCTTAGTCACTAGTAATAATTGCCATGTTCTACTGTATGCATGATCTAATCTTTAACCAACATGCTCAAGAAAATATCACGTATTCATATGCTACTTGTATATTAGCCTCTATTTGCAGTTGCTTTACTTATAGCCATAACAAAAATAACTTGCAAGCACTGATATGGCTATTATAGTATTGTATATGATATTCAGATATCAGCTTGATACGCCTGAACAACCTACGCGTTTTGTCTTTTGCCGTCGTCATCGTCGTCGTCTTCTCGTCATCTCTTCCTATCTCTTAATGCCTCTTCCCGGCTGCTCGGATTGATTTTTATTTGCGTCATTTGTTGGCCTATGTGATAATTTAATAGCGCAACACATTAAGTAATCGCCACACCGGATACTATTTCTGTGCAGTTTTGCTCTACTTACTACGCGACTTTCAAACTAGTCGCGGCTAGAGAAGATGCCTGTCGGTCGTTGTGGTTGCACACACAGTACATTGCCCCAAAGGCTCGACAAAAAGGCTTGGGCACTTGCCTTACGACGGGCAGCGAACTCATCACTTGGCACCGCCGCGTTGGCGCCGTCGGCCTCTAAAGCGAATCGTACGTAGGTCTGTCTGGTTTGCCCGACCGGCAGGCAGTTTGCTCATTTGCCCGTAGCACACGGGCGTGACTAGCTCTGCTGCTGTTGGTTCGCAAGGCAAACGGGGCAAAACCATTTGTGTCTGTTACTGTTGTTAGCAGGCTGGCCACGGGCCACGAGCGGCATTCGGTCTGATAAGAAAGTCTTCGTTCAGCCATCCCGTCCGCGGGATAAAGTGAGATCGTTGTTCCACCACACAGTTCGCTGGTTGGATGGTTGGTGGGTTAATCTGGGCCTGCCTTGTAGATGCGGACCAACCACCACAGACAGCAGCAGTAGCAGGGCTGTATTTTTTCACCGAATACGGTGCGACAAAAAAAGCGAAGAATTCGACCTCGGGCCTGCCGCTACAGCTGTCCTGTCGGTCCTTAGCGTCCACAGATCCTATTCGCCGTGTGTAGGTAGACGGTGATGCTGGCAAATCGGAGCCTCAGAGCAAGGATAGAAGCAAACGGTCGACTCGGACTCCAGACTAGACGGGCTAGTCCTAACCAAAAACAACAGCAACAGACATTGACAAGGCAACTTTATCTATTCTCAGCAAGTCGGGCACCGATTGTCGATTGTTGTGTATTCCTATTCCAGTAGACCTATTCCTACTATACTTTACTTTTCCGCTCTTTCTCCTGTATACGCTTCCTCTGATTCCTATCTCGGTTTGTCTGTGTCAATGTGCCGCTGTATCATAAGAAGCATCCGTTTACCCTCTTGTGGCCTTGTCTCTCTCTTCTGGGCCGCTGTGGTTTGTATCTTCACTTCTTGTCTCGTTTTCGTCGTCCATCGTCTGTCTGCTTGCTGGCAACGTTTGTATGACGTTCTGATCCGATGAGAGTCGTACTACCTGGAGTTCAAATCAGGATGCAAGAAGTGAGACGTTATGAGGAGACCAATGGATGGACAAATCCGATAATTAGATGTCGATTTGTCTTAAAAACGCCAGTCTATCCTCGTATTATTTTAAGAATATTAGGAACGCGTCTGTTCGGCTGAGTTGGTACTTTTTTTGAAAATACTTCACAAATAATGGTGCATAGGCAGGGAGGTATACAAAACGTCTTTTTGTCGAAGAGTAAGGCTTCAGTGTTTCTTCAGTGTGCGCTCACCGGTGCCGGGCTTAAATTTCTGTGCTCTACAGTTTTTGTTTCGTGGATTTTATCAGTGATGCTGTGTTTCATCCGTGTCCAATCGTGATTGAGTTTTCCTGAGCTATTATCCTAACTATATTATTAGCATGTTATTAGCCTACGCGTACGAACAATGTCGAACTGCAAAATCGGCGAAGACACTGTACTTTCCTTTTGCTCATTTGGATGCGGATCGATATTTTTGTAGTGGCGGTGGCCTAGGCGCCTAACGCACCGTTCAAAACGGGGCGTTGCCATGGCAACCACGGTTAGCAAAACATCGCTAGTTCGAGCCCTGGCCGTGCTGGTTGAATTTGTTGGACGTGGTTGTCATTGCCTTGCTGCTACATACCTTTGCTGGAGAGAGCCTATATAATTCTAGCACGAGAACGCGATGACGATAGATGCATTTAGACGATATCGTGCCACAGGCAACTTAGTAAAGTGGTTGGCTCATCCAGTCAGTTTCACAGTGTCAATTCACGTAATCAACTGTGGCATTTTCTGTCAACAACAAAAACCGTCACAAAGAAAGTGACGGTTCGTTCGATTAAGCGGAAGCGAAGTCTAAACAAAGCACATAGTAGTCGCTCACTCCTCCTCGGATCGGCTGCGTCAAACTGCGCCGTATTCCCTCGGTTGCAAGGATGATCAAAACGCCCGCTTTCATCCTTCGTATAGCGTCCATTTACGCTGGCTCTGATCTACACAATGCATTCAAGCGTTCGAAGTGATGTAGATGGACCCACGAGAGGTGGCGGCGTCTCTATGCTAGTTACAGAAAAAGTATTTGTGCTATTGAACTTAAATTTGATATCTCCGGAGAACACGAATTGCGATTGATTTGCCGACAACACAAATCAAACTTTATTTGGATTGCTCTTATGTAGCAAACAGGATCTGCTGCTCGTACTGACCGTGTTCGCGATGTGTGTAATGCAATATACTCTATCTGCGCTACTGACTCCCTGATTATACTTGTCGGTGACAATAATCTGCCTAACGTTGACTGGTCACCTGCCAGTCCGTCGGATTGCAATACAACATAATGCTGGATCAATACTTGATCTTGTACTTACTAATAATTCTTACATAATTAAGACTCTTTCTGTACCTGGTCCGTCTGTTCGTACGTTCGGTACCGTCTAAAGTAAGACACTTTGCTTATGCAGATGATCTCAAATTGTACTGCTAAACCGGAAATCATCGTTATGGTCAAATTCCACATCGTTGTTCCACCACACTTACATCACACTGTGAATCGTGTGAGCGCTGGTATGTGGAAAAAGGAAATATACGCGTGGAAATTAACTGCGGTTATCTACTCATTAATGCTGTTGTCTTTAAATATAGACAATTAGAATATGAGTTTATAATTGATGGCGTTACACCACCTACGCCAGTTGTGAGTCGCGGTCTTGGTGTTCAAGTGCCTGCTAAGCTCGATTTCAGCTTTCATGTAACATAATTAGTCAAATCATCTCTAGTTGTTTTATTGTAAAACGTCCAGATGCATATATTCGTCTGCATAAATAAATTATAGTTTCTAAGCTGCGGCACTGCTTCAGTCTAACATCCGTAATTAAAGAGATATATAACCTTACTTGAAAACGCACAGTCGCATTTTACAAGAAGGGTCCTGTTAGAGATGTTTCCTGAACCGCGACAACATTAATCTGCCAGGAAATCGCATTACTACTATCAAGCCAAAGCGTGCGATTGTTACTTCAGTGTGTAACAAGCGAATCTAGCACACAATTTATTTAACATTAGTCGAAACTATTTAAGAAATCCGTGTTTCGTCCACCCAAAGGTTGTCGCGCGCACTGAGAACCTGAACGTTAGGCTTGATTAGTGTCAAGGTGGATACATGAGAAAGGTCTTTAACCTGTTGTTCTATAACGCACATTTAATTGAATTACTTTATCCACTGATGAGTGTACAAAACAACCCCTCCTGTGCAAATAAATGCATTCTCTGAAGTAAATTAAATTGCAACCTTCAGATTAAACAGGGCTTTAGCAGCACTAGTCTACAGTAGGCTTTCCGACACGTTTGCCGGTTGTTGCCAGCGCAATGCCTAAATGTGTGAATTTATTTACAAAGCTTATCGGAGCGCCGCTGAAATGCAGCTTATCTGCAGCTAGTCGTCAAACGACCACCTCTCCGAAATCTCATTGCGTCTGTTTTTGTCGTATTAATAGCGAGTCCTACTGCATTGAATATCGGTATTGCTTGCAGAAGAAAAACTGACTGTAACAGAAAGAAACAACAGACTGACATTCACATTAAGAACATTCTGTTGTCTGCGTCGGGCCACCGCTGTTCTTTTACGTCGTCCTCAATTGTTGTGTTATAACGTCGGGCGCACTTTCTCTAACTAGTTTAACTACGACTAAATTACGTGATCCCGAATCAAAGGCAGCCTTGAAGTCTACATACAGGATTGTTGCAAAGTGCCTTGACTTTGACGTACTTTCTTCCTTTCAGCTATTAGGAGAGTATATGCCATCAGCTTTGAGCACATCGCCCCAAAACCGTGCTGCCCTCAAGGCAACGTCTTTTTGTAAACAGAAACAAATTCCACAAAGCGTCGGAACAGCAGCCTTATTCCTTGGGGGTAGTTGATAGCAGGCAGTCACGCAAGTATCCTGAGATTATACGTTCTTGCATGCGGAGATTGCAGAATGTTGCCCAGCAAGGTACGATAACGGAGGCCATCTGGACCGGATGCCTTATTCAATGGCAGTTTCTCGATTGCTTCGATGGGCTCGCTTACTGTGAGTTCCTTTCAGTGAGAGCCAGCGCTGCTTGCTTGAGCCACGTATACCGAGTGTGATGTGCTCTCTTGAGCAATTTGTGCTATTTCTTGTGATCGAAGTTGATTTTTGCCTTTTTAAGTGTTTTCCGGTATGTTGCCTTTTTAGACAGCTTCTCAATGCTAAGCAGTGAGTACTTCGCAACAATACAGTCGCAATCTCAGTGCGACCTATTTTTGTTCGACATCACGTACTTCGTACAGCTTTTGAAAGATTTCGTCAGAAACTTGCTGTGTATTTTTCAACGTTAGGATTCTGAGGGCTTGGCAACGTTGATCTGATTGTTCTACTAAGCTTCTTTTTGTCTAAACCCATTGTCTCGATAAAAATAGCAACTTCAGTCATTATGGATATATTGTGGCATCTATTCTTTTCTGTTTTATTCTGCGGCACGACGCGTCTTTCAGAGTAAAGGCTGGCATAAACCCTATAGTTATGTACGTGGACGACGTATTTGTTCTACTATTTATTGCTAGGGCTGCTGCTTAGCAAAGCAGGCTCAGTCGTTTAATTACATCTTGTATGTGCCGTCTAGTCCATTTAGATAAGTAACGCAACGCTGACGTCTGACCCGGGTCGCTCTTGCCATGCCTGCCTGATGGGTGTCGCCCGGAAGAAGAACATTTTCCTTAAGTCTCTAAGGAGACGAGTTTCTCTTTTACTGTTTAAGGGAAGGAGACGGGACGAGCGTATGGCCAGCGGTTGTTGTTGTCGTCGTCATATGTCTATGCCGGATAGCTAGTGGAGTATGGCCCATTTGTCCCGACCTGACCCTTCTTTGTACAGCTGCATGCTGTTGTCAATTTGTGTCGGCTAGCGACGCACGGATCGACGGCAGCGTCGTTGCCGTCAAGATGAACAGCTTGGTGTTATGATTAGCTTCACTGCAGGCGTTCCTCTGGAAATGCTTGAGAACGAAGAGGAAAGGAAAGGGAGGAAGGAAAGGGTAGGATAGGGTAGGGGAAAAGTAAAGGGAAGGAAAAGGGGCAAAGATGAAGGCGACGAGGATGATGATGATGGTAAGGAGGTCGAGATGGTAGAGAAGAACGAGGGTAAAGGCGCACGGCCGCCGCGACTGGCCCGGGCTAAACTCGGGCCAGCGCACCTCATCATGAGCGGCTGAATGAGACGTCAACGTCCACTAACCGACCATCACCCACCGTTCGACCATACCGAGCGACGTACAGATAGTCTCGAAAACGAAAACGCGCTCCTCATTCATTAGACGTTTGCGGCTTGCGACTGCGCCTCTCGTAAGAACAACGAGAACAACAACGACGACGAAGACGACAATGATGATGACGATGATCATGGCGGCGGTAATGATCGTGGTGTCGACGGCGGCGATTATGATGATGATGATGCTGTTTCAACTCTACCCCCACGACCCGGACATCAAAGCGTCGGTCCGTCGGTTGCCGCGACGCTTTACCAGTAATTGCAATTACTACGAGTACCACAAGTACCACCCCTACTGCTACTGCCTGACTGTTCGGCTGTCTGCCTGCAGGGCTATCTGGCGCTTACTACTTCTATCGTAGCTAGGAATGGTAGCAGTATTCGCAGTCGTCGTTAAAAGATTATATGCAGTGATGGTAGTGGCAGGCCAGTGCTACTTACCTGTCAGTCGTCACCCCGATACGGCCGAAGAAACACGCAATCTAGCCAGCGGTCGGCTGGCCCACCTACCTATCTACCTACTTACATAGCTAACGCTGATCAACCCACAAGTTGGGCAGAGTTTACGAACGCCTAGAATGGGACGGCTGAGCTAGATGAAGGCAAACCAGTGCAGTAAACCTGGTAGATGTCGTCGTCGAAGCAGTAGCAGAAGCTGTAACAGTAGTTCTATTAGGTGTAGTCGTCGTCGTAGTAGTAGTGGTAGAAGTAGTCGTATAGTGACAGCGACGTTGTAGCCGCGCCTATCGAAAACAAAAGCTTGCCATAGACGGCGCTACACTAGGTTAGAGCCGCTGCGAGTGGACAGCGCCACACGTCTCGTCGGGTAGAGAGTCCGAGGGCGCTGCAAGGCCACCATTCCATCAGGCATAGCAGATAGAACAGCAGGCTGAAGGAAGACCCGGAAAACAGACGGCGGGCGGGCGACAGCCACAGACAAGAACGCCAGCCAAGAAGATTAAGGAAAAGAACAGCACCCCCCCCCCCCCCGCGCCTACCCAGATAGGAGCATAGTGCGTGCCGCCCGAGCACGTAGTCCGCTACACGTACGTGCTCTAGTTGGTGATGCATAGAAGCCACAGGATGACACTACGGGGTGACTCGACTGACTGACGCGTACGCGACTGTCCCACTCAGGTGAGAGAGCCAGCCACCACAGTACCGCGGCCCAGCCCATTCTTAGCTTTGACGGGGTTTGGGGTTCTTCTGCGGTTCCCCCCGATCCCTCCTCCGACTCCCTCAGGGTTGCCCAACAACAGGCCGGCGGGCTGTCGGGCGGGCGGAACGAAGCGTAACTTTATTGTCATTAGTGCGCCGGTCGGGAACGAGTCCGAAGGTCGTGAACTGAATAAAGCCTCTCGCACCCACCGCATTGTTACGCAGGGTTAGACGCCACTCTTTAAACAATGCGCCGGGGAAGACGTCGGACTATACAACTGCGCTCCCCTTTGGCACGTGCTCTTTCATTTTGAGCCGCCGCATAACCGCCCAGTTCTGCCGGCTATCTCAGGCATTACGGCGAACAAATATGTCGGTGGCCGTGCAGAAGTTGCTGCTAGCTGGAGGTGCCGCACTATGTGGAAGAGTTACGCTCCACAGTGGGTGCCGTGTCGGCTCGCGGAGTGTGCCTGGATCCGAGGTGTACTTACAGAAACTCGAACTGTACCGGAACATTGCAGGCGATTGTACGAGACACATCAACGTTGTAACCGACTCAAAGGTCATAGCAGGATGATATGTGTACAGTCATTTGGAGTATTATGATAATGATATGCACTCGCAAATGTAGACTCACAAACCAACTAAGATATACGTAGAACGTACATATACTGTATAAATAATAGTAGTGTAGTTATGTACGTGTGAAAACAATTGTTCGCTTACAAACAAGGCGTCCTTTTTCTGAATAATCAACGCACCATGGATGACCGACGAAGCCGTAAATGATGCTCAATGTGATGTTTTGAAACCGAGCAAGCGCAGTTACGTCTGATTATACGATAATGATTGGTCAGCTCGTAGAATATATATATATATATATATAAATATTTGTGTAAATGAATAATTGTGTACTCATTACGGGTCGTGCCGCTAAAGCGTGAAAATGGCTGCAAATTTGCAAAATTCTTTGACAGATGCGCGTTAAGTGACATTGACTAGCTAATCATTTTATATATTGTTTACTATGTGGGTGTTCTTGTTGGCGTCAATAAAATACAACAAAAAAACACAACTAACTAACATTACAATGCCAGGAACATGAAGCAACTAACTAACATTAACATACTAGGAACGTGAAGCGAGAAAATATGTTTTGTATGCGGCATGCATAAAGCCGTCAGCCTATCAGCCACACAACGCGGAAGAATCAGACCTGTTGTCGTTGTGATCTTTAACGTGAATGCATTTTATCACCGATATATAGATGTATGCGAGCACGCAAGATACTGATAGAGAGTGGGTGGCTATCGAGAACTCAGACGAGCTGCTCTTCAACGAAGAGCAGCTTATTCATTAGGGTAGTACGGTGCCACCCATAAAGGCGAGTGTGAGTGCAAGACGTTTTGTAATCGCGGCGCATCGAGCTCGAGTCGATTGGACAGAGCTGATGACGAAAGAGGCTTCTGGCGGAGTGGATTTCCGTTCCTTCACCACCAGCCGCTGGTTTGGCTGACGAGACGCGTCTCTCCCCTCCTCCCCCCCTCTAAACCCCCGCTTTTCCTCTCTCTCACTCCCTAAAACTCTTTACCCTCGCTATTCCTCTCTCTCTTCCCAAAACGCTATACACCGCTATTCCTCTCTCTCTTCCCAACTCTATACCCCCGTTATCCCTCTCCCCCCGATTTATCTCCTCTCTCCTCCCTCTTTATCTCTCTCTGGCTCACCCTCACGCGCATTCGCTCCGCTCCACTTCATTCACGATCTCTGCAGCCGACTCTATGTGCATGAGCGTATGTAAATACGTACGTACGCGTTGCATGCGTGCACGTGCACTGCATGAGCATGCCGCGTTACCAGAACAGCCGCGATCTGTCGGCCGGCCATCGGCCACCCATATGCCCGAAGGCCCCGCAGATGCGTGGCGGAAGTGGCCGCCTCGCCGACGACCACATCTCATTACGACCACACCTATTGACATTGATTCCATCGGCTTTCGGCTGCGCGGCCGAGCAGCTGAAAAGGACGTCGATATACATACAGTACCGTTATGGAAACTGCTGTAATGCGCAGTCCTCCTGTCAGTTGAGTGCAATTTCATTTCGGACCATTCGAGATAGTCGAGATCTCCCGACTGACTAACTGGATAGCTGGCTGGCTGGATGGCTGCCTGCTGCTACACTGGCTCGCTGCTTGCCTCGGGCAAATGCGTACAACAGAGGTAGGGAGAGCAGCAGAAAGGCTTAGGGAGGGAAGTGACGGGGCGAGATGTTTCTTTGGCTGGTTGAACTTTGCCGCAATGGTGCCAGTGGTTTCAGATCGGTTTGTCGTGTGCAGCTTACACACACTCACATACATAGACACATGCAGAGCAAGAGAGAGAGAACGAGCCTACTTGTCTGTCTAACCGGTGTATGTAGAGGAAAATCGTTTAAAGTATAAGTTAATTAATTAAATTGTTCTCTAACCGGTGTATGTAGAGGAAAAGCGCTGAAAGTATAAGCTCATTAATTAAATTGTCCAATAGTTGTCATTCGTTGTAGTAGTTCGTCGTCTGCCGCTCGACCAAGTGTGCCTACTATTTATTATATTTTAGCGCGTCGTATTTACACAACAAAATTGTGATTGCAATTTTTGTCCAGAACAGTACCCTAACCAAAAAACAACTATACTAATTTCAAAAAGCAACTCCAATATGATTTTTGTATGCCGCAAAGACACTGGTGAAAATGCACTCATATAACATTCAATATCAGTGAATAAATGAAAATAATATTAAATGTCGAAGCACAGGTTGCGCCTTAGCCGCAAAGATGACAAAACACTTGAATAAAAAGAGTTACATGACAAAACTTGTACAAATTCATGGGACTAGCCACGGGGCTACACATAAACATAAACATTCAATCAATGGTTTTGACCCGTTCAATACAAAATATGTTACCAATCTGTTATTGCAAATGCTTATCACAATAAATAAACCGCCGAGACTAGGTCCGCACTGAAAATATACAGGTCTCCAACTTCTCGTCGAATTTGTTTAGCTTTATTTTCATATTTCGAGGCAATGCATTTAAATAGTACTCTAGGCGGCCTCAATTGAATTATTTCAACAACCGGCGTACAGCCTGACGTTACGCAGAGAAAGCGGCTCCTTACACGCGTTTGCAATCAAAGCACTAGCTTCATGAACATTGTGAAGTACCATTTAAGTAAGCCGGAGTTTGCCTGAGTAAGTTGCCTCTAAACTCTGTCGATACCAAACATCAGCTTTGGAACAGTCTTGGGGTCGAAGAGTTCTACTGCCGTCCGGACAGGCGTCGCCTACCTCTCTATAAAGAGAGACTAGAGCTGTGCGCAATGTCTCAACGATGTGCGGTGAGGGTCGTCCCATTATAATGGTGCCAAACGCCCAATTACCGAAAAAAGTTGACAAATTCTAAGTATTGGCCGCCGCAACGTAAAACGCCTTCGGCAGCCAATCGAGCCCCTCTTCTGAATATTATAGCCTTAGTCTCCATGACATACATTTCCAGCTTTTTTAAGGAAGGAAACACTTCTGTCAAAATCAGCAAGCTTATATATATATATATATATATATATATATATATATATATATATATATATATATATATATATATATATATATATATATATATATATATATATATATATATATACATATATATATATATATATATATATATCTAAGCTTCTCAAAACTGTAAATTTGGGCACTATTTAATAGAGTTATATGATGTGTGTTAGTAATAGGGATGTCACCTGGCATGGTTTCCAATTCAGACAAGGTAAATGCCGGAGTGGAGTAAAACTTAGCCATGACATGAAAAATCCGTACACGGGCAATTGCCTTACGGGAAAAAAGAAAATTACCTCCAATGACAGTACAATACCGTACTACCTCGTTCGTTAAATTATATATGCAGAATCTCCATCAAACGATTAAAGTGGCTAAAGAGACTCTGAATTGTGAAACACGTCTCTGAAAAGTCGTAGGTGAAATTCAAGTCCTTTTCACGGAGCGGCTGTCTACATTGTAACGATTAAAAAACACTATCAATGGTCAAATGATAAAAAAAACGTTCATATTTGTACATTATTCTTATAGTAGGCATTCAGGAGTTTGTTCTTAATGTCCGTTATAGGTATGGCTTTAGAATCAAGATAATGATTTAGAATATATCATAAGAAGCCAACTGGGCTTGTAGAGTAAGCATCTAGGTCTGTGGAGTGAGCAGACAACCGCCAGGGGTCTGAAATTCGCTCTTGCTCCCGTCCCACCTTAGTGAAGTTTTATAACAGAGATAAGGCATGGGCTTCGACATTTAAATCATTTGCAATCAAAAGGTAAAGCAAACTTTTCTCTAAAAATGTATTTATAAATCGTCGGCTGTATCTCGCCAATCACTGTATATATTTCGTGTCGTTGTCACGATTGGCGAATGCTTCTGGTAATTTACCGCTGTAAATATATGTGTTACGGCTTTTTTTTTCGCCAAAGTGTTTGTTTGTATGTAGGTATATATCAGGTATTGTTTTTACCCAACATAGTGTGAAAATAAATGAATAAATGGATGAATGAATGAAATCGTCGGCTGACCAGCCCACTATCCCCCTCGTCTATGGCAACAGCACCAACGGCCACAGCAGCAACCCCATCGGTATCAACGCCATCACCGCGAACAATTGAACAATAACTTTTACCACCCACTTGCCTTCCACCCCACCACGCACTTGCCGGCCGACAACAGCGGCGATAACAACAACAACTTAAGGAGATAGATAACCGCTGTTAATTCCTCCACAATACAAGGCCAGTAAGTCGCCTCCTGCTTCTGTTGCTGCCGCTGCTGCAACTTTGCGTGCAGTGCCAGCAACAGCGACAGTCATGACAAATATAGCCGCAACATCAGCGACTATTAATCATGTTGCTAGCTGTGCAGACATTGAGGTGACGGGTTGTTCGAAACAGCAGCCAACCATTAGACTTTTTTAGAACTCTTTCCCGTATCTTAGCTTTGGGTTGCAAACAACTTTGACGGAAATAACGTGCTCAGCGCATAAAATCGCAACAGTACGGAAGGCTTTTGACTTTTTTCTACGGGGAAGTATATAAGGTCCTGGAAGACTATCCGTTTGCTCAACAGTGAGGCTGCTTTTCAAGCTTAAAATTGATTGAGCCTTACTCAGGCGAATTTTAACCAGCTTAAGACGTGTTTTTTATTTACACGTGAAGCCAGTGCTTTGGATGCAAGGAGCCGTGTTGCGTGTCTCATATGAGGCCCTTTGTTTTGTTTTTTATGGAAGGTTTTGGGGATGCTTGACGCACACGTCACAGACAGCTAACGTGACATGTGTGGGGCTGGCAAACCACTAGACCCGTATCATGGTATCCTTTGCCTCCCCCATTTTCCCTACCAACGTGCGGGTCGACCTGATGGCGAGGGCAGTGCCATGTTTAACCAGTCTGAGCGGTTGCGTCGAGAAGTCGTCCTAGGGCTCAGCCATTATCTCGTCTCCCCTATCTTATCAACTCATCTCGTCCAGCAGCTACATAAACGATCCGGCTTACGTACTCCTACAAATGTTTTATTTTGGAATGAGACGTTCGGAAGTGGGCAGATCGAACAAACCAGGCGAAGGGTCGAGTGTTTGGACGTATTTAATGCCTTACACAATTGATCTGGTGCTGCATGTGGCAGCCGCCACGTTTACACCAGGTACATAGTGCTCTGCCGCTCTTTACGAGGAGTATGAGTTGTGCACCTGCCGGTTCTGCCTGCAAACGTGTGTTAGTACCGTAGTTGCAGTGGAGTGCGCCGCACTGAGACGTAAATCGTTGCACTTCTTCTCTCACCGGATAGCAAATATGCGATTATAAAGGACAACGCACCGTTTTTTACGCGTGTTATTTACTTCGTAATAACTTTCCAGTTTAAGATGGTGCACAATGACAATACAGTCGTCATTATATACAATTTTTAAAATTTATCGACTATCTCACCGGGCGAAATAGGGCAAAGTCTAGCAGCTCGCTGGGTGGCGCTTAGCTCAAATCTGCGAGCAGAACCGGCAGAGACATTGATCGCCAACATAGTGAAATCCTTGGATCGAGTGATGATAGCCATCCACAAAGTACTTTGTCCACACGTGCCGACTAGTGCATGTCATTCCATCCCAAAGCTCCTTGGCGAAATACACATCTAACTGCGCTACCTCTGCCGAGGCCTCGTTCACTTTTCCCAGTCACTCCAACAAACATTGCTGGAGTGGTCCTCTAATAGGTAACCTAATCCTGACTCTGATTGTTTTCACTGCTGGTCGGCAACCTGCTAGCAGGTATACGAGGCGGTTTCTTGCCGTCCGCGGCAAGCAAAGATCACGCTTTAAATTAATTTTGAAGTATCTTTCTAGCGGCGCAAATTTATCGCTGAAAGATAGCCTCTCACCCTGTCAAAACTGCAGCTCAGAATTGGCATTATGTTAAGCTCATAAAGTCGCGCTGCTGATGCTGAGTGAAAATATTGCACAAAACCTAATATACAAATTAGGCTGAAGCCATAAAAGCGATAGCTTGCCAAACAGAAATGTAAGGAAGTAGTAATTTCGTGATTAAATTAATACTAGTGATGAAAAATAAGATTCCTAAAAAATATATATACATATATTATTAAAATGCACCCTGTTTTGGTATGTAAATACAAACATGATATATATAACAAACATGGTAAAAATGAATTATGAGCACTCTCGCTGAAGCTGAGAAAGCGGCACAATATAAAACGAAGTGCCAGAGTGAGTGCCATGAGTAAATTTTAGCCGAAGCAGAGCTTTCTACTGAACCTGACGGTATATCTCGTTTCTTCACCATACAGCCCGCCCACACGCAATGGCGCCTTTAGGAAGTGATATCCGACATAAGTATATTACAATATGCATGTGGAGCACAGATTATGGAAGGTTAGCTATGCCAATGGGCCTAGCGGGTGTGCATTGTGACAATCACGTGTCCGCTTCGTCTAGGCTAGGCCGAGACCACTTCAGAAGAGTGCCGGACGGATGCTGCGTTTCCACGTTGTACGTCAATATCCAGACGTTGTTTAAAGAAGGACGACGATCTGCTATCACCGGTTGACATATTTAACATAGTGCCGACTTTGTGAATTAACTGTCTGGTCCGAACACCAGGAGCACCCAAGGTCTCAAACGCGAGAGGCCAGAATTCGTGGGGATACCCATTGATGAGTATTTTCTTAGCTTGTTGTTCTCCGCAAGATGGGCTGCATTACCAGCTTCGGATGCGCCGCCACCGACCATAGAAGGTGCTAGGGAGTCGGTAACGGTTGCATTCCAATTCAGCATTTTGCCTCGCTCGAAGGGTGTAAGTGTCATTCCATCTGGACGCCTGCCGTCCTCCGCACAGAGGCCCGTGGGTTCAAGGATGCACGGACGACCGCATGACCTAAGGGCTTTGCTGAAGGTATCATTGATAGCGGCATGTCTAGAGCGTCGGCCTGCGCTGATGATACACGACAGATCGTGATGTCCCAGTTTGTCGACGGGGTGACCACATTGACACCGATGCGGGCTAACTAGGTCTGTCCCTAGTCGTAGGCCTACTGCTATGCGAATCGTCTCGTCATCGAGAAGGGTACCTATGGGTGCACTGGGAAGTGCGTATAACCAGGCGCCTGAATCCTTGGCGGACACGGCGTTTAGACGAGGTCTGGTCGTGTCGTCGGCAGCCTCATCAAAGAGACGTCGTTGTACCTCAGCGTGCAAAGGGGCGCTCCAGTCACGTTGGGATAATACGTTGTCAGGGCCTGCCTCCGCAGCGGGCCTCAAGATTCTCCTGAAGCTGGGCTAAGCGGCTTCTAAACTGGCCGACTCCTGGTGTATCTAAAAGGGGGATTGCGCATGTTTTCTGCGCTTAGCATTGATGAGACTATGACAGGACCGGCCAGGGTCTCCAAATTCGGAACCCCGAGGCCCCCTTTAGAGACTGGGCAGTAATGCCTGTTGCTGTGCGCTAGATGGTAGAGATGTGTTTGACAGGGCCTCGAGGGTATACAGTGTCGATTCGTTGAGCGCTTGCATGTCTTCGGCCTGATTAGATAGGTCAGCTCCTCGAAGAAGATGGATAAGTCTTAAGGAAGAGAAAGAAGACCTGAGTAAGAAGAGTCCCCGATGAGCTCCTAGAAGAGGAAGGCGAGCGGCGGCATTTTCCAGGCTTTAATCTCCAACGCTCGATTGCTGCTGTACGCCCTTCGGGACGAAGTGGCACACCTAGTAGCTCCAGATCGTCCTTGGCGGTCACCTTGCAGCCGGAAAGGAGGCCTTGGAGTAACTGTATATGGGTAGAGCCAAGGATGCACACTTCGCATTTGGCAGGATTTAACTCCAACCCTGATGTTACACCGAAGGCTACTGTATGAACGTTTCCTCCTAATAGGCCATCGTCAAGGTACGAGAGGTTCAGTGGGCTCCTTGAAGGAATCTACTAGGTCCTTGATACCCAGACAAAACAGAAGTGGTGCTAAGGGGTCTCCCTGCTGCAGTCCGGTGGCGGACGAAATCACATGCTCAGGCAGAACCAGGTGGGAAGGATGCCGGTATACCAGCCCGACGTGGTGTAATAGATGAGGGGCGTGGAATGCAACGGCCTTCATCAGGTAATCGCGTCTCATACTGTTAAAAGCGTTTCTAAAATCAAGCTTTACAAGAACCCCTGGAGGTTCGCGCGAATCGAGAAAGGCACGGGTCGCGTGAATGGCTACCTCGGTCCCACCTGGCGTCGCAAATCCCAACTGATGTGCACCAGTTGCGTGATACATAACGGCTTTGTTGTGCTTGCATCCGATTTTCGCGGCGACCCTGTGTAGTGTAGACGAACACGCAATTGGACGTACCGATCCGTCCTTTTTCTTAAGAGCAAATAGTCTTGCGCCAAATATCAACGGTTGGAGGCAAGAAGGGGGGTTGCCCCAAAGTAGAATGTTTACAACCTTTGCCAATGCGGAGAGCAATTAGCGGCGACGTCTTCGAGGGACGGGGAAAGAAGGTCCATTAACAACCGCGGCCTCAGTGAAGTCTAGCCCTGCGGCGGAGCTCTTGGAGAAGCTCTTAATAGCCACCTGAATATCCTCCTTTGATGTGACATAGGGCATAGGGGTTCTGATCAATGTCGGCCATTCTAGGTCCTCGGGAGGCAATGCGTGTCAATGCCGACAGCCCGGCATTGACCGTATAGAGGCCTTGCAAGAGCAACACCCATTGCCCACCCATATCGATAGAGATGGGCTGTGTGCGACCACAGGTAAGTTCCCTAGAGTTGAAATCGAAAGCACCCGGCATGCGTCTTCGATTCGCGAGAGCCACACGATAATGGACTTCCTGTCGCCGGATATTCTGCATCCGGGAGCCACGTCGTATATGCGTTTATACGTCGATAATAGCGAGCCTTCAGGAAACTCTGCTGAGGCTTCGCCTTCGGCTGGCTCTCTTCGAATAATCATCTTGAAAGTTCCTAGTTCACCAGACGATATACTCTCCTTTAGTTAAGCTAGGCTTTTCTGCTCGCGGGACGCAGTTAGTTTTTCTCTGCGGGTTACCACGCGAGTAAACCCGTCGTCATTTGTCTCAACGGCCATGTCGTCTTCAGCGCTCGTAGAGAGTGAAGATAACTTTTTGCGCTTAGAGCCTATGACGCGCTCTTCTACCGTGACGCTCCAACACATGGACCAGGCGCGGGGTTGTTCGGTAAGGATGAGCTCGGCTCACCAGATACATCCGTCGTCGGCGTATCGTGGGTGTTTGCCGTGATCTCCTTCGGGGCATCGGTCTGACAAGCACACGTACTGGCGTCGGCCGAGCCTTGCCGTATTCTGGATATATCCAGGGTGGCCGGCAGGGCAGTACTATCCCTGCTGGGCGGCATCGTGATTTTTGTAGGCAATTGGTATGTTTAACGTTGATAATTTCAACTAGGTAAAACGTAAAATGCAATCAATTTAATTAAAACGATCTAAAAATTAATTAAAATCCGACGACACGCGCGCGTCTTGAACCCGGGAACGTTGAGTGCGAGGCGGCGTCCTCCCGTCTCGTCTACACGGTCACCTGCCTATACGTTGGTCTCTCGCGATAGGAGACCCCGAAGCGGCGCCAAACGTAAACAAACGCCTGTTGTTTTGACGGTGTCAATCGAACACGATCGCCTGTCAGGCTGAGTGGAGTTGAAGCCCCAGCAGCACTACTTAGTACACTTTGGAGTGGGCTACACACCCCTTCCGACACCTTTTCTGTCCAGTCACTGTGGTAGTTTTTTTACGGTTGTCACTGTTGAACAGGGTAAACGGGTCAAATTAGCGGGAGCAAATTTTGAACACGTCTACTCCCTGCCAATTCGAACGCGAGAAAAAACAGTACATATAGCAGATGATAATAATCTCTAAACAAGATATTTCCGCCCCGTATATATATATATATATATATATATATATAAAAAGGGAAATATACATTGCATATTGTGTGCAATACAGAAAAGTGCATTAAGATTGAATATGCTGAAATCTCTCAACCCCGTGAAGCGCAGCAAGTGCGCCAAAAGCACGCAATTCTATTGGGACTAGAAGAGAGGCGCATCTGGTAGAGCTCTCAAGGCGGCGCATTGCTGAGCTAGCTAAACTAAGGACTTAATCTGTTTCTTAGTCCCCAGCAAACATTGTCTGGAGACTTTTAATGGAAAATTCACTTTCAAGTTCCGGAAAAAAACTGGTTCCGGATCACAGAGATGTGTCGGCCCATAGCGCTTTTTTAGAAAACGACCAAGCATTTTCAGCCTGTGGGGTTTCGCACTTGTCTTATCTCAGTGTAAGGCTCAGGGATCAGCCTGGATCATCTATGATTTCTATAAACGAATTGCACATACAATCCGGCTGGAATGTTTACTGGCTGGTATTTCACGGATGTCTCAAGGAAATTCTATGCCAAACTAACCCAGGGTCTAGGGAGGTAATTGAAGCTGCCTGCCCCGTATGCGCTGCACTTTTATTACTGCATAAATCGTCCAGAAAAACTGTCTAACTGCAATCGGCACCTTGCAAGAAATCACAAGCATGCGCCATATTTTTTAATGACATCCACTCCGGCGACTTAAGAGCACCTCACTCGACATCTACGTGTTGCTATGTATTATGGCTGCTCAAAGGAGGTAATTGTGTTACTATATGTGGAATGTCATTGACTAGATACCGCATTAGTGATTGGCCCTTTTAACTACTAACTGCAAATTTAAATAGTCAAACCCACCTAATAGACAGTCTGACCCGCGCTGCATGGCATACACTCGATTTTTATTGTTCTGCTTATTTAAGTTTTATAGACAATGTGTCTACTTTAACACTTCATGTTAACTCCGTCAGAGAAGCGGTACATTGTAATTCTTAATTATGCTTATACCGCGCCTTTGTCTTAGTCATACGTTCAGCCTGAAAATATGTCCCCTCCACGGAGAAGAATTTCTCGTGCCTGTAGCACTTATTGATAGACCATACCGTAGGCGGGTATTTTGACATAGTCGCTCTGTTAGCTTGTAATTTGTACGATACGCTCGGCTCCCAAAATAAGCAAGTTTTACCCTGAGTAATATGGGGTGCACTATAGGGCCGTAAAAAGCCTCGTTGAAACATCAAGGGCCACAAAGGAGAATATGATCATCATAGTCATCCTACGTTATTAAGGTCGGCAATGTCTACTATGAACAATAAATATATAGTGCTAATAAGGATTCTATTTTGAGTATTCGTTATGCGTATATAAGGTTGGCTTTTCAATGATATTATATTCTGTTGGCATACGTTGCGTATGCCTGGGAAATATTAGCGAGTCCCTTCCACTTCGCGAAAACGGTACGCGTTTCTTAGGGCAGCAGTATTGGCTTAGGCTCGAGTCCGTTTTGCCAGTTTTGGTTAGATATATGTGTCAGGAGCGAAATGTGTTTTCCTAGGTTTCTAAATGTAAGCTGATGCACATTTGGCGCTTTGTGCAACCCGCATCTAAAGATCCCGCACAGAGACCCTGTAGTCTGGTTGAGCACCCTTCATAGAGATTTACTCTAAGTACGCTGTGAGCACACCAAACCCGCCACATCCCGCCAAACGGTGCTTCTGTTATCTACTCGGCGGTCGCAGTGAGGACATTTGTCTTAGTCGTGGGTGACGCTAGTAAGCGAGGTCACTCGTGTTGCCCTGTATTTTGCACGTCATACGCCGCGGTGCCATTGTGCTGGATGGCTAACGCTCCCTAAGGTAGCCATGCTGACGCTCAGCAAATGGGCATACAACTGGCAGCGGAGCATAGCGCTGGTATTTTCATACACAGGGACGGAGCTAATTACTATATATACTCTATTACTATATATACTCTATTACTATATATACTCTATTACTATATATACTCTATCACTATATATACTCTATCACTATATATACTCTATAGAGCAGACTATATTGCTTAACTGCCATTGCTGCTAACTTTTTGTGGACTCTGTTCAAAAATCTTGGTGCTTAGTATAAAACTCAAGCCAAGGTGCGCAGCGATCACCGTGCTACGATGGAACGACAAGATGCGACAAGAACGACTGTTCAAATAGCCTAACTCTGAACCACGTTTTAACTTGAACCCTAAATTAACTAAACTTGAAATATAATGTAGTTTTGCGAGCGATTCTATATTGATATAAAAATCTCCGTCTCGAGAAGAGCTAATATTGGGTCAGTGTCGATGCCTACAGCTCTAGGTTACTTCACTTTTTTTCCTATAGCACTCTTGAAAAAATCGTAGTGTTATCTCGTCCCACGTGACTTATAAACGGTGCTATCACATACGATTCTTACCTGCAAAACAGATCGGGAAACAGACCGCCAATTGTAATTTTGCCGTCTTAAAATGTGCGTTGTGATATCTTGCTAAGCATTCATCAAAGCATGTAGCGTAGTAATAAACCTAAATCAGCGCCTCAGATTAGGCTTAGAATAAGTTAAAATGAATAAATAATAAATAATGATAAAATTATGTACGTAAAAAGTATAAGAAGTTAATAACTAAGACAGTCTGGTAATGTTAATAAAGACGGCTTTCTCATGTAACGACCTTTATAAAAACGAGCAAAATTACGAGAAAAACAGTTTGTTTGCAAGAGCTCAAGCGCAATTAGCATTTTTTGCAGTTAGCGCTGTAACCGAATTTCTTAACAGTACACACATATTATGTACAGTTCCCCTTTTAATATTTTGTTCTTAAGTTTCTGTTGACATAATTATTAGGCAACGTGGGTGAATCATTTTTAGTACAACCAGTAGCTGAATTGGCCTAGTAAATCCTTCCGAAAAGGCTTACAAGCATCTGTATACAGACTATTCTTTACGAAGGTGTGCGATGCGCTAGGTGTGTTGTATTAAGTGCAATAGTACTAAATAAAATGCTACGCAACTATCAACAGGTCTAGATACAGCTAGACTACTAGACATTGGCTCTTTTTTTCCGCAACACATCGATTCGGAAGTTGTTAGCAGTCGGCATACATCCGCCTTTAGCATAAAACGCGGTCTTCCAAACTATTAAAGTGGTAACGAACGGCCACAGACTTCCATACTCTCTTATGTTTTGCGTTCTGTTCAAGCAGTTATACAAATGCTAAACGATAAACAAGTCAGACGGATTTGTTTGGTTGTGCTCCGTGCCACGCGTTAATGTTCAGCCTCAGGTGGAAAGCGCTCTGTTGGTTCCATCAGCAGCTGTTTCAACTAGGAGCACTTCCGAGTTGCGAAGCTTCGAGAGTCGCCCGCTAAACTCGTTTATTTTAAGTTTGCCTTTAGACTCGACTCTGTGCTGCTGCTGCTAATATCAACGTCAAAAGCTACAAACTTTAATGTAGCTCTTGACAATGGTGCTTTTGAGAAACCGAACCCCTTAGAGCTAAATTGGGTTTACTTGTTCGGCGTACAGCGTAACATTTTTACTACGTAGTACGTTTCTATTTTGATGGGTGCTACATATATATATATATATATATATATATATATATATACATACATATGACTTTAAATTGAAGCAGCCAGTTCTTGTACTTTAAGCGACGGAGATGCCCTTAGCGTTACCAGTAGAGTGCTGTGTGCTATCGCCTGAGACCTAGAGACGTATTGGTCCTGAGAGGGATTAATATGAATCTACCTCTGAGCTGACGCTTATACAAACCACCTTATCAGGGAACGCATAAGGCAGTGGGTTTTAATACTAAACATTTGATTAGTAAAACCTTACGTATAGGAAACAATTAGGCTCTATAATAAAGCAGACAAAACGATTCGAAAAGCAAATAATCGCAATTTTTCTAAGATCATTTTTTAGGAAACGTTTTTTAGTCTTTATGTATGGCAGATACATGTTATGTTACCTATGCTGTACGACAATCCCTGCCTTATCTCGTTCAGCGGTCCGTGGTGGTCATAAACACGCTTGAAAATGCGGCTAAATAAAGTTTTATTAATTTAGTTTATTTACACTTTGGTAGGTAGCAATTAGCAGCTCTACAATGCATTTTATTTATATATATGTATGTGTCAACGACCATCCATATAAGTTAGCAGCATGACGTTATGTTCTCACCCCTTAATATAGCGGGTGCGTACAAGTATTACACTAGAGTTTTCCTGAAGTGATTGGAGAATGTAAGGAGAATGACTGAAAAAGTACGAACAACTATTTTTATTACGCTAGCAGGCATGCGTTCAGCTGCCCAGAGACAGGCACGTTCGAATCAATAAATAAAGCGCAGCTATCAGCAATCGCTCTATTGACGATATTGACGCTATTGACAATACTAATTATACCAGAAACTTCTGACGCAGCGCCTGTTAAACGGGGCGATTGGCCATGGCCGTCAACCTGTTTACAAAGGCTGAACGCGTGTCTGCCACGAATAAGGTGTCCTTGGTCACTACTCGCACTTTCACCTGAACTTAATTGTCCCGGTATGAAATAATAACAACACTGATAACAATAAGCGAGTGCGGATGGCCTTTTATTGCGACATCTGTGCTCTCCGTTCTTATTTGTTGTCTAATCATTCCCGATTTTAGTTCACTCCGGCATTGGTCTTATCTAATTTGGAAACCATGAAATCTTGTTTATGAGTGGCCGCTTCAGTTATTGAGCCCAGGGCTTTCCGACTGCAAGATAGCGCTTTGCCACTAAGCCACCTTTTCGGCTTGGCGAAACGGCTTCAAATGGTATGGTAAACCTTCATGCCTAGTATTGAGGCTGCGGAACTAAGACTGGCCACAAGTTGCAGAACCTATACCCGGCTGCTTCCGTAGATGCCCAAAGTAAAATATTGACATGCTAATATGTAGTCCGCAAAAATAGAGCAGTTTTGATACCCCATTCCCGCAGATTCTTACTTGATTCTTGCGCAAAATTAGAATGATACAACTCATTACCTCTGAGAGATTATACACCACTGCTAGGAAATCTAACATTAAACTTTTTTTAAAGATGAGTCAAACTCATTATCACAATTTTTAAAGACACCATATGCGTATGTGAGTAGACGTTCTAGTCAGAAGGCTCTTCACATTCTCAAGAGTACCCTACTAGCCGTTGCCCTAAAGTACCACTTCTTAAGAAGTGATACTTCTTTCTCTTCTGCCGTGTATTGAAGAGTTGCCTTTCAGCAATTGGTCAGATAGAAATATGTGGCAAAGCAATTTTGATAGTTTTGTAAACAATTAATCAGCAATGCGATATGTACTTTATATAATAATATGATAGGTATGTTGTAATTGTAACTGCCAATTATGGTACTTACCTATGGAGAATACATCTGTAAAGTCTTATATCATTAAAATAAAATATGTATTTAGAAGTCTCGTTTCTGGAAGCCAAAGCAATATTGCATTTCGTGGTGTAACATATCTAACGACACGCCTTATCTTTCAACGAAAGTTTTTAAACGAAATAAATAGAAACTAGTACATAGGTGCACAGACAGTGACCATGGTAGTGGCTCAAAAAGTTCTTGGTGAGAAACCCAATTTACTAGTTGTGTAGAAGAGAAGAATAGAACGACTTACATAGTTGCGCGCATTGTCTTTCTAAAGTTTCTATCACTCTCTACTGTTTTTTATGCTGCAAGATATATTAAAAACAAAAACTCAGGCTAACCGCATATAGTACCCCAACCTATATCTGCATTCTACGCTACTTATTTCATTTATTCGTTTATTGTCATTGACTATTTGAAGTAGGACAACCGCATTGAGTTTGGAGGGCCCAACAGTGTCAAATACGCATGCGTTTTGTCAGAGAGCCATGACAAAAATATTTTGTCATCTTCGGTTAGCGTAGTTCCGAGCAAGATGGCTTAGTGGCAAAGCCATTGCCTTGTATTCGGAGGTGCTGGGTTCGAAAGCCAGACCGGCCACTCTTAAATTGGTTTGCTTGATTTCCAATTTAAACAAAGTAAATGCCGGACTAGATTAAAATTTAGCTATGATATAAAAGCAACCGTACATGGGCAATTAGCCTTACAG
>QVRM01005863.1:92500-432706 GCA_003439945.1 Dermanyssus gallinae | reverse complement strand
TTCAATGTGGTACTATAACACAGGTGAACGGATCTCATGATTGTCACGAATCGATGTGTCGCCGGTTCGATCCATGTTGTTGATCGAATTTCCTCCAAGCAATGCTTTCTGAGAATAGATAATAAACCATACATCGGTACGAGTTAGCAGCCATGCTGCCACAAGAACTGTTGGAGAAATCTTTGGTATCTCAACATGTCTGGCTCTCGGTGCACTAAATGTATGAATTATGTCGATTCCAAGGATAGCCTAGAAAACAACCTCCTTAAAAATGTTCTATGAAACGCCTGCATAAGGTGCTACTGTGTGTTATGTGCCCTTGTATTCGTGCAGAATTAAACTGCTTAACCTAGTTAGCTCAACATTGTGCGTAAATAAACATATTATGATGACTCATGGCCGGTACCTTAAGTAATGTCTACTACAGTGACAGTTAAACTGAATCTGTGCCACGGGTTGCTCAAGTACCCCCAGTTTTTAGGTTCACACATATATATATATATATATATATCGACTTAAAAACATTAATTACATTTAAGGTGCATCCAGGTCGTTCTATCAGTGGATTTCATGAACGCCTGCGTTATGAATGGGAGCGGCTATGATACAATATATTGCGGATGATGCCGAGTGTCTGTGTTCTTGTTCAACATAGTTACACTACACATTCGTGACATAAATACGTTTGTTACCAATACTATTATTATGACTATTATTACTCTATCCATAACCTTAGGTCTACAATGACTATTACAAATGGAGCGACATTGCTGTCAGACAATATCAATTTATTTTATTATTATTGCCCGCGCAATAAACTGTATTGCATCGTTCGCACCTTGTACTCGTTGCTGGCTGTGTCTCGCTTTCCATTAGGTGCTTAGTAGGATTGTGAGCTGCATAAGTAAATTATTGAGCTAAACGTCGCGACACTTTTGTATGCTATCGTTACTTTTTCTACAAGCATAGAAAAGCCAAGACTTACTTAACTATATATAGGCAAACAACGTGCCGTTTGCAATAAAGTCTATTATTAGTAGCACCACTAGTTGGTATGCTAGTAGGTAATCAAAGTTACGGCAAAGTAACACGAAAGTAATTTCGACGGAAAATAGCTAGTCATATATAGTCAATAAAAAGTTATCACAGTTGATACAGTTTATCTAGCTGCTGCTTCTGTTGTTGTCGTTGCCTGTTGTCGTTGTTGTTGCCTGTTGTTGCTGCTGCCTGTTGTTGTTGTTACCGGTGCCGTGGTGCGGCTTCCGCTGCTTCTTGATGCTTTTCGATCGTGCCCATCGTTGTGGGGACGAGGTTTTGTTTGTTACCTTTTCGCCAGCTGCGGCGTCGTTACCGCTGATATGACGAGTGTTGATATGATTTTATCGCTGTTTCTCTACGCTTGCTGCCGCCTTCTCGAGGCGGTACCATGTATCAGGGCGATCGTGTGTATGCGGGACAGGCTACTTCGCGTGTCTGCGCACCGTGTTGTTGTTCGTTCATCATCTTCGTCTCGATGGCATCCGTCGACACCACACGTGATCACCCACCTGCCGCGTCTGTGTGCTAACAGCGCGATAAGTTCGGTTGCCACTTCGGGCTTCAGCCGACCCGCTTGCTTTCGGTAGGGCGCCGCCTCCTGGGCTGTTGTTGTTGTGGTTGTTATTGTTGTTATGGTTGTTGTTGTTATTGTTGTTGTTTTGTTGTTGTGGTTGTTGTTGTGGTTGTGATGGTTCGTGGCATTGCAGTTGTTGTTGTTGTTGTTGCTGCTGTTGATGATGTTGTCGTTGTTACTGCTATTGTTGTAGCTGATCGTATCGGTGATTAGAGTAGTGGTGGTACATTTGGTGTTGACGATGGTGACGATCGCGTAGCTGCCGGAGGCGATGTTTTAGCGCATAGGAGTGGTTGGTGGTGAGGGTGGTGGGGTGCTTTTAATGATGGTGATGGTGCTGATGATGATCACGATGATGAAGACGATGAAGATGGCCGCATGACAGCAACGGCAGCAGCAACAGTGGTGCTGATACGGGCGGCCTTCAGGTGTAATTTGTTATCTGCAAAGCACTGATTGGGACGATCGGTTATCATTGATTTGAAATGTGTGAGTAATTTATGATCGTTGTCATTGTCGTTGTCGTCGCTTGCTTCGTGAGGTGATCGAAACGACAGCCAAGATGGCGGACAACCCACGGACGAACGAACGGAAAGCGGAGAACGCCACGTTCGCCCTATGCCCACCTATCGTCCGGCAGAACGCCCGATACGTCCACACGCCGATTGACTGACTCTCTCTCTCTTCCTCTGTTTGTCTTTTTCTCTCCTCCCCCTCTTCCTGTATTTCTTTTTCCTTACCTCCCCCCCTCTCTCTCTCTCCCCCTCTGTATGACTGAATGACCCCCGGACCGCCCGTTTGCTGCACCTTGTCTCGGTTGCTGTCTCGATCCAGGTTTGTTGGTTTGCTTCAA
Organism: Dermanyssus gallinae; assembly: GCA_003439945.1. Classification (NCBI taxonomy): domain Eukaryota; kingdom Metazoa; phylum Arthropoda; class Arachnida; order Mesostigmata; family Dermanyssidae; genus Dermanyssus; species Dermanyssus gallinae. Next base: position 430,241 of record QVRM01005863.1, on the reverse strand, counting down.
CAGCAACAGGGGGTCAGCAGGTGAAATAGCGCAAAGACGGACAACAACAATTGTTAGACGTCAACGACGTGATGACGGCGCTGCTTAGAAGGGGGCGATAATGACAAATCGTTTTATAATCAAATTATAACCACCATAGTAGGATGCCATGGTAATCAATAGAAGTGTGCTAACGACACAACGCCATGATTAGACGGCTGTGAAATACTACGAAATATGACTGTTGCTCTCCCTCTCTCTCTCTCACTGTGACCGTATGCGTTGACCTACCCTACTCATCAAATTAGTCACCACCCCAGCATCATGTCAGGTGCCTCATGTCTGGTCTCGGCGCATTGAACTTTTTCTATTTGGTCATCATATTGCAGGCCGCCAGCGGTGCAACCAGTGTCGCTAGAGAATGACTGCATCCTTGTTCCTATCCCGCCCCTTTGCACTACTTTGTATATACAGTGGGTGAGATACATATGTATGCTTGTATTATACATTTAAACATGTTAATTATTTAAAACCAAGGTGCTGAGGAGAACGATAGAGAATTGCGTTTACAATGATTGACATGTTTAGTTTGTCGTAGAGTTAAGAAGCGTACCGGTACGGACTGGCGTCTGGTGTCGCGGGTAGACGCGTCGTCGTGGTCACTGCTTCGAGCCTGCTTCTGTGCCAACAGAGCTACTGCTTTTGCTCAGAGGACCGACCGATCTCAAGCAGACGGAAACGGGTGGATGACGGATCTGCGCCGTTCCATTGCGTACTCATTCCCCCGCCATCCCCCTTTCTTACTATAAATTAACTTGTATCGGGACATTTTTAATTAATTCATTCCATCGCGTGGCCGGTCGATGTGTTGCTTGTCGCCGCGTGGCAGCGGCTATCGACTCAAGATGATTAACGACGAACGATGACTTCGTCTTAATTGATCGCGTCGATTCTTTATTTTGTTGCTTTGTACATTTGCTGTTGTTGCTACGGTGCTAGCGCGGCGCGGCTTTCGCTCTATATCTACTTTAGTGCCATTGTCCTGTTACAATATAGTAGTTATATGTTTTTACGTCTTTATGTAGTATACCTATTTATTGTCTAAAAAACTATAGGCATATGTGCCCGAATAGTCTCTCTAATGGTACAGTCAGATGAAACTGCCATTCCACCCAGATTGCGTGCTTAGCTTCTAGTTACTAGCTGACAAACCTAACCGCTGAGAATTAGCGTCCATGCTGCTACAAAGACTGTTAAGGAAACCCTAGATATCTTAACATGTCCGGCCCTCGGTGCATTGAAGGTACACCACACCGTAAGTTCTAAGCGTAGTTCCGTAGGGAACGAAGAATGGTCTCGAATTAAAAACAACCTCCTTAAAAAAAAAGATGTAAGCCAAAAATGCCTACGACGATGCACGTCTATCTGCAATATCACAAGCGGATCTTAGTCCAGGTGCTAGAATGCCGGGAATTGTAAATGCAGGTGTTTCACCAGGGTGTAAGTGAGAGCAGGGCCCCCTTGCAGAGTGCACTTAACGTTCACGCTGGTGGTGTCTAAACGTTAGAATAACACCATATGTCATAACCAATTTGGCCAAGATATTACGATGTAAGGATGCTATTACAGAAACTCTTGGCCAACACCAGCTAGGTTTCTCTACCCCGGCGCAGAGAAAGCAGTCCACCGTGCCTATACATTTTTGCAAGTGCGCAAAGTGTCGCGGGTGATAGCCAAACAAAATTTTCGGAACGCTTCTAATAGCGTTCGGAGAGACCATTTACTTACAGCCTTCAAATTGCGGGCACCCTTAGCGTTCCACCGGACGAAGCTGGTCTCTGGACAGTCATCACATCTGGTCATGCCCCATAACGCCATGTTGTCGCAAACAGACCTTCAGCAGGGCAATCCTTTTTTCTGTTTGTGTTTCTAATACCTTACCGTGCTTTCAGCAATGTCATTGACTTTGATGAGATTTTCGGTTTGTTGCTGACCCCAAATAGATGTGACGTACATGTTTGTCACAGCGCACGAAAAGTCGAGCCAATATATTCTAGAGAATAGGCCGCTTTTCTGGCTGTTGCATAGTGGGCAGGGTTGACATCGAGCTGTCGAGTGTTGCCAAACGGCATTGCAAAAGCATTAACTGGCCGAAAAAACAAACTGGCCCACTACGGCCTGCTTCTCCATAAATCTTGTTTTTAACCATTAGGCTGACACAATTGCTCAAAGATTGCAGCTTGTCGCCATCGTTGTTTTTTTTTTCATTGTTCCGCTGTTCAGTGGTCTTAGCTTAGACATTTTGGAGAACATACGAAAGCGTACGCTAATCACTGCGACAAGGTAAAGATTCATGCAATCACACGGATCAGGTAATGCTTTTGGTTATATTAGGCAGCCCAGGTGTGCCGGACATGGTCCTGATAGTCACTAACCCAGGCTGCGGACAGAGTTGGGGCATTATTGGATAGTGATAAGAAAATAATAAGCCAAGGCTGGTTGATAGAGCCCGTTCTGTTGCTGACAAATCCAGGGTTTGACCTTTTGGTATTCAAAGCGTCGGAAGTCAAACTTAAGGTTCGGAATTGTGTAGTACTACTTCGAGACCGTAACGAGGAAGTTGCTAACCAAGCCTGCGCAAAAAACTATCGGCTTGTTCCAGGAACTGGGAATTTGCCGAGATTCTACGCAGGGCCTTTTTGCATTTCACTCCTTATACAATCTTTCCTCTACAACTTATCTCGACCTCTAGTTTGAGCACTTTGGTTTTGTTCTAGTTGTGTCTTCTTCCTCATGAGGGCGTCCACATAAGCTACTCCCCGGGAACCAGTCAGCGTGAATTTTTATCATGTGAGCTACAATGTTGGCGGCGTGATGGTCGGCCAGCGCTAACACCTAAGTAGAAAAGGAGCTGGTCCTTGGTTACATGTGCTATCCCGTTCACGGCTAGGACTCTTTTGGGCATCGAGACACACTTTGGCGCAGGGGTGCGGTTTGGTGTTCACCTATTCGCGTCCCATAAAAATTGCCCCCTGTCACACAACATTCAACAAGAAAATGCGGCATCTGCTCGAGGCACATTGTTGAACTAAGCTAATTACGGTTAGATGAATTGTAACAACGCACATGCCAAAATTGAACCACTATAACGATTTTACATGGATCTTTCAAAAACGCAAACATTTCTTGGAGAAAGATGGAAATATTTTTACTGAAACCTAGTCCAAAAACGCGTATGCATACGCATTTGCGTACACTAAATAAGTATATCAAGGTGGTTATCAACTTAAAACTATATAACTACTACTATGATGCATATTTATAGAATACTAACCTTAATTATTTTAGGGAACGTTAATAAGTTATCAGGCTTTGCCATAACTTCGTCAAATAAATTAATTATGTTCGGTAGTGTTATAAATACTTTTTCTAATAATAAAATTACTCGACCGTCTGAAGAAGCATTTATGTTTACTTTTAATTTAATCCAAGCATACTTTAAATTTATAAAAAAAACATAATAAACTTGAATTCTGTCTTTGTTAAAGGGTTCATAGAGGGGCCATATACATATATAGGTCTTATAGAATGGCTCTATTTTTTACTGACGACCTAATATCGCAAACCTAAATTAAAGATAGGGAGTTACAGCACGACACATGTTTCCCGGAGAAATTTTCTAATTTTTTTAAAAGTCTTTTGTGTAATAAATAAATCTTGATACTATTAGTATATATATATATATATATAAATATATATACATATATATATATATATATATATATATATATATATATATATATATATATATCAATAATCAATAACCATAAAAAACAAATGCTAAAGGTATTTTAAAATTATTTATGTCAATCGTAAATTGCTCGAACAGCTGGCCAGCATGCCCGTACAGAGTTTCTCTTATCATAATAAATGACTATAATCTCTACGAGTTCTTCCATAAAAGAATACTTCACCGTGAATTTGGCAGTCTCACCCTGTTCTGTTTACGAGTAGAGCAAGTCGCGGAGAGAGCTAAGTGGAGTGCAAGAAATTTTGAAATATGCCAGAATGACTAAATTATATATATATATATATATACATATATATATATATATATATATATATATATATATATATATATATATATATATATATATATATATGTATATATATATATATATATATATACATATACATATACATATACATATACATATACATATATATATATATATATATATATATATATATATATATGTGTGTGTGTGAGTTTTTGAACTATGTTTGAACATTTTCAAATCCTTTATTATCCAAGGCAATTACATCTTCAGGCAAATCACTGACCGAATTCGAACGTAGCGGCGTCAAATGTTGTATCCATCGCCAGCACCCGCCACATCCTTAACACAATCAACACTTTCACAAGTTATGTTAGTTTTATGGTCGTGTAATGTTTATTACCTTAAAGGCCACGTTTAGTTTTGGTTTGTGGCGCGGTAAGATTATCTGATAATCCGCCATATATTTGTAGCATGTCTGCCTAAAAAATACGGCTATTGGCCAGTACATTATTACCGAAAGTAACACGTACGTAAAGCATAAATCAAAGGTTACACATGCAGCATAAATAACTGAACCTCTTCGGATGGCTGCGTTGATCTTTATGCTTAAATGCGGTATATATATATTCTGATTATTATTGTTGTTTTCCTTGTTTTCCAAAAAAATAGCTGAAATAAACTTGTCACACGGTATCTTGTTTTCGTTGGACGGGCAGTATTTTCTGGATTGACCTAATTGATATAGGTACTTACATTGATTCTATAACACAAACATACGACAAGGATTGGAAACAGTCATAGGAACAAATTTTCCCAAGGAAACTGAAGCACGCCGCACTGGGACGGCCAGCATCTTCGAGTAATACTGTGTATTTCCTTGCATGACACAATAGGGAACACATAGTTGTTCCATGTGTGATTTGTGCATAATTCCAATTAGCACCGTTTGTCACTTCTATTCGCCTAATAAGACAGGCGGACTATCACACCTGCTTGTGGTACTTAATTCAATGTGTTCGTCTGTCGTGACCATGTAGGTCTACCTTAGAGCGCATGTGTGGCATGGCGTCTTTGTTCGGGAGCGGCGTACCGCATTCGGCATGTCGAATGTTGAACTCACGCAACTGTACACGCTTCCCTTCGTCGTATGGACGGACGGACGGACAAACAGACGGTTAATACGGCATGAAATACGATGCTAGTGTCAAAGTGTCTCGTCAATTTGCTCTTCGTTTTTCCGTCTTCTCCTTGTTGTTCTTCGTCGTCATTGTCATTTGTTTGTCTATCAAGCGCGGACCGACGCACCAACCGATCAGCCGACCGCTACGTGACAAGAATCGCCGCCTGCCCCGCAGTGGACGAGTGAGAAGAGCGCGAAAAGATGCACCATTCCTGCAGTCAGCATGCGCGCGGATCTATGTACAGCACACCAACCGAGAGAGAATCATTTCAAATTTTCGCTGATTTGTCTTCAGAGCTGATTTGAGCGATCTGTCGTCGTACGTCCCTCTGCCGCAGTTTATTATATCCGTCCGCATGACGACGTCTGTCTAGTCTGTACATAAATAAGTACGTACAGATGCCATCAAGACAACAAGCCGTGAGGTGAAAGATCGCCGCGCCGAGGTCGATGTTGCTCTGTGTCGGCTACATGACACTGTCGTGGCTTCAACGCTTGGCACTACGCTGTCGCGCATAAACACCGACGTACGCGAACCTACCTGTAGCCGCCTGTAGCGTAGTGGCAACAACAACAACAGCAACAAAAGACAAAAATAAAAACCGATTCGTGTCTATATGTATATCGCGTATTAAAAGGGACATTGCGAGAGAGTTGCTCTTTTTTTGGGGGGAAAGAATTGTTAGTCATGATTTTTCAGCTTTTGCTTGTCTAGCTTTCATTGCTTGTCATTGTTGTCTTGCTCTGGATCTGTAATCCGCAAAATATTCTCTGCTTCAAGGCCGCATCTAGCCGTCTATTTTGTGTTATTTACCGCGCTTACTTTCGGACGCTACTGAAGTAGCTTTTTGACCTGATGACTACCATTCCTTTGGGTTTCTGTTGGAAAAGCAATTCCGCGAGAATTAACTTTGTCCCGCCTGCTAACGTTAAACCTGATTTGCTAAGATGGCTATCATGTAAATACCTAAGTTTGATTGCTGTCTCAATTTTTTTCAACGACGGGACGAAGAAACGTTGTATTATTGTTTAAACGAAAGGGCTGCACAGTTTTACCTGGAAACACCTAAGCGCCTCGTTATGCTAGTGTATGCGGACAATTTCAATAATGTCACTTTGCGAGCCCCTTGCCCTTAGTTAGCATGGATTAGCACTTATATTAATAAACACGGGATTATGTAATGTGCTTTCTTGGTAGACGAGCGTAACTCAAGTATTTCTTTAATCGTAGACAGTTTATTTGTGACAAAGCAAAAAATAACTCAAATCAATGATTTCCCAATTTTGATTCAAACAAAATTGACGCAATGTAGACGTCCTTCAACGTAAGCATTTTTACGGCCAAGAGAAGATCCGAATTTCCAGGTAGGCGACATCTTTGTGAACCCTGGACGGAGCTGCGTTAGCATGGCGTCAATTAGTAAGACATTCTTATACTTTTAAAAGTTAACTACACGTAGGTTGCGTCCTTGAAAAAATTATGCTTATCATATGGAATATGGGGGTGTAGAACAGTTTGCCTGCGTCTATTATATGGAAACGAAATAACGGAAGTGAGAAATGCTCGAAGGCTGTCTATGGGGTAGTTTTTTTAAGAAGGACGGTTAAATACTGTTACGTAATATTGGTGCGAGTAGGGAAAGGGAAAGGGGTTCCTATTTCCCGTCTCGAGCAGTCTCGGACTTAAACCCCGCGGACGGATGTTCGCCCACTGAGACCCATACTCACTAAACGCGCCTCCCTTCTTAAGTTTCACTCTCTGATGGCCCATATCTCTATAGAATAAGGAATAATAAAATAAGGGATAATAAATAAATGACCTTGTTCTAAAAAAATCGAAGGGAATATAGAATAAGGAATCAAAAATTATCTAAGGGTCATCAGGAAAAGCGACTAGTGCCACCCGGCTTATTTGACCGGGATCACGCACTGGTTTGCCAACGTTCAACGCTTTGTCCTAACACCTACGATCCTGCGTCATTTAAAGTCACGTGACCTTCCAGTACAGCAGGCGGAAATGTTGCGTTCTTCTGTGCCTTTCCAAGACTCCTTTCTCCTTCAGTACCCCTATAGCCATAGCTACTCCTAGCTTCTCTCCAGAAGTCCTGCCATATATGTAGTATCTGGGAGGATACGCAATTTTTCTCCTTTTTCCGTCTTCCTCGATAGTCTATTTGTTTGTGAGTTTTGTAATTGCTGTGGCTCTAGCTTGTTCTAATACCTGGCCTTGTAGAAGAGTGTGGGTAAAGTCATCTTCCGTCCCTTCCTGGTAGTGAACATCTTGCTGAGGAGGCTCCTATATCTCGCTAAGGAAGCTTTTCCAATTCGAAAGAGGTAGGCCTGAAAGTCCCCGTGTGCCGTGAGGATCTGCATGAGGTAATGGCTTAGTTCTTCCGCGGCCGCTTAATTCATTTTTTGATATTTGGGATCAGGGATAGGAGAGTTGGCTCCGGAGCCTCAGGAGGAATAGAGTCCCATTTGGTTGCCATGTTTTTATTGCTTTCTCTCTTTCGCTACTTCCGTACTGCAGCTTGAGCTGTTGTCCCCAGTTTTCGCTTTTCCTCCACCTTCAAGTTCTGAGGAGCCGACTCAAGTACCTGCTAGTAGGCTATGGGCCAGAAGTGGAAACAAACTGAATCAGGCTCATGTTACCAGTCACTCAGCCTTTCCAGCAATGTTTGCGGGAAAGACAAGCTCAAGTGGCGGAAGCTATAGAAAAAGTTGCCTATTCAGATGTGCACTTTACCAGGAACCTATAGTACGAAATTACATGCACTGCTCGTCATGTGTACACAAGGTGCATTGTGCACGGCCACCACCAACCACCTCGTTGGTTCTACTTGTGAAATTTGCCAGGGGGAGGAAAAATGCCGCCACCGGTTCTCTCCGCAGGCATGCGCTGAGTATCACGCGAGGAATTGCCAAACATGTCGCTGGTCTTTGCATTTTCTCGCCCAATGGAATGAACGCTAAAAAGCCTCGATGAGATTGATTGTTGTAACGAATATATGAGTATATACATGTATATGTAAAGCATCTTGTGAAAGTAAACTAGTTGCGATACAAGTAAATCATTAGTCGGTCGCAACCTGTTCATAAGTCAAGTCAATATCGACCTTGCAAGCCACTACTACGATGAAACACCCTAAATGTGTTATTCTTAAATTGATCCGAGCGTCACGTAGAGAGGCATCGCACAGAGAGTTTCACAATGAGAGTTATGTCGATCTTACGTGCCAGATAATAGCCGCTTAAACCAGCCAGCGACGCGCCGAAGCGAGCATTAATATACAAGCTTCTTTCCAACGCCAAAGGGCACAGTCGAAAAAGGCTTCTCTCCAGCGTTATGGTAACAGTCGCCAAGGCGAGCGTAAATGTCAGTGCGGGCTGTGGTGCAACTACGCACGACCGTGAATAGGTAAGGGCAGTTCGTGTTTTTGGCCTCTACATTCTCGAATTTGAGGGTAAACGCGCCCCAGCCAGTCTTTATGTTAGCAAATTATAGCCGTGGCTTAGAAAAGTCGTACAAAGTGGCGTAGGTTTAGGCCCTATCGGAGACATTCTTGCCCCACCATGGCCTGATTAGGTCATTGCATTTTGTTACGAATACACGCAAAAGGAAGGGAGTACGCGAGTCGTAGAAGTTTCTAAATTAGGCTGTGTCATGTCAGAAGGCAGAGCATATCCAGCGGGAGGTGAGAATTCTTCTAGCGAAGGTGGAACGAGACATGCGGCGTACATTTTCCGCAGTCGGAAGCGATGGGCCCCTTACTTGCTGATGGGCAGGTAAGTGACCACGTTACTGACGTGAGTTCCGTAGGCACTTTAAGCAGAAGATGAGAGAAGTGTCAAAAGCGTTCTACAAAACACCGGTAATGTTGGATAAGACATGGATAAAACTGCTCTTTGAGCAGCGTCACGTTCCCACCCTCTACTCCGTCCATGATTCCCATCATAAACTGTGCCATCGCACTTGGTTATGGACAACACTTCCAACGAGTGTTGCGGCACATTTTGCGGCCTCGCCTGCACCAAATATCATCATGAAACATGTCGGTCAGCGTCAGCTATATGGGCGTTAGGTCGCTGACATTTTCCTGAGATGCATATACTCGTACAACATATTCTATGTATGTCCAAGGTTACCGGAAACAAATGCCGTTTCCGACCTTAATGAACACGTGTAATGTAATATAATTAACAATACCAAAAGGCGAAGTGGGCGCTGTGTTTCAGTCCCGTCCAAACAAGACAAATTATACCCGGTTGTGACTAATATGTATTAGCACGGGGTACCATCTGAGCCTACACTTGTAGGTAATATTCGTGATCTCTTCAACCGGCCAACGGAGCGATATTGAGTGTGATCTCATGCATTTTAATAAGATACCTTATTCACTGACGATAGATGAAACGTTCTTGAGGTGAAGCAAAACGTGACAGCCCGAGGGAGACCCATTGACCTGCATCCCATTTACTTTTCTCCTCTTGTTATCCACTCGTTATCCACGTGCAGCGGGAGTTTAGAAGAGCCATGGTGGTAATGTACGTTGATGATATTACAGTCGCGCAGAAATACATCGGCGCCATCAAACGCATCACTAAAATGATTTAGTCACATTTTGGTTTTAAGCGGTTGCAGATAAAAAAAAAACGCAAAAAGGCCGCCAAATTGAATTGATAAAGGAGACGGTTACCAAAGAGCAATATTATCTCTTGTTTGAGTTTGTGAACACGTTCTCGTATTCAGGCATTCGACTTCACCACATGAATCACATATCATACGGCAGACCTTGATCATGTCTTAGGCATGGCCGTTGCTGGTATTTAGAGGGATGTTTGACAGGCCAAACAGCTTTTCGTTAATGCAGCTGTGCTTCTCTTTACGCTAAATCGCTTTAAAAGTTGGCACATAACCAACCATGAATCAATGGCTGTCACCTTAATGGCACAATAGTAGCCTCCTGAAAGACAAATTCCGGTATGGGATGAAACCTATGATTGACGCGCCTGCACCCTTGATGATCAGATATGGGCCAGCCAGCTCAGGCTACGGACATCACAGTGGCGGAACAAAACAGACCTTGCGAATAGTCAGGCATGCTGCACACGGAGATATGTTCTTCTGGGCATCAAGACATTTAAGAGTTCGGATATACTAGCTCTATTGCAAATACATAACACATGCGACAAGCTAATCTTAGCAATCAAGGACAAGATAACAGCTTTCTCTTACAAACACCTTGTGGTAATACTATCTGAAGTAACTCTTAACTTAACAATTGCATTTAGTGCGGCTTCGAAATAGCTCGAACTCGGGCTAGCTATGTATGCTCGTAAGGGAAACAGTGCTGAAGTAGCATATGAAATAAGAATGGAGTGAAAGAGACAAAGTCGAGCCAGATCAACGTGTACAGAATATGAATGCTTATTATAATTGCGTTCAATAAACACAACCGATGTGGGATGATAACGGTTGGTTAGAAAACTGAGCGTTATTTATGACGTATGCCTCAATACCTATGCGGCGCTTAGCTAAAATGAAGAGTTCATTGTTGAGCAATGTTTTTTATTAACGATCGCGCCAAACACGACCGTTGTTGTGACAGTGACACTGACATCAAAGAGTTGAACAGTAAGTGCAAATGGGCTAGACAATAATATAACACTCCATCGAAATGACTCAGTGCGATGCAGACACGCGTGATGTCGCGACATTGTGCTCACGTAAAGTACTTTGCGTTGTCTGATAATGGCAATGTCATCGTCATATCTAGATATCTAGATTTCCGCACATAGATCCCCTTCTTTCCACAGCAAGCAGGCAGACAGGCAGGCAGGCAGTTTCGTACATATTTCCTTGCCCCCCCCCCTTTCCGCCAGAGAGACAGGACTGACTACTGAAGGCGACGAGGAGCGACGTTTGCCTTTGACGCGGCGACTACAACGACTGCTAAGACTGCACGAAGACTGTTTCTCCTATGACTCTACCATTTCCAGTACGACTGTAACGACTCCTGCTTCGTCTTCTGCTGCTGCAAGGCTTGCTTGCTGGCCAGCCAGCCAGCCAGGAAACATGATCCATACATCATGCCAGCTCTGCCTTTTTTCCTACCATACATCATTCGAGCTTATACCCACCTATCTACCTCTCATAGAGAGCGCACGCACACGGACATTTGCACTCAGACACGCACATATATATATTTATATATATATATATATATATATATATATATATATATATATATATATATATAGATATATAGATATATATATATATATATATATATATATATATATACAGACGTGTCCGGGAGTAGAGGAAAACCTCACAACGGCCCGCCAACCTTCCCTCAGTTGTGACGACTGGAGTAGCAGCAGCAGCGGCAGCAGTAGCAGCAGCTCTCTTCATATCTGCAGACACAAAGAGAGAACCCCTCACAGAGAGCGAGCCAGCGATCGAGCGAGCCCGCGGCCTGCCGTCGTCGCACCTTGAGCTCCATTCGTCATCATGTTCTGTGTTGGTCGTTAGCCGACGATGACGACGACGACGACGCCGAGTCGTAGATGTATGGGCGGCTGCTGCTGCAGTCGCACAGACGCGCCGCCCTGCACCGCCCTTGCCGCCCTGCACGGGAGGCGCACACATCACGCGGTGATAATGGTGGTGCAGCTTGATCGTTAAGCTTCTCTGATTTAGTTTGATTGTCATCATTGTTGTCGTTGTCGTCGTCGCCGTCGTTTCGCTCGGGTTACTCGCGACTCCTCCTACTACGGGACAGTTTGTAATTGCACATTCAGGATCACTCTGTTCAGTTGATCATGCCGAAGACCCTGAAGATTGCGCTGTTCACGCACTATCTCTCTCTTAGTATATATATATATATATCATTTAGGACGTGAGGTAGAACGATCGTTAGTAGTGTGGAATTTAATTGCATATAGATACTCTAGGAGAGTGTTCTAAAATAAAGTCTATACTACTAGTACATAAATTATCCTGAAAGTGCCTAAACAGTATTGTTATCGCGTGAAATGTCTGGTGGCCCTAAGGTACAGGCGTGCCCAAAGTACACTTCTTTTGACAGTGTATTTCAGCACTGTTAGATGTATTAATTTTCAGTGATACATAATAATGGTATATTTTTCTTGGATTGACGTTGCCAATATTGGGCGTTTTTACTTATGCTACTGCAGCTCCAACGCGTTACTTGACATTTTAAACAATCTCTTAGACGACCTATCTTCCTCTTTTAGGCAAACTGACATACCATTCTTAGTCGTAACCGGACATTTTAACGCTGCCGCCGACACACGGCTCCGCTAAGGCCAGCCGGAGGGGGACACGCAGTCCTTGAATGAATGGCGGCGGAGGATCTGATAATTATTTACACTGGTGCTCCCGCGGTGGACCTGCAGAAACTCTAGAAGCGGAAAAACTAAGGGAAGCCCGCAGAGGGCCCTCTGATCACGCAATTCATTAAAGACGCCACCGCGTTGTCACACCTAAACACTGCTGGACGGCCGAGATTGACCGCCTCAGGAGGGACTGCATCCACGCGCGACGTCTCCTTGCCAAGGCCCGACATTTGGGGGCAGGGAGGCAGCTCTGCACCATAACGCCAAGTACAAAAGCCTGCGGGCCCTCTTTCGAAGGAAAATTTTCAGGCGCAGAAGCCTGGAGGGGCTTTCACGAAGAGCTGAAGGACGATCCTTGGGACCGCCCATACAAGCTGACACGGGAATTCCCCGCCCTACAGAGAAGGGCGAATCTAACGCTCAAAGCTACCAAAGAAGCGATTTTAGCAATTTTTCCATAGCAGTCTCTACTTAGAAGTGTCCCAAGGGCTGAATAAGTGCAACCTTCGGCAGTAACACCGCAGGACGTACGCGAGGCATCGGAATGCCTCAAACCGGGAAAGGCACCGAGCCCGGACGGTATCCCCGTTTCTGCAGCCAAGCTTTTGATGAAGGAATACCCGGAAGCGGTTGCCGCTGCGGCGGCGGAGGTGCTTTGCCTGGACTTGCTTCATACCGAATGGAAGGTTGCAGATCTCGTTCTTATTCCTAAGGGCCCTACCTCATACCGCCCATTATGCTTACTCGGATCCCTGGCTAACAGTTTCGAGTCCATCGTGAAGGCACACCTTCGAGACTTCGAGGCCTTCCATTTTACTTTTAATACGGATTTCGGGGGGAAGGGTACTCGACAACTAGCGCCAGTCAGCGAGTTCAATCAAAGTTCGAGCTCCTCTGCACGTTTCCAAAAAACATGATCTTCTCGTGGCCGTTTTACTCGACGTCAAAAACGTTTTTAACAGTCTCCCGTGGAGAGCCATACTCGAGAACCTCCAAAGAAAAAAAACCGTTTTATCTTTTTAGAGTCATATTTAACTACCTATATGACCGGACTATTCATTCCTGAGAAATGACCTTCAATTTGACTGCAGGGGTGCCACAAGGCTCTATACTTTGCCCCCTGCTATGGAACATAGCTTAATTAGGCCTTACCTCCGTCCTAGCCTACGCCGACGACCTCGTCCTCACTGTTTAGGCCCGGACACCGGATTTGCAGTAGAGGCGTGGGAATGAAGCAACCGCCGACGTACGGGATGCAAAGGGCAGGGCTTGCTTAAGCCCCCGCCAAGAACGAAGCAATTTTTCTGGCTAGAAGTGGCCCGCTCTTCACCTACGCCCTGATTACGAAGATATTAATATCGTGAACACGGCGAGACACCTCAGAGTATTCCTTAATCGAGGTCTCCGGGACACTTATCACTTGCGCCTGGCAATGGAGAAAGCCCTGAGAATTGCTAACAACTTCGCACGGCTCATGCCTAACACCTATGGGCGATGACTGTCGATTATTGCTCAAAGCGGAAACGTAGACGACATCATGGGAGCTATGAAGTAATGAGCCCGGGTAGACGCATTCTGCTAACTTTGACAAGTGAAAACATAGAACCCACTAGTCTCACAAAGTATACAATTACGGTGAAATGGCATTTGTTGCACTGTTTTTGCAAGCTGTATACAGGATATTCAAATTTTTAGCACTCTTTCATTAATCAGACATAATGACTACATTAATGCACGTTTCAATGTTGATCTTTTGTTTGACTTGTGGCACAATTTTCTCAAAACCAGACTTCACTCGCATCGATGCCGTCCAAGTTCGGCCAAACACAATTGAGAATTATACTGCGATAACGTTCGCCATTTACCGTAGGGTAAAACAAATTGGCTCCAAAGATTATTTTGAACCAGATGCCACACCAGACCGCCACAAATTACGTTACGTCGCTAAAGAAACGTCCGACAGACCTCTTAAAACCTGGCTCGAATCCTGCTTAGAAAGGCAGGACCTCTGACGCCAAACGAAGACGGCTTGTCTCAGTCGCGGAATCTATGGCGCTATACGTTTCACCTATGTGGGCATATCTGGCTCTACACACAGCACGACACCGGAAAGCCGTGCACTCGGCGCTGCAAATAATGGCCACTCTGCAGGGGGGATACTGAACGATCTCTACCAAGGCCATTTTTGGGTCTGGTCCGGATGATCTTGTGGGGCCTGCTTGCCGGATGTCGAGAATCTTGGTATTTATAGTGCAACTCGTTGTATTATAGCTCTAAGCTGGCTGTTAACAGGATCTGAATACAATATACGCCGGCCCATGCACACATAAGCAAGTGAAGTGTGAAGTATGAACATCTCCACCTGAACTACGTTAAATGGCTTCGTACAAAGTCGTACGTTTGGATTACTGTGCCAAAAAAGCAGTCGTCTTAACCCAGTAGACAGATTACAAGCATAAATTGGATAACGATTGAATTCTATACTTGGTGGCAGTTAACGCAGGTGATTTAAGAGAGCAAAGGTAAGGAGTGGTAGCTGATGTTCAGTGGGGGGACGGGGGACAGCCGTCACCAACATTTCATTCTGCAAGCAGAATGGCCGGCCAGTCGTTCTGCAGGATCGCAATACTTCCTTGTCGGCGAAAGCATGACAAACGATCGCTACCTTGTACTCGCCAGACTTCGCCCTTTGTCTCAGTCTCCGGACTACTTCGGTTGCGCCAGCAGGCAGGTCAACAAGGGACCACTACGAGAAATCACTAGAGCCTTAGCATGCTTAGGAAACTAAGCAGCCCCTCAACGATATGGCCTCGCCAATCGGCATCTGTTCGGCCGTAAACAAGCGCGGGGACACCAACCCGCGAGTCGATATCCGCAGTATTAGCCACTCAATAAGGGGAAGAAAAGAATAGTTACATCTATAGTTACTGGAGGGCGTAGTTTATTGTTAATGGACGTGAGCAGATTTATAAGGAAAGAGTTGTAAAACGATTACATGGGCGTGCAATAGCAGTCTGAGGTCCAGCAATCTAGAGCAATTACAATCTGCGATCAGACTGATTAAGACTTTTGAAAGCGGTATGACTAAAGCCTATTCTGGTATGGTCGATCGCAGGTTTGATGTGTGTGTATGGTGATTCTTGTGTTCGAATATGTCAAGAGTGTATATGTAAAGCATTGGAAGAAGATAACATAATTCGGTGGCGCACTTGGGTTATGTGCTTGCTCATGCTACGCTATCACAATGAGTTTTTAAAAAAAGCCTCATATTTAAATTTTCTATTTTCCGAGCTAAAGACGGAACTGCAATTTCTAACGCTGTAGCCTCGTTTATGACTTGTCATTATAACAATTTAACTAAGTCAAGTAGGCTTTTTCTCTACTCATCGAATCGAATGCGTCTGTTCCTAGACTTTTCACTTGACCCTTGATCACTAACTGGCTAGGTTGTTACGCGAAGAGCGAACTAGACATTAAAGCAAACTAAACTATTACTTTTATATGTTACTTAACTTTATTAGCCGATGACTATTTTTCAAATGGCGCCTGGAGGGGAAACGCAACTATATTCATTACGATTTTAAAGTCGAGCCAACAGAACTGCTCTATCGCATCGTTGGAGATGAGAAAAAATCACCGTGTTGCCCGGGTTTGCATTAACTGACCAAAGATATTTAATGAAAGTGCTCTCGAGGGCGGATCATGAAGTCGGAGCCATATACAGCAAATCATGCGGCCAGGTCTTGCGACCAGCGCCTTCTTCAGAAGCGTTGCCTATGTTTGGTCAAGCGCCCTAACGTTTAACTTCGATAGACAAGCCCGTATTATCTGGATACCGTTAGAAGCTGTTGGCACGATCTTCAAGTTGAACAGACTTTCGACAACCTTCATTGATCGTCTATAAAAGTGTGTTTACTTTGAAAAGAGTCCATTCCGAATTCCTTCATCAACGTGCCTCGAGAGGTTTGCACCGCGCGACGAGAACAAGACTCTTAGGTAGAGGAAGTGTGACACAAATTATATGGTTCTTGAATCGAATCGATTTTTTCGATTCCAGCCAATTTTTCTCAACCGAAATTAAATGTCTTTTTTATGGAATGCTTTTATATGATAATTTGGTACAATAACTTTATTTATATAATAAATCTTTAATAAATCATCGAGAATTGCTTAGCTTTCCATCTATAATTTCCTTGAGAGAAAATCAGTTGCGGTTTCAATACCCCAAAATAATACCAACTTTTCCTGACTTCTTATGTATGGCTGACGCAGCACTACGAAGCAGGTTTTTGATTAAAGTAGAATAACTTGCCTGTAGCAGCTGCCTAAACTCTTCTAACCAAATCATGATACCTGCTTTTCGCTACCTCTGTCGAATATTTGTGCATGTCCGCGAAGAACAAATATTGCTCGAATTTATAAGATTCGGTTATAATTCATTAGAAACGATGCCACATTTCTTTTAACACAGCACCTTACTTCTGTGAAAATCGCTTTTTCTTTAATCCATGAAAATTACGAGCAGCGTTAGTGATTTGCGTATACAACTGTACCCATATACAAGTTTCTGATAACTCGCGTTCAACCGTGTTAAATTTTCAACGGCGTTAGGCGTGTTAAGAGACACGTCAGGTTCAGTAAATTTTCAAAAAGTCGTTTAATGATCATGTTCAATTGGTCGTCACTCACCCGTTTTAGATTTCTCTACTCAGCAGAAAAGCTCTACAAAATGCTAGTTTTGTGACTGACCGTATGTACAGCTGAGTTCAAGCTGCTACTTCTTTGAATCCAATGTTCTTCTATTAAAGAGGCCCGTAATTTAGGAAGGATTTATGAAGGTCTATCGCCATCGTACTTACAGCTTTGTCAGACACTTCAACGTCCCTTAAAATCCGTTGCGGCTTCACCAAATTCATTGTATGTTCGATTGTCAGCTGATGATTCATAGTAAGAGCGAAAGTAAATGCTGTAAAAAGGTTGGTAAAATGCTTGCATTTGATATATATATATATATATATATATATATATATATATATATATATATATATAGAAGGATAATTGGCCACAAACAAAATATTTTTAATGACGGATTAACAGGATGACACATAAATCGTAGAAAGCATTCAAACCAGAACGCAGAAAAACCACGCTGTGCCGGTTTTCGCCACTATCGCCGCAGTCGAGCACCACTCATTGTTGATTCTGTATCGTACACGCTTGTTGGTAACGAAGCCATCCGCAGTCAAATGTTTGCCACCAATCTGGCCATGTCATCTGTGTACTTTGAGCGTGTCTCGACCGTCAACCGAGCACCGCTCCCGGTCGCCGTCGATCTGGCGGCATCATCCATTAATGTGGGGTCCTACCCACCTGGCAAATGCCCGCTTATCGGATCGTTCGGCTTATGGGGCGCTACTGTGTCCCACCAGAGGAAGTATGTGTCGCTTTACCTGGAAATCTTCATTGGCGAGCTGGTCACGTTTGCAGGAGTTGTTATCCACACGAGTTGATCGCCCAACAATGATACGCATTCACCTCTGCGCTAATGCTAGCGCCGCGACTGCTGATGCTGCTGCTGCTTTTGCTATATTTTCCCAGTGAGGATCTCTGTATCCAGTTCGCTGTGCAAGTGTCTCCCGATCTAGAGCGAGGCTATCAGACGCGCCAGAGACGCAGGCTCGCCCTCTGCACCGGTAGTGGGGGTGGGGGTGGTGGTGGTGGGGGTGGGGGTGGTGGTGGTGGCGGTGGCGGTGGCGGTGGCGGCGACTGAAGTGCGCACCGCACTCTGCGGGTTGCGCTCGTCGAGGGGTTATATTAATCAAAAAGTTGCACGGACTTGACTGGTCTGGCGTATCTCTCTGATCTAATCTGGCTCGTCCAATCGCTTGTTGTGACCCAGATGCTATCGGCGCTTACCGAGCCTTATCGCACAGGAGCTGTCGTCGCCAGCGTGTCGAGGTACACTGGTTATCTGGCGGACAGGTTCGACAACGACAACAGCAGCAGCAACAGCAGCGAACACGGATGACAATGCCCAGTGATAAATGCGGTACTAAGCGACATTCGTAGTAGTAGTCACGCTGCCAGCAATGACAAAAACAATACGTGACAATACCGAAAATCAACAACGAAGTAAACATACGCTCACAACAAGCATAACAGAAACAACAACAATGGGTGCGGCTACTTCGACTGAGGCCATATAAATAAAAAACAGTTGAGACCTCCAAACAACAACAACAACAACATCAACAGCAACAATAGCGACAATTAACACAGCGAACAACGATATGAGCAGCAGCAACAATAACAACAACAGCAACAGCGACAATAACAACAACAACATGAACGCCAACAATACTAAAAACAAGTAAAAAATGAATAGACATTTGCGCCATGACTTAGTACACGTCACCAGACAAACAGAGTAAGAAGACAATGTTCCGCTTGCCAGCTGCACCATTTATTGCGGTTTCATAGCAGGCAATACAAGCTTCGTCTGCGTGAGCGTGTATAATATTTATGTTATCGAGTGCATTTGGCCACATACAGCGTATTGTTAGCCACTGTGGAAAGGGCGAGGGGGAGCTCTCCTAACAGACACGTGTCCCTCATGCCACGATCGGTTACAAATTGGAAGTGTGTCCACTACTCAGCTGCCAGCTGCCGACCGACATTTTTATGTGAGCTATTTTTAACTGAGCTAGAGCTAGCAGCTCGAGAGATCGTGGCGCGCACAGTTTCGTTGTTGGGGTAGAAGTCGTTAAGAATCTTAGTGGGTTGCACCATTGTGAGCACGAGAGATGTGCCGCTGATGAGCTGCCGCCGTTAAGGTCGTTAAGGTAACACGGCGGATACGACAAAGCTGGTGGTTGTTGATAGCGCCGAGCAACTAGGAATTCATAGCGGTCTCTATAGACAATGCTGAGAGTACACGATGGATCGGCACGACCAGGCCATAGACACAGGAAAATGGTTTTCCCGTGGTTCTGGCTAGCAGTGGGACGAGCGCTTTCTCACACTATTTGCATAGGACGGCGGTCGCTTACAGGCAACGCAACAAAAAAGTGCAGGGCTCCCTTTGTTGAATTTAGCTAAAGTTTCCATTTCTGAAAATGCGTGTGTGTGTGTATAGAGTGAACTGTGTGCCCCACTTGGTCTTTGTGGATCAAATTGCCCAAAAATACCGATATGCTTACAGGCAAAGGTGAGCTGGGGCGTATCTGTTCAAAGCAACATGAGCAGCCTGAACGGATATTAAAGATAAAAATAAGGTAATCGTCTACGGTATCATGTAGAGGCTCGCCGCAGATATCTGTCATCCTCCCACGTAGGAGCACATCAAACAACAAAAAAAAACTAAACTTTTCACAATGTTAACATTCGAGTCTGGCAAGGTATGCATGTCAACGAACTGCATTGTAGAACGTTCTAGCTAGATAAACACGATTTGATATGCTCCGGCCTTGCCCGAACCTAGTTTGGGGGAAGATGAAAACAACAAGCTAGAACGACAAGCATCTGCCTGGACATCAATAGTGCAGATAGCGAATATAGTAGTTGATGAAATAAACTTTTATTTTGAGGAAAGCAGCCGATACAGACGGCTTCTACTAAGGGATCGACGAAGCGGCGCCCATGAAACCGTTAGGTTTAGTTTACCTCGGTATGGTCGACAACAACAGTGACGATAATAACTGCATACAGGAGAACTCGGTTGCATAATATTACAACTGTTTGGTCCCCTCCAAGCCCATCAAACAAAATCCGCGTGGGCGTATTTTCTAACCGTGAAGATGTCGCAGAATCAAACGTTCTGTTTTGTTGGCCAAAGTCTTGTTGTGAAGCTGTGTTGCACACGAAAACACCTAGAAAGAGTGAGCAAAAGACACAAAATTCGTTTTTTAATGTTGTTTTTCTGTACGAGCTCTGGGACGGTATGAAAGTTTTGGAGTTTCAGTAGAATATTGCCACTATCCTTGGAGGAAACTCCACAAACCTTTAACCAGGAGAAAAAACAGGGTCTAGAAAGCCTCCGCCTTTTTATGAAAACGTTTCACGCACAAAGGCATTGAATAAAATGCAACGGTTTCCCAACGCTAATCGAATAGAATTCTAGAAAGAGGTACAGAAATACTTGCACAAGACTCCAGTGGAACATGCACTAAAATGTCATCTTATGTTTATACTTTGTTAGTCATTATAGGTAAGTTCGAGGAGAAATATACTAAGGATAAGTGGTCAAGTGCGTCTGCAACACACCAAATATAGAAGAATTTTCTGTTCTCAGGACAGTGCATGTGCTCATGTGAGCTACTGTGGTTTCCAAGAGCTAGGCTAAAAACTCAATGAACATCTACTATAGTCATTGCACTTTGCGCAGAAGATATTACATTAGGCTTAGTTTAAAGACGTGTTGGCTATGCAACATACATATCCTTGCAAGAGGCACAAAATATTATGTAAGACTTTCATCGATTCCAGAAAAAGCTCTTGAACACGAGAGAACAGAAAAGTGGATTGGTCGTTTAGTCTCTGCAGGAGACGGCATGGAGGACAAATGCGGCGCCCGACCGTGCGCCGAAGAAGTCAGCGACGAAACAGAAACGCTAAATCGCATTTTGGCTGTGCCGCATTTCCCATGCGCTTCTTATCCCTGGTGGGTTGAATTATAGAACAATTGCAGAGTTCTGCCGCGCAACGGTAACGTGCCTGCCGTTGCATGTGTGTCTATGGGATTTTATGTGTAAGAGAGCTTTTAGTCAGTCAAGACGGTCGGTCGGCCCCTAAGTAACTCCAAATCTGAGCCTATTTGTCCGTTATATTTTCTCCATCTGCTACTGCTGTTGTCGTGATTGCTGTCACTGTTGTTGTTGTTACTGTTGTTGTCGTCGTCGTCGTCGTCGTCGTCGATGGCAGCAAATCTCTTGCGAGCAACAAGCATCTTGAACCAAAGCTGTCTCACGAACGTGGCGGCAGTGGCGGCAGTGCCCGCATTGCATTATGAGCGCACATTGATTCATAAACAGGTACAGATAGATCAGAGAGCCGCACATATTCCCCGTTAGCTATACATGTACGCAGCTTCCTGAAGCTAGTGCTCAAATCGCTGCTATTATCTCTCTCTTCCCCTCCATCGATCTCTCTATTTCCCTCTCTTCCTCTTCCCACCTCGCTTTCCCCTTTACTTTCCCTCCCCTCCATCCACTCTGTCTCGGTCTCTCGCTGTCCTTATCCGTCCGACGACCCGATGATAAAGATCACCTATGCGTTCTTAAGCCTATTTTGGTGCGTCCGTTTTCGTTCGTTTGACACGATCCTCAATTGGCTTATGTTGTTTGTTAGTTCGCTCGTTCGCTTGCTTGCGGCCGCCGCCGCTGCTACTGCCCTTTGTGCAGTCTGAATTGCGCACTCTCCGGATTGCTGTTTTCATGTCGTCCCGTTTGGCAGATTAGCTCAGGTAGCTCAGACAACACACCCACACTCTGCCAGCCAGCCATGAAAGCCATCTCGTTTCGGCTCGCTTACTTACCTGCTGGCTGGCCGATTCCGGCTTCTTTCAGGGCGGTGGCAGTCGCAGTGGTGGCGGTGGTGGCGGTGATGGCCGGCGCATCGTCACCATCATCGCCTGAGCAGGCAGCATTGCTTCAGTGCGATACATAATGTACTGCTACTGCTGCTGCTGCTGCTAATCCAATCAGCTGTTTGGCCTGCCTCTCTGGCCTGGTTCTGCAGAGGGATAGATATATCGAGAAGAAGAGATGCATAGATAAATAGATAGCGAAGGCGGAATAAATAGATGGATTGAGAGATATATCAGTAGATAGAGAGAGATCGACAGCGAAGACAAGCGAGTGCGCTGCGGCCAGACTATGCGGCAACCGCACCATGTACTAGGCTGAGAGCAGCCGCAGCCAGCCACAACAGTAGTAGCCTCATCGAGCGGCCATCATCACCGTTCGATCGGAGTTCGGTCCTCGGCACTGAGGGTCGGCGAAGCAGGCACCAAGCCGAGGCTCTGAACAAGCCGAGACGAGGTAGGTGGCCGAGGGAGATAAAGGGATGAGAGACAACACATCGATACCGACCGACCGACGACAACAACAACAGCCAGCGTGCACGACCCGCAAGACCACCTACGAGAGATGATCCAGATGTTACAGCTACAAGGCAGGAGAAGGAAAATGAGCAGGAGGAGGTGAAGGAGGCGGGAACGGATCGCCCCGTAGAACCGACTGGGTAGAGCGACAGGGATTATCTCACTTAGCCCGTCGCCGCCACCGCCACCGACAACCTTAACACGACAACAAACCTCCCGGGCCCCTTCGCCCCGCATACCCCCGCATTCGCTATTCTATTAATTCGAGCTCGTCGAGCCGCCAGCGAGCGTGCTAGCCACGCGAGAGCGAATACGATTCAAATATTCCCGAATAATTGATTACCATCCTCTGGTGTTGCATTTCGATTCAAAAGTGCTGCGTGCACTAGTCACTAGCAGAGCTTATGCGTGATTCTTCTCGTGTTCTGTTTACCTGCATCTGCTTATTTCTCTTACTCGTTATTCCTCTCTTGATCTTTCTTTATCTCTTTCCTTGAGCGTCTGGATGTGTCTTTTCCGCTCCGTCTATATGTTTTCCGTCAAATCTCGTTTTTTCTCTTACCCTCGGCCCTCTTTATCTTAAAGCCATTGGGCGCAACAACGCATTAGCACGCAGCTGCACGCCATCACTGCAGTTGACCTGGCGTACGGTTGTTTTCTCATTACTCCCCTTCGTTGCTGCTGCTATTGTTTTCAGTGTTCTAGCTTCACACCTCACCGTTCGTAGAGTTCATTGGATCGTTGAGTTCGTAGCTTTTATTATTACCTTCGTGATCACCAGATAGAAGGAGAAGAGAGGGGTGGACTCGAATTACGCCTGTTGGATCGAAAACACCTGTATTGCTTGCCGTTATTGCGCCTCCTGCATGTGTTCGTCATTCATATAGAGCCCGCCCATTCTCTATCTCATTACGGGTATACATATATATATATATATATATATATATATATATATTTCTCGTTAGCGGGGCAGCTCTTCTTTGCACCTTTTACACGTCTCTTCGTCTCAGGCTCGTTCTTGCATCCCTATCGTATAGTAGAGCATAAAGATTGCCGACGTTTCCACGTGTTCCAAGCAATAGGGGTGGGTCAGTGAGGTGGTACAGATGTCGTAATCATCAGCATCGTGACTAGATTAGCAATTGCCGTACGATGTTCAAGCTGCCGATCTCCGTTGCATAATACGACGGCCGACCACCTCCTTTGGAGATCTCTCTCTTTTTGTCTGGTCTACCGAATAGCCGGACTAGATACATGTTGCTGCTCGCAAAGACGTTTAATACTAATCAGCTTATAATTTGAATGCCATACACTGTCATTCCAATTATTAGGTCAACTGGTATCAAATATAAAATGGCATTTGGTGCAACCTTCTTGTTAAACAGAGCCAATGCCCTATCCAACACTTTTTAGTACCAGTGCTTTTCGAAGCCGGTCTTCAGCACTGTTATCAAACTTTTTCGCACATGGTGTCAATGTTTTACCCAATCACGCAAATCTACTAAGACATTTTAGTTTCTGCCTATTCAGTTTAAGTGTTGTTCGCAAGTTTGCCGCCTCTTCAAAACGTCATCTCTTCTGTTTTCTTAGTGTGGTTATCCCGACATCTGCAATATATAGTGCTTATAGTTGACCACGCTGGTTGCAGGTGGAATCGGCTTTGACCGTAGACAACAAGGTAATCTACGTATTAATCAAGTCGGATGACAGGTCTTAACACGCAGTGGTAGATTAGATATTTTAACTTGAGTCCCTTTGGCATTTGACACTTGATTTAAGCAACATTTACATTATAGTAGACGTACTTCTACCCTGCTCAGAACAGCCAGCGATTAATAAGCCTAGCTGGCTATTTTGTTTACGGCTAAACATGCTTTGGGTAACCAGCATGTTAAGGCTAGACGGGAACAATCACGGTGAAGTGCTCAGACGCAAAGGAGTTGTGGTTTCAATCCTAAGCATAAGCAGAGCTTCGCCTTAGAATGCGGCCTCTCCCGAGTTGCACATATCCCATATACCGGGCAGTATAAGGAGGAGTCAGTTGCGTGAGTGGGTAGGTAACCGGGTCGTGTTTGAGGCTGTCCCCTTTTTTAGATCAGGTAGTATTTATTGTGTCCAGTATCCGAGGTGGCCCGGCTAAATGGTTTTCAAGCAATGACAACTATAATTAGCGCACTAGACCATGCCCCCGCTAGTCTCTCTGCCTGGGCGTCCATTGAGGAACATCAGAAAGCTGGTTTGTTTGCTCTGGGGTTTTAGGGAATCCGAAGTCGTGTGACTTGCCCGAACGCCGTAGGCGATTGGACTTGTTGAGAGAACGGCGTATTGTAACCCTGGTAGTCGTGGGCGCATTACCCTGTGTTTCAGCTATATTTAGAACTTCGACTAGAGTCAAATGTGTCGAGTGTTGGGCTCGGAAACTGTACTAGTTTTTTGACAGCGACCTTTTTTCTCCTAGTCGTCCGTTGATAATGTGTCCAGCTGATTTTAATAGGCAGAGAAGCACACTTGTAGGGCGGTATGCCGAGGGTTTCCTCGTAATTTACCTGGCTTGGTATAAGGGCCAAACGGGACACTTTCTAAGGCTTAGGATAGTCTCCGCTGGTGAGTATTTTATCTACTATGCGTTTGAGTAACTAAAACATGCGTACTGTTTGCGGGGCACCGCGTCAGGACCTGAATCATTACATGGCCGGTTGCGTTCGGCCACGATTCTAATCTGTTTTTGCAGGAAGAGCCTGTTATAGTCGGCCGGTCTATTTCTACTGGCAGGTGCGGCTGTACGTAGCACATTTTTTTAACGCACGATTTTGTACTATTGCCTAAGTGTGTTGTTTGACCTCCACGTCCAATGAGAGTGCACAGGCTTTCTCTCATAGTGCAAAGATTTCCAGTAGGCTGGGCACTGTGTTGTAGTGGCGTAGTGTCCATCTACGCCATACACATAGCAACTAACGTTGAACGTGCAGCCTCTGCGACGCACTACAACTCTAGGCCGTGTGGTTAAAACTCAGGCACAGCGAGCACTGTGGTGGAGCTTCCTTGAAGGGCGATTTGGCGATGCGCTAGTGGTCGCCGGCCCGGAAACGGACGCCATTTGTAGTGCTCCATACTTAGAAGAAGAACGTCCTTCGGCCCGATAGACTCGCCTGAAATTCGGAATATTGCAGTCTTGGTCTGTGAAACTGCTTGGGCTGTCGCGTCTAAAGATGATTGTATTATTTGTTCTATTATTTGTTTGTTGCTTATATACGGCATTGCCAGTGGCATCACTAGTAGTGTCTACAATATAGACTACTACAATTAGGCAGATTTCGCCTGTTCTGGATGCCCTTATGAAGTCTACTTAATGCTGTTCCTAAGAACACGTAGGGCTTCCGCATAGGACACACTATCTGATTTCACAACAACTGCAAAGATAGAATCTGGCTTTTTTTCTCTTCAATTATTCGTAAGTCTTTTTAGTTTTCCGACCGTTAACTTGTATTTCTAGAGTCATGCTACCAGGTGAATGCATATGTAATTAAATAATAGATGCCAGTTTAGAGAGGAGTAAGAGGGAGTAATTAAGATAGTCAGTATATGCATTTAAACCATAAAGCTAATAAGCTCTGCTTTTACCATTTAAGCATTATTAAATGTATATTATGTGATATAAGTATAGAGCTAACTACACAACCAAATCTCCTCCTCTCCTAACGTAGCCTTAGAGCAACAGTGTTGGCATGCCAATTTTCCGAAGGGTTTTGTTTTTCGTCGTGCAATCCGCTTCATCCGTGCTAGGGCGAAACGCAGGAATGCCTATATAGCCAGCAGGGTGGTGTCTACAGAACTATGCAGGAATGCCTATATCGCCAACATGGTGGCGCCTTCAAAGCCACAAAAGAATGTAATCGCTCGTGCGCTAGTTGTTCCAGTGGGTCAGAAATATCGTCGTGGCCGACTAGCCGATTTCGATACGAAATGCGATGGAAAAAACGGCGATATCTTTATTCGCAGAGCGCAATACTTCAACTAGAACGCGGGGCCTGCATGCTAGCGGCTGTTGGCATTGTTATGCATGATCCGACCGCGAAGGAGGGCCGAATACGAGCTACGAATACACACCGTGCTTCCTCGGGCATCCCGCCTCGTGCCGGGTGTTTGCCGGGTTGGAGTGGTGATACTCGATGACCTTGTGTTGCGTGGCTACATGGTAGATCCCGTTTGTGGATTCGTCTACACGTAGAACTACAGTCTCCGTTGCGCTCTCAATCTCTCTCTCTATCTCCATATCTCTCTCCATCTTCCTCTATGTTTTTGCCGCTCTCTGCCCATCCTTTCGGTTTTCTGTGGCGGATCGTCTTCGTAGAGTCGGGAGTGGCGGCACACGTCTTTGCGTCCGCCTTTGGCCGCGTCACCCTACGCGCGGCAGAAATGATGAATCGCCCTATTTCCCTATTTCTTTCGTTATATTCATCATATCGATAAATAGGAACGATCACTCCCCGCAGTGGCGCGGATCGTGGTAGCGCCGGCCGCCACCGCTCTCTCAGTATTGCCCTGCAGGCGGCTCAATACGACGTCTGGCGCTGATGGAAGAGAGGCTCGGCGCAGAAACTGCAATTGGGAGAGACAGAGATAGGGGGAAGCCAGAGCGCAAGAGATGAAGAGAGGGGGGGTATAGAGAGAAGGGGGTATAGGAAGAGGGGGGTATAGGGAGAGGTAGTGAGAGCGATAGTGCTAGTAAGTGTCGAAATGTGTGTACGATAGTGAGAGACAAGAGGGGAAATTGCTGGTTTGCCGCTAGCACGAAAGATGTATCTGCGCACGGCGAGCGAACGAGGAAGGGAGGGCAATGCTGACATAGCTAGCTCGTCGACGTAGACAGATATTGATGAGGCTGGCGGACAGCCCTAGGTAGGCTGTCAGAAGAACTCGCCAACGGCCCACCATATACGTAGAGGGTCGGCGCGCAATGCACGCAGCACATCCATACGTGCCACGCGTCGGTGCTGCTGCTGCCGCTATGAAGAGTGCAAGCAGTGCGCCGGCTCCGTTCGGCTCCACACCACATTTGCATCCTGCATCGAACTGGTCGTTGGAAAAGTGCATCCTTATTTATACATACATACATACATTCATTCATTCATGCATACTTCCATGCATCCATCCATATGTACATGGAGCCAGCCATGGCAGATCGGTACCACGCAAAATTGCAACACGCCTAGTGAATGTTGATGACGACGACAAACAGCGTTCATTTGGAAACGGATAGATGAATGGAAGGAGGAGAGATCTTCAGATGAGCAGACAACAGCCGTTGTTGACAGACCAGTCACCTCTTCAACAACGGCCGACGATGAGTCGTTGAGGACATGCTACGACGTAAGCAATTTGTTACGAAGCCGACGACGACTAGTAAATAACGTGCGCTCGCCACGGCACTAGCTTCATCATCATCGTCGTCATCGTCATTGTCGTTGTCGTTGTTCGACGATTTTGATGCCGTCTCGTTAGCAGGCCGCACCGCAGACGCCAAGTCACTGATGGATGCATATGCGTCGTCAGTAAACAAATTGAAGCACGACGCCCCTTACCGGCTGCCGCCGGCCGCTGTCGCTATATATCTAACTGCAGCAGGATTCTCTCTCTCTCTCGGCTGTCACTTTGTATTTGCTTTCGCTTAACGAACTCTCGTTTATTGATTGAGTATCGTCGGCAAAACTGGGTCGGATCTCTCGTATTTCTCTCGTCTGTCTTTCGTCGCGCGGGCTAAAGCTCCGGCTCTCGCCCACTATCGAGCAAAACGTTAACTGCAGTTAGGTGTTGAAGTCGATACGTCGCGCGCTTACCAAAGTCATATAATAAAAATATTAGTAACAAAACAAATAAATTATTGCCATTATAATCATCATCGTTTTCACCACAATTTAAACGACTGAATATATAAGACTGTCTCTCATAACCTCTATCTATGTCTACCGTTGTTTGTTATCTTACGTAATATAGACACGTTTTTTTTATGGCTACTAATAAAGAAATTTGTACTAGTACTAATTAATCAACCGTGCGTTTTTTCCATATATATATATATATATATATTTATATTCGCATTTAACCGGGTTGCACAAGCGTCTACCGGTCCGGAAATAGTGCTTAAGCTTAGTGCATTTCCAAAACGATTAGTACTTCTGGCTTTTGGCAGATATGTAATTTCACCTCATATTGGCTGCACACTGAAAGACCCTGCCAAAGGAAAATGGTTCTGTCTCCAGATGCAGCGAAATAACGCCTCCTGATCCAGGTCAACATGTCTGAGAGAAACCAGTTTACGATTGCAAATATGATGTTTTTGTGACTTATAAATAGCGCGTCGATTTACGTTAAAATGGGGCCAACCTATTAACCGTGATTAGAACCACTGCGCCAAAACATTCCAGTGAAGTAGCTTTGTTCAGTAGGACTGGACTACCAAACGCGCGAATCAAGTGCTGTCGGTACGAAGCTATAAGCGTGTGTTAGCTCCAAACAAACTGGCAACTCTGCTCGATGTACATACACGCAACCACACAGGCTGGGCTTCATTATGTGCGTATAGTGTTTGTGTCGAGCACATAGCCCTTACGAAAGTAAAGACTCTGTGCTGTGTATCTGCCGTCTATGGCTTCTCCGCAATTAAAGGTGTCTAACTACATACGGGCAGAACTTGACGACGAAGGTGGATACACGGATTTATGGAGCAGCAACAGTAAGGGGCACTGAGTGGCGGGCTAGAGTGGTGAGAAATCCTCATTTGCAGTTTACGGACTTCGATATCGATTAGATAGTGCGGGAGCAAATGCAACAGATACTACGCAGTACTATGTCTGGCAGTTTGATTCATAGCAGAACTAGAAAAGCGCTAGACTGAGAAACGGTGTGATATAAGATAAAAACATCTACCCAGCCCGAGTGTTAATAAAATAAATAAATCAAATATATGTATATACGATATAAGAAAATGCTGCAAGGTGCCAATTGTTCATTTTAATAATAATAATAATAATTATTATTATAATAATTGAAAATTTACAACTCAGTAGAGTTGTCACACAGTATATCAGAGTGATCGGTCTCGTCTTTGAAGCTATTCTTCTTCTTCTCCTTCTTCTTCTTCTTCTTCTTCTTCATCTTCTTCTTCTTATTCTTCTTCTTCTTCTTCTTATTATTATTATTATTATTATTAGAGCCATTCGATTTAAGTAACCTTTTTAACTTACTCCCGGGCTGTCGCGTAGAGGTCAAGGCAGACTACCCCAATTGGGGGCTCACTGGGGCCTATTCCTTCTTGGATCTTGTTTTTCAGCCACGAGGTTAATACAGCTGCTTAGAAGTTGCAACCTGTTTTTATCATTAGAGCTCTAACAGCCATTTAATGGACTTAGCTTAGATAGTTTAGAGATCATACTAAATCTTAAGCTGACTAATGCGGCAAGGGAACACGTAATGCTCCCGGTTTCTTTCGGCGGTCTAGGTGTGCCAAACGCGGTCATGATGGCAGGACCCGGAATCGTGTCGTCATTGACCCAGGCGGCAGACAGGATTAAAGCATTATTGGACAGTGATGGGTGGGATGCCTATTACGTTAAACTTTAAAGGCTGACCGGTGATTTCTCGTTGTTATTTGATTCTCCTCCGGATGATAGGGCTAACCAGGGCAATTCTCTTACTGCTGAAGAACGAAGAAACAAGTGACTCCTTGTTTGCTCTTGTTTTGCTATGTAGGTATTGAACTTGTATTGGGTTGGTTCTAAAGTTTTAAACTTGTATTGGGTTGGTTCTAGGGTTTTAGACTTGTGTTGTGTTAATTATGCTCAATGTTGTTGCTTTGTCGCGCATACACATCTAATTTGTGCATACACTCGTAGACTTCTGTTGTGTTGCTTATGCTCAATTTTATTACTTTGTCGCGTGCACACTTTTGATCGGTGCAAATACTCGTGATTGATTTTTTGATTGGACAGCCCTCCTATAAGAAATGCGACTAGCAAACCTGATTAATAGAGCACCTTCTGTTGTCGATAGAGCCAGGCTTCAAGCTGTTAGCAGTCAAGGGGCCGGGGCTTGGTTACAGGCCCTATCCTGTCCGCAAATTAGAACTCTGTTAGACGAAGATACGACGCGCATAAGCGCAGGACTGCGGCTTGGTTTTGACCTAGTCGTGACCTAGTCAGACCCCACCGATGTCGTTGTGATAACTTTGTGGACGCGTTGGCCCATCATGGTCTGTCATGCGCGTTGAGTGCAGGCCGACGAGCACGTCACTCCGCTTTGAATGACACATTTGGCGTGGTGCATTCCGTCTGTGCCTTGCGACCGGAGGAGACACATTGGTGCGCGGGTTCGAGCCCCAGGGTTGCACTTTTTTTATTATGGGGATCCGTCTATGAAGCATTGTGAAAAGCAGTCCCGTGGACGTTAAATCTTGGCTCAGGTTAAGCCCGAAAAATATTTTTTTAATAATCAAGGACCTCGACGAGGTCGCAACCGCTGAAGAGGTTCGCAAAGCGGTGAAAGACCGCTGAAGATGATGAGCCCGAAAGACAGCAACACGATTTTGGCCGGAGAACGGAAAAACAGTGAATATTGAGGATATGCCGGCATCTACCTAAACCGGAAGGATGAGATGGAACTCGCTAACAGAGGAAGGTTGAAGGTAAACTGGGAACAATCCAAAGTAATCGAATGGCCTGATTCTCTTTGCTGCTTTAACTGTCAGAAGATCGGACATAGTACAGCAGCCTGTAAGGACCCCAAAGTTAAAGAACGAATTTCCCATAAGTGTAGGCAACCGGGCACATTGCAAAGGACTGCCAAGAGAATGGAAGGCAGTGCTACGCATGCCAATTAAAGGGGCATACAGCAAACTCGATGGCATGCCCGGCGAAGGAGAAGGAGTCGAGGAGCTACGGACACATGCGAAGCCGAACGAGAAGGGGAGACCGAAAACCCCGATCGCACTTTCAAGTGAGCAGACGATCATCCCCAACAAAGATTCAAGAAGAACCGGCGAGGAGGCTTAACCTAGATCGCGAAGCTCAACCGGGGTAGCCGACAAAAGGGGATGGAGAATCCAAGGTCAAAGAGGGGCCGGCAGGAGCCGATATAGAAAAGATAAAAACCAGAAATTACTAGAAAGATAGTACAAACCAACGTGGCGCGATTGTGGAGCGCTCACGGCGTACTCAAAGTGACAAAAAAGTAAGAGAAAGCGGACATCCTGCTTCTCAGCGAGCCGAACAAAAGTTGACTTGCTCGTAGTAGAGGGAGTGACTGCATTATCGACAAAAAGGTGACGCTGCTTTCTTGGTTGGGCCAGAACATCCTGTAAAGGTAGAAAGATCAGGATAATGATGGGCCTGGGTTGAACTCGATGAGGGACTTATAGCATTCAGCTGCTTTTATATATAACCCCAACCTCAGGCAAGCAAACTTTTACAAGATTGGTGAATAGTCTGGGGAAGGGCATAGACAGTCGAAAGAGGCGATCCAAAGAGACTTTAGTGAGAGGTGACTTTAGTGCGGCGGCACAAGAATGGAGTAACAAAAAGACGAACTCAAGAGGAAGAGAGATAACGGAGTGGCTAGCAGAACATAGCATGATCCTAGTATTAGAATAATGCTATGTTTTGCTAGCTGGAACAACGAATATTGGTTCTAGCCCATCCAACGATGGGCTGGAACCAGCATTTGTCCGAAGTGACCAGGCCTCCTTTATAGATCTCACCTTCGGAACGAGCACACAATGGAAAAGCTTCAAAACTGGAGAGTCGTAGATGAAAATACCGAACGTGACCATAGAGTTTGAGTACCGGACGAACCTGACCAGCAGGAAGGAAACACCCGCCGAACAGCATGGTACGCGATTAAGCTGGATCTGGAGAAGCTTTGGGAAAAGTAAGAGCAAGGGGCCAACGGCTCCTAAATGAAGGAGAAGAAATCCATCCAGAGGCGGTAACAGTCAGGATCACAGACGTCTGTAAACTGGCATCTACCGGAGAAGGGAGGATACCACACAAAAATCCTCCAAAATACTGGTCGACAACAGAAATATCGACCACAAAAGATCGTGTAACAAGGCCACGCGAACACTTATCGAAGCAAGAAGAAGATAAATAAACATCGAGAAGGCGTAGGAAAGACTTAAAGATGCAAGGAAGAAGCTTAAAAGAGGGCAATTAATAAAAGCAAGAGCGACTCCTGGAAAAAGCTTTGCGAGAAGGCGGCAGCTAATATAAGGGGGCAACCCTACAATATTGTCATGGACAAGCTAAGGAAACCTACGCGAGCGCTGACAGACAACCCGGTTAAGCCGTCAGTGAAGAGACTCTTCCCGACTCATGCTGAACCCGCCAGGTGGAAACCGGGAGTAAGAAAGTTATCCCCCTAACTCGGGGGCGTCAATCAAGCGTCTTTCGAAAGGAAATGCGTTCGAGCCAGACGGAATTCCTGCAAAGGTTATACAAATTATGTAGGAGAAACCGGGGGTTTTTGAAAGAATGGCAGACAAGATTTGGACCGAAGGGCAGAACCCGGCTGAGTGAAAAGAAGCCACTTTGGCCCTCATCAGAAAACCAAGAAAGCTCTCACGGACCGAGGAGGATACCGACCAATATGTATCCTGAACACAAAAGGCAAGGCTTTCGAGATAATGGTTGATACGAGGCTGACAGCGGGGCTTACTGATAAGAGGGCTTTAGCAGATTCACAGTACGGTTTCCGTAAAGGGAGCTCTACAGAAGTGGCGGTCGAATAAGCTTTACAGGAGGCCCAGAGACAGAGGGAGAAAAAAAACAGTGGTTAAGAGAGTTATGTCTTGTCGTCTCCTTAGACGAAAGAAACGCT
Organism: Dermanyssus gallinae; assembly: GCA_003439945.1. Classification (NCBI taxonomy): domain Eukaryota; kingdom Metazoa; phylum Arthropoda; class Arachnida; order Mesostigmata; family Dermanyssidae; genus Dermanyssus; species Dermanyssus gallinae. The sequence continues at coordinate 396,691 of QVRM01005863.1, read as the reverse complement.
TTCAACTCACTGCCGTAGAAAGTTATCATAGACGTCATAGGGGACATTTAGATCTTGAAGCACTTTCAAATACTGGTTGCTTCATACTTAAATGACAGAATGGTACGTTACGAAGATGAGGAGCTTCTTATGTCCGCTGGGGTTCACCAGGAATCAATCCTGGGCCTCCTTCTTTAACACATGGCATACCACGGGGTGCTGTAGGTAGTCCTGATCGAATAAGTACAATAGCATGTGTGGATGGTATAGCCATTATGGTTGCAGCTCGGGAACCGTATCTCCCGGAGTGGAAGGTCCACGAAGTGCTAAGCCAAGTTAAACGGTGGATGTAACAGCACGCGATAGAATTAGAACTGGAGAAAAGCGAGGCGGTGGTTCAAGTGGGAAATAAAGCCCACACCAATCCGAGCTTGACTTTGAATGAATTGGATATCGCGGTCAACGAGAGAGCAAAGTACCTGGGGGTTACAGTCGATCGGACCCTTGCGGGAAACGCTCACATCAATAAGGGGGCTATGGTTATGAACGACCTAGCCCAAAATTCTGCCGAGAGCTAGAGGTGCGTCTGAGGACAAGCGACGGTGTCTGTGTACGTCTGTCCAGTTCTAAAAGAACAGCAAACATCAGCGAACGTGTTCCAGAACCAGACTCGATCAGTGGATGAGCTGATAGCAGGGATGTGTGAGGACAAGCAGAAGTGATTACGGGGAACACAAATTATAGAGAAGATATTGCAGAAGAAAGTAGTTCTAGAGTACGAATAGAAACAGAGAGGGAGAGAGAGAGAGGGTAGCTGACCAAGATTACTACAACTACACAAAAACACGAAGTAAAGTGGAAATCATTTCCGGTTTTCTTTTTTTTTAATAAACTTGCCGTATCACGAGTGTTGTCAATTTAACGAAAAAAAAATAGTATTAGTAGCAGTAGCATCTAGTAACTTTCGCTTTAACGCGTGAGAGCCTGACAATGCAAAAATAATAGTAATCATACTGATACGGGGGTGTGCGGTAATGCATCACCTCTTTTATTACAACATTTGTGTTCCTTGTTTTTTATTTCTTTGTCCGATTACCATAGCCGATTATAGTCCACCTTGGCATTTACCTTGTCTAAATTGCAAACGATAAAAACCAATTGAAGAGTAACTGGTCCAACTGTTAAAGCCACAACCTCCCGAATGCAAGGCAGTTGTGGCTCTGCCAGTAAGCTACCTTGAGGGTCTCTATCTTGTGAGATGTGCTGTTCCGCCCCCCTGCCCCCACCGTTCCTACACTGAGTAGTAGTTGGACTTGTTTCGAGAGACTTGCGATACGTGCGCTCCGCTCCGCCTTGCTCGTTTTCGGGTCTCGTCTTCCTCGACATCGGCGATCTATCGGCTAGCTGCGGCGGTGGCTATCGCTGTTGCTGCGGCTGCTGCTGCTGCTGGAAAAAGCTCGGCAGTCTTCTGTTGTGGCGGTAGCCGTAGTGTTGATGGTGATGCTGATGGTCGCTGACTGCCGCTCTCTCTCTCATCTCTCTGGCTCGTTTTCCTGGTTCCATCCGTCCGTCCGTCCGTTCTTCCTTCCGTGTTGGCACCGCCGCCGGTCAAAGTGAACGACTCCACCGTGCGGTCATCCATCATGTTGATGAATCATTATTAATGGATCTGTCGCTTGCGTTGCTCACTCGCTGGCTGGCTGGCTTGGTCGGTCCGGTCCGGCCCGCCAGTGGTGGTGGTGGTTGGCCTTCGTAGAAAGACTTGGGCTTCGGGTTCGGCGCTTGCTGAAGGGCATCGATGGCGGCGCCGCCGCCTCCCCAGCCGGCATGACGGATGGTGTGTGCTCCATCTCCTCTAGCTCTAACTCCTCTATCTCGACGAGCCCCAACGGCTGGCCTCCCGTCCGGACCCCGTTCCGATGCAGTTTTCCTTCCTTATCGCTGTCTCTTTCGCTCCTTCTTACTCTATCATTCCGTCTCTCTTCCCCCCCTCTCTCTATTTTCTCTCTCTGATGCCTTTTCTAGAGCAGTAAGCGAACTTCCACACGCATTTCGGGTGAAGAGGAGGAGGGGGGGCTCGTTTCTTTCTTGGCTCGACCCCTTTGAGCCGTCTGCACACCAACAGCCGTAGCGCAGCGGCACTCCGTCTTCGATGCTCCTTGGCCGTAATTCTGTCAGCTAGCGATCGTCGACGACGTTGTCGTTGACAACGTTCTCGTCTTTCGTTTTCCGTATTTCTCCTCCTTTTCCTCCGAAGGTTTTGACCCTGCTCCCGCAAACGGGGTGTCTACACCGCCCGCCCCCTACAACGCTTTCCATCGCCATCCCGCTCAGCGCACCCCAGGAACATAGCACATGCTCCTACTTGGAGCGCGCGCGTGCGAAGCCTGGACGAAATGAACGACCTTGTTTAGTGCTTATCGTTGTTCTTGAGCTATTTGATGTTGCTGGTGACATCGCCCAGCAGCAGCAGCAGCAGCAGTAGATCGTCTAAAGGAGCTGTTGCCTTTATGGCTGAATTCTTGTTGTCGTTGTTTGTGCTGCTGCTATTGTTGTTGCTGCTGTCCGTACCCCCTTCCTAACCTTATCAATCTCAGTGATAGCAGTTGTAGTTAGCAATGTCGATTAGATTTGTTTGGTAATATTCGCTAGTGTGATGTCCGCACGGACTGCTACGTCTTAAAACTTACAATAAGAACACAGCGGGATGTACCTGGTAGTAAGTGAGTGTTTCTTACGGCAGTTGTTGCTGCCCATTTTAACTGAATTCATTAAAAAAAATCATTTATGTTTGAAGACACGGGCTCTCTTCTATAAAAAAAACAGCAATAGAGAGCGCTTTGGTGATCCTAGATCAAGTGATAATTTAACTGTTTTCTGATTAGCACTTGCGACTACTTACAGGGTCACGCCAGAATGAAAGTTTTGACAATGTCTAGAAACTTTGTTAGGTTGATGTTAGTTAATTAAATTTCTCAACTAGAGTCGCTTAATCTAGTGTCCTTATGGTCTAGCTGTTTTAATTATTAATGTGGTAAATAGGCACCAATAGGCGGATTGATGAAAATTCTGGTGGCGGATGCATCCCGGTTCTTCTCTAACCGGTTAGGTGAATACACTTTGCCTACTATATATATATATATATATATATATATATATATATATATATATATATATATATATATATATATCGTACTTTTAAAACTAATAGATCGGTTATACACATGCGCAATTGAAATCGGAGCATTCTTTAGTACCTACATTCTGAGCTGCGTTGGAACTCTTGCGCTTAAACTGTCGCCAATGAAACTTTGGTTGATTATAACAGTTTATTTATTATTATATGCTGTTGACTGATGTGAGCACATACGTCTTGAAAGGGGCACGTGTCAAAACAGTTTGCCGACTCAAAAATTGCCCCAGTTGACGGCGATTCGACAAAATGGGCATATTTTAAAAATTATGCTTAAGATCATTTGACACCCCATATTTGCACGTGGGACAGCAATCCAAGTCCTCTTTTCCAATGCGGTTAATGTATTTCTAGAATGTTTACCCGATTAACCTAATTGTTAACCACAGGTCGTCCCAGCAAGTCCGACAATCCTCGCGCTTTGATGTCGCGGTATCCGTGTGGTATTTTTCGGCAAGCGTGACAAGTTCCGCCACGCATAGAATTTACAGTACAAAATTCTCACCACACATCGCCATTGTACGATTAGCGCGCACGCTAAAGCGAATCGGCCTCTGAAATTGTTAACAAGGCTCTAATAGTAGACCGTTTTGCTGCGTGTCTCTACAGAAGGCACACCATTATGCGTCGGTTACAAGGCCCTAGGGTTATTTACGTAAACACGAACTACGCAACTTACGTAAACACACATAGCGTGAATTACGTAATGTTTCGTAATGATGTAAAATTTCGCATCAATATATATATATATATATATATATATATATGTGGACGTCAACAGAAGTAATCTACGTTAAAACTACTCGACGGTCATACGCGCGAAAACGGGCCATGACCTGGCATTGCAGAGCAAAAAATGCACGGTTATGAACTTTGCTCTGATAATGTGCAACACTCTGTATAATCAAAAACTGCGGTCTATAAGATAATAAAGGTCAATAAAAAAACTAGTAATGATAAACTCCTTTACATAGGTCTCGGACATTGTGTTATGGGTGATACCCGAAGACGCCGACGCGCATTTGAAATAAATAATCCCTACTCTACAGCACGGTATTATTCCGGTTGCCCAAACAAAAGTGAGGTTGGCAAAATGGCTATGCATACGAGTTCAATTTGCCGCAGCAATGTATTCTACGGGTGGGCTCAACTAAAGTCATTGAAGTACTAGTGTTTTTACAAGTAAGCATTACTTTGATTTGGCAGACGTTAATAGTTCTACACTCATAAGAGTGTATATGGCCTCAACCTCAAACATGTTCCGCGACACTGTTCATCCAATGAAGGGTCTCACAACAGTAGCTGCGTTTCTACGCATAGGTTTACTTGAAAGTTGAAAATACCTCTGTTACCGCTCAATTCGCCGTCCGGGGTGGCAATCCTCGTCGTGTCAACTAGAGAAGCAAGGGTACCCAGGATGTCTCAATCTGTGAACGGCCGGAGCTCTAGGATTGCAAGTGTTTCCTTCGTGGCATAGTCGGGTTCCTGGAATTAGCTGAGGTGTAGGGTCGTCTAGTATGGAAGAGATTATTTTCTATCTCGGCATAGCTCGCTACATGCACTGGATGGAACTTGTCATTGCTCAACGGAATGGGGCAGCCGTGTCAAGCTGTCGTCAATAGCTGTCTCGGGGTGAGCATCAGGGTTAGTTTTGCGGTTCTGGTTTTTAGTAAAAAGTAGTTCTGTTTGTATTAATAAACATGGCCTTTGCTAATAAACATGGTAAATCACCTTGTGAACTTTGCATATTAGAAAAATAGCTGTGGTCTATTTGCAGTTGAATACAAAGACTACTGAGGTGCTGTCTAGCGTTACCAACACCAATGAAAACGCGGCAAGTGCGTTGGCCAGATTACGTTGGGAGGTGTTTTCCCTTTACTTCTCATCTCGATCCACTCCGCCGCCTCCTTACGCATTCTCTTCTAGTCCTCTCTTTGATTATATTCAGCGCCGACCAGCTAAACCTTTGTTTCTGTCCATCCAGTATTGGGGACAAGGCATGCATAACTATAGCCGTTGCGCAGCCTCTGACGGATGGAGGAAAGCCCTTGCAGCGCTGTTCAATGTAACATTTTGTGCTCATCAAATTTTGTACTTTCAATGAAAAATTAAAAGTACCGACTTTTATGTCTGCAATTTTCCTGAATCGCTAAGAACGCTCATATACCGTTCCATCTACCCAATCAATAGACCTGGAATTGCCCGTATCCGTTCCCAGTATGGTATGTGGGCAGACATACCAAGCTCGCACGTCAGCGACGAGACTCCCAAAGCACTAGTATGGTCTCCCTGATATTACGGTAATTCCGTGCCTCATGCATTTGCCGCTAGCTTCGTTTGCCCGCGCGTAGATTTCAGATGACTCTGGCCAAAATGAGGCGATAATCGAATCGGCCTTAACGTTTGCAACTGTCACCTGAAGATTACCCGACCTCCGAGAGGCCCCGGAGGCCAGGCCAATAACGTGACGAAAGTCTGGCCAAATTCCGGGCCACTCCTTCGCAATAACGTATCGCATATGCGCTGCTTCCATAAGCCCTGTATTGGGCACAACTGCCAGACACTTTGCGTCTCCCTTGATCGGAACTGGGTGACCTGCAACCTGGGTAAGAGCACCTATGTGTCTCCTTCGGTTGCGAGTAGCGTTTAGACCTGCTAAGACATTAGGTGGTGCCCTCGTGCTCTCTCTATCCGTTGGGTAGAAACCCCTCCGTTTTATGATGGGTGTCCATCCAAGCTGCCACTGTCTCTGCAGCGCCGCATTTGCCGCTTCCTCTCGGACCTATTTTGTGCGGGCGGTCAGAAGCAGGGCAAATCGTCCGCTTAAGCAAGTGTCTACGAACTCATTCTCAGAATTGACCCCTGTACCCAATCTTCGTTCTGTATATATATTTATATAGATACATCATTATACATATGTACACTTCTTGTAAATGTGACCCGTATTCAATAGGTTACCAGCTCTAAGTAAACGGGATAAGCAGTGAATAAAAGCAGTGCTACGCGTGTACCGCACTGCAATGCGACAACGCGTTCGTTGTACATTTTTGGTCTCTGGTGGGCGACTCGTGACTTCGTCCATCACACAGGGGCGCGATGGCTCCCTGTCGCTATGGTGTGGCAACGTGGAGACAACAGGGGCCATAAACTAAGCGCGCGAAAGAGAGAGGGCAACACAGTCTAAGAGAGAGACAGAATGGCAAGTATGGAACTTCTGCATTCTAATACCCTGCCGCTGCGCTGCGGATCGTTTTGTGGAACGTGTTTTGTCATGCCCGTGTCAGCAGAGGAAAGGGAGGTGACGGCACCCTTCAAACAAAGTCGTCGGACAGATCAACACGACGTGACACGTCCCGGCACGTCCCTACAAGTTTCGACACGCCTGAAATAGCGAGCGCGAGCTACGACTAACTCAAAGTGACCGGCCAACGATGGCCGACGACGATGACGATGATGATGATGATGGTGGTGACAGTTACAACAGCAGCAATAAAAGTGATGGAGCTGATGAGGACGGCGACGCCGACATCACGATACCGTGATGAACAACGATATGAAGACCATGGTCATAGTCGTAGATCATCACGCGAGCCACGATGACCTACCTACCTGTACGCCCGCTTCGATATTGTAAGCTGACAGTTATTGAGTAAGTGATTGTCCACCTATGTCGAACTCTCGCTGGCACTTTTCTTCTCCCTCATGTTCTCCCTGCCTGCCTCCCTCCCTCCCTCCCTCCCTCGATCATACCTTTATTACCACTAATAATGCTAATATATGGGCAAAACGCGCACCATATCTCAACATCTCATTATTCTTTTGGAGGCTATCACGTATATATATATATATATATATATATACAAAGAGAGAGAGAACGCTACGTGCGTGACGAGCGTTAGCCTCATATGATAGAGACGATACCCATTAAGTACAATGGACGGCGCTATTTGAAACGATGAGCGCTCGTCGAAGAGTGTTAGTACCGCCAGCCAGCTACAATTGCCCACATTCGCCAGTCATAAGCTAAAACCATAATAGATAGGCGCATGGATAGCAGCAGCAGCAGCAAATCGTGCTAGTCGAGGCAGCTAATAGCTTCAACGAACGTTTTATCGGTTTTGTCGTTGTTGAGAAGAGGCGTAAAACGAGCGGAGCAAGTAGTCACGAGGTGAATCACCACCACCACCACCCCCATAACCACCGCATGACTAGTGGTGATGGTGACACGTCCCCGTAGACCCCTGAGACGATCGGGCGGTTAGGACAAGGGACACGAGAGAGAAAGGGAGAGAGAGAGAGGCAAACGTTTCGTTGTGTGGGGTTTAGATGAGTGACAACGGACAAGCGAGCAAACGAACCCCTCGACTATATATGTATATATATATATATATATATATACATATATATATATATATATATATATATATACGGCTAGCACCCCTCTTACCGACCCCCTATTCTGTTTGACCACTGCGACTACACACAGGCGCACAGTGGCAAGCAGAAACGTCGTGGTTGCCGCGTCGGCCAATGGCCAGTGGCCAATGAAGCTGATGGCCAACGGATGGTTCCGCCGACTGCTGAATGACAAACGGTAATTGCGATGAAGGTAGGGTCGCAGCGGGCGAGCGGCTTTTGTTATCGCCGCCGTGGCCGCCACCGCCAGTGTTGTCGTTGTTCGAAACAGACAGAAATGGGGCAGGTGTTGGGTCTGCGAGAGGGCCTGGATGGAGAGCGAGGCAAGGCGTTGGCAGGCATATAGGGGCCAACCAGGGGGGTCGGGGGGAGGGGGGCGTGGGGAGGGGGGCACTTTCCTAGCCAGCTTTCGACGATTTGATCGGTCATCTGCTGTCCGCTGAGTTAGCCTGGGATAAATAGCTAGATAGACCTGGTAGCGATGCCACCCGTGCCGGCGGCTGGGGTTGCTGAGGGTCCCACTGCTACAGAGGGGGTCACGCGGAAAACAACGCGGCCAAAGAAAGCGCGAATGCCAGCTAACCCCAGTGCAGCGGTGGCGCCAGCGTTCGCGTGTGCGTCACGGGCCACGAGGCATCTGTCATCTTCACACGTCGCATGACAACGCACATACACACACACCTGCCCTTCCACGCGGTGACAATTCGCAAGAGACAGATGTGTTGATATGTGTATGTCTGTACGTATGTTTCTATGGTTGTGTATTTATCACACGCTACAGTTTGCACGTTCGCTACACCATCGCGTCCGACATCATCAGCTCATTGAGCCTAGATCCTGCCGTCGCGGATCTAGGCGATGGCAGATCGGCTGCTTTTCATCTACAACCACGGCCAATACCATCCATTATATATACATGTGTATATATATATATATATATTTATATATACATGTATACATATATATATATATATATATATATATATATATATATATATATATATATATATATATATATATAAACATGTATATATATTTGTATATATGGGCACCGTCCTAAACAACCCACATTGAGACGACAACATGCCTGATGGTAGTAACTTTAATAAGGTAAACATGGTAAGTGGTGGCAATATAAATCTATATTTATACAAAAATGTTGCCAGGTAAGGCTGATTTATGCGCCGATTCAGATTTACAAATATGATAGCCGCCGTAAGTGTGGCCAAACACCGCATGCTGCGGCGTTTAATTGGAGGAAGAATGTTTATTATCATCGCATAGCTGTGGTCTATGCTGCCCCGCTCTACTAATCCTAAGCCGCTTTCGGCAAGCAAGCGCCGAGGTGGATGGAACAAGATGGGTAAAGCGCATAAAATACACAGCAACGCATTTTGTTTTGGCCTTTGAATGCTGGGATAAAAATGCACTTAAGAGAGGACACATAGTGCCCTCTATAGAATAGCTCTAATAAATGATGGAGAATCTAAACTTGAAGGAACACAATTAAGCAAAATTAAGTGCGTACCGTTTCTCTTGCAATTTCTACAACGCATAAAATGTGCGTTTTAGTGTTAAACAAGCCTACGCTTCAAGATATTAGTAGGTAGAGAAAGTAAAATAAGAACGATTGCGTTTAAAGAAATGCATGTAATCAGATGCCAGAGATCAAATTGAATAAAACACCAGAATGCAATAGCAAGTTGAGGTGATTTATTATTCAGTGTAAAGTCTGCATATTTACGCATATACAGGGTAGTCCAGGACTATTGAAGAGCGATATATAGAATTACAGAGCTCGTTAAAGCAAATATTTTTTCCAGTGGAACATGGCCTCTAAGAAGTCTTGTTTCGTAGTGAGAGTGAAATTACTACAATTTGTGGCACTAGTGTTTTTGCCCGACATAGGAACAAAATGTGCAATTGCAAGACAACAAATCCTTCTATCCAGAAAGTAACCACACTGCAGTCTTCCTGAAAAATTCTGCTTTCTCGGAAGAACATATAACACCGGCCAGAAGAGGCGACGTGGTCTTTAGAACAGAATTCGCGAAAATGAAGTTCTTGTATTAGCTTTCACACGAAATATCGCAAAATCATTACTTTACAACCAATCACAGCGCTCAAAACTAGCACATTCACTCATTACACTAGATGCAGAGCAAATGCTCATTTTAATTACTCCGCACGGCTTGCGTTGCCATGTATTTGGTATTACCAAAATAATTGTCATAAAATGATGCGCATTTGAATGTGTTAGTTTTGCGTCTTCTTCATTTTTGCGAATCATGATCTAAACGACCATGTTGCATTTTATATGCTGCATTATATGTTCTTCGGAAGCACGAACAGGATGGCGTATTTAGTGTCTGTATAGGAGAACCAGTTGTCTCGCAATTGAACATTTTGTGTTCTTATATCGGGCAACAATATCAGTGTCACGGATTTTAGTAATATCACTCTCACTCCGAAACACGACTTCTTAAAGACCATAGAAAAATCGTAATTACTCCACAATCACGGCTCGCATTGCCATAGATTTAGTACTAAAATTAAATGAACATTTGCCTGAATGTGCCAGTTTTGAGTGCTGTGATTGGTCGTAAGGTAATGATTTTGAGGTATTTCGGGTGAACGCTAATAAAATCACTTCATTTTTGCGAATTCTGTTCTAAACGATCGTGTCGCATCTTCTGGCCGGCGTTTTATGTTCTTCGGGGGAAGCAGAATTCTCTCATGGACACGGCGGTGTGCGCAGTTTCTGTATAGGAAGACTGGCTGTCTCGCAATTGCAACTGTTTGTGCTCCTGTGTCGGGCTCACTTGGACGCTTCTCAGAAAACTTCTCAGAGACCATATTCCATTGGAATAAAACCATTTGCTTTAACTAGTTCAACAATTCCATATTTAGGGCTTTATAATGCCTATCATTTAAACGAAAATCTGAAACAGTTATCAGAGGAGAACTGGTAATTAGGTGTGAATCATTTGGAGGCTACCGCTCTGTTGCAAGCTTTACCGTATTGTTCTGCTTTCTAAGCTAGAATCATCTACTGTATATCTGGTCGTTTTCACATTTGGCTTGACACAGTGAGTTGACACTTAACATCGTCGTAGCCTGCCAGGTGCAGTAAAGTATTTTCCGATAAAGGTATTATATGTGCACTTAAAAGCGTTCGCGTTATTTCATCCAATAAATTTTCTGCGACACCTTCGAACGAAGTACTTCACCAGTTTATCAGAACTCTTTTGAAGGCCCATATGGAATGCTGGCTTAGGCAGCAGGTTACCGGGGGCTTCCAGACTCTGAAAATCGTTGAATCCACTGAGTTCAACTCTTTTTTCGGCATTCCGGTAGATGAATGAGACGTCGTCAGGCTCTGAAGTGCGATTTAATCTGCCGGGTTTTGTATCTATATATGAACCGACGGTGTATACTGCACGAAAATCATCTAGAATCCCACACATTGCCGAAGCCACCTGCTATGAGAGTACGTACTGTGCACGTAATGTCTAAGCGCTGCAACCCAATGTTGAACATACGTGCCTGCGAAGATTGGCGTAAAATTTTTAAGAAGACTTTTTCTTGAGAGAGCCTGGTTTCGACTCAGCGGTGGATATGGAAACGCGCACTAAGGATTTTGATATTCCTGCTTGTTAAATAGACGGCTTTGATTGTTTGGTCGCAAACCGCAGCTCGAATAGGCTTGGTAGCGGATGGGTATTACATACAAGCATTACGTATCCATGTGAACAAGAACACTGCGTTTAAAGGCAGAGTCATCCGCTTTTACTTTAGCAGTATATTTAAATTTAAAAAAAAACTTTGCTCTATATTACAGAGCAAGATGGCTCAGTGGCAAAGCCTTTGCTTTGTATTCGGGAGGTTTGGAATTCGAGACCCAGACCGGTTACTCGTAAATTGGCTTTTATAATTGCCAGTTTAGACAAGGCAAATGGTGGTAAAAGTGGATTAGAAATCAGCCACGACACGAAAATAGCCGTACGCGGGCATTCGCCTTACAAAAGAAAGAACAGATCGACAATATTGTACCTAAAAAAACGTTCTCCCATGCCTAACCTTAGGCGACACTAACGTCGAAATAATTACTGACCTTTTGATTATATCTCATTATTTTGCAATAGGAATTTGTATCACCAAACTGAGCTAGAACAGTTGTTTGCTGGCGCACTAGCTCGATCCCGGTCTCAACAACTACGGCGAAGCTTACTTTACGCGGGTGGCTCCATTTAGCTTGCGTTCGTGCAGGAAGGCCTTGATCATTGAGCACATAGCCGTTTACCTCATTAAGCTCAACGCGCAAAAACAGCAAGTCGAACTCTTCGAGAGGAATTACACTTACCTAGATGTCTGCAAGCCCTGTTAAACGTCATTGATGCATCCTTGCATGAAACGAGCTCAACCCAAGTTTAGAGACGGTCAGCTTGCAAATGTCAGTTGATGCGTAAGAAAGCCATTTATCTATTAGTTAACGTAAAAAATAAGCGGTCCCAGGGTTGTTAAACGCTCCGACAAAACTTGTGCGTTTATCCAGTTCAAGTTTTTCCATATAATTTTTGCCCTTCCTCACTCATCCCTTCTTCCTAGCAGTAATCGCTGAGTTCAATCGTGTTGTTACGCCACGAACTTAACTATAAAACGTAAAATGGTCTTCGGCGTTGTAGTTCGTCGATGAAGAACCCAAAATAAGTTAGAACGGATTTTAAGATAGAATTGCTTCTAAAGAGAACACTCAAATTATCTCTAGAACATGTAGAATTATCTCTAACGATCGCATTTTAACTCCGATACGTTTCAGCAACTTTGGTACCGCAAACACCTAAAAGGCATTACACCTATACTAAGTAAGCTTGCGTTCTCTTTATATGGCTCATTGCCATAGCAGTTACTGTTTTTGTATTGGTTAGTTATGGCACGATTACTGCTTTCGAGATTAGCACAATAAACTATCCTTGGTTAGGAATGAATCTCAAAGGCATGTCGTTGTTGTATGGGTGTGGTGACGGCAACGGCAATGATGGACGAATTCACACGTTAGACTCTTTGCCTTCGATCAGCACTCTCTTCCCTAATTCAAATATTCAATCTAATAAGCTAATTTGGCTGCTGTCTGACCTGATCAGCAAACCTCTCTAGATGAGCAAACGCCTGTCTGCTGACAATGTATGTATTTTGGCGTATAAAACGCGTATATGTGTCACAGAGCCTACGGCTCGTATCTAGAGAAAACAAAGAGTTTTCCGAGGCATTGTGTCCAAAACGACAGTGAGAAGTGGCCACATGAAAGCAGACCACCGGTCGAGAGGACCTTCTGGCCCCGTATTTTACGGGGAACCCCTGCTCTGGAGTGGTCAGACGTCCTTCGGGAGGAATGTATATTCTGGGGTGTAACGCGGAATCGCGAGGTGAACGCGTCTAATCGGTACGGTGGAGTAGTGTGGTACCCCTATTCCGAACCTCGATAGGGGGGAGGGTGGGGGTGCTGCTGGCCTGTCTATTCGGGCTGGCGGGCACTCCCGTCAAAGGCTCGCGCGTATTAAATCGCGGGCGGCGGGAGTGTAAGTATTTCTCTCTTTTAGTAGTGTAGGACGGGTTCACGGTGCATTCTATACTTGCAATGTGATCATCACCTGCAGCTCAATCAGTTTTACATGGGATGCTTCAGGAATTCCTGATGCGCATACGTTCCTAGCAGCTCGCAGTGACTAGTGTGGGACTCACTACCTTACCAAACAAAGCGTTGTTTTTTTTTAATTTTATTCTAAATAATAGCAACAAGCTCCTGCTTATCTCTGCTATGTCGCGTGAGTTTTCCTCCTTTTTAATTATAAACATCACTAATATAACATAATTACTATCATTAACAACATACTGGTGTCATTTATGCTGCATTATCCGAATCCGTAAGAGCGTAGGTGCAAGTAAAGCGCATGTTATATCCTTGATTAACAGCATTGCACTTGCAAATGGCGTGTTTGGTATGCCTACCCTGAGACGCTTCCGACCGCCGAGCAGATGGATGACGCACAACCGAGGCGTGATAGCTTGTGCGAGCATGTGTGTACATGTGCGCATTTGTCGTCGAAGTTTGTGTCCCGTATGTTGTCGTCTCGATATGTTGTGTCTGCGACTGCCATTTCTGCTATTTCTGCATACGCTACCACAGCTATCTGAGTGCGTATGAGATGACCGGCGATGGCCGCGACAGCAACAGCGATGTAGCGACGAGGCGCTAGTTGGGCCAGTTTGGTGTCAATGGTTTGTTTCCACGACAAACGTCGGCCAAAGTCCTCGCCAAAGTCTTCCTCGTCTTTGCCCCCCCCCCTCCTCTCTCCCTCTACCCTGCTTTATTTTTCTCTCTGTCTGCGCCTCTCCATTTCTCTATATGTGTGATGAGTTGCAGGCACCTCGGTGGGCCGAGATTTAATTCCGAGAGTTGACCCACCACCCCCCAGCCAACCGCTGTAGGGGTGGTTGTACTGGGGGGCGGGGGCGAAGGCGTTTTGCCACTGCTGCCTCATGAAGGGAGGGGGGGGGGGGTGAGTTATCATCTCTTCTTGCAAGAGCCAAAGCACACTCCTCACATCTATATGTATCAGATCAGAATGTACACACTCAGACCCCCTTCATACGTCACATGCGCTCATTCACACGTATACTCCTCAATCAAACAAAAGCAGGCAAAAGCGTACAGAAGCACAACGAGACTCACAGATGTATTGTATATATATATATATAAATATACAAAAAGAAACGCTACTAAAGTTTGCGGGAGCACATACAGTAGCGTTCAGAAGCTACGCCACCGATAGAACACCTCGGGCGGCTGCTGCCGGAGTGGCAACGTTATGAATGGCCGCCCACCCATCCAACTAACCAGCCACCAACCAGGTCGCTGATAATTTTTGCATCATCCGTCTGATGTGGGCGGCTACGCGCGCTCCCTCTTCCTCTTTGCCTCGTACTCTCTGTCATAGCTCCACTCTTTCGCGCGCGCAATCTCTGTCATAGCTCCATTCTCTCTTTCTATCGCTCGCGCAATATCTTTCTCTCCCTTTCTGTAGTTTTGTCTGCCGGCGCACCCACCCGATCGAAACAGGACAGACTACTCTGACAACCAGACGCCGTGCCGTCTCTGGCTCTGCTGCTGGCTCAGCTGCACTGGCCGAACAGTACGAGACGGGCTTCCACCATCTAACAGGAGATTCATGAGGAGACAACCACGTTACACTGAGTTGCTAACTCCCGTCTGGATGGGGAGAATCAGCGCGAAAGAGCAGGCAGGCTGGCAAGCGTTCACAGGGCGAGCAAACACAAAGCAGAGGCCGACTTGTCGAGGAACGGGGAGAACGGAAAAGCTGTGCAGAGCCAACGCCGCTGCGCCTCAGGCCTTGGCGTTGTGCTAGACTGAAGTGTTTTCGGAGAGGCTTATCCCAATGGTTAACGTCAACCGAAGTGTTGTTATGGTTGTTGTTGTCCGTTGTAGTTAATCGGTGCTATTGTTGTTGTTGTTGTTGTTATCGTTGTTGCTGTTGCTGCTGCTGCTGTTGTTGTTGTTATTGTTATTCACCGTTTGCAATCGTATTGCCGTTGTTGTTACAATAAGAGGAGGTAATGAGTGTGGCTTGTAGCCAGTAATTGTCCTTAGTTCCCTCCTCTCTATTTGACTCTCTCACGTTCTCTCGCTTCTCTCGTTTCCGTCGCACTGACCGCATTTCCAAAAATCTATATGCTTAATTATGTGTTTGCTAATCGCTCTAGTGTGGATTTGTGTTCTATAGAAAAAAAAGTACCGTTATTTTATATGGCTGATCCAAATCTACAGAAATAATCATCACAATGATTTTATGAACAAAAATGGAATTACATGCAAACGCTTGGAATGGCGGCAATCTAAATATAAACCTCTCACGGTAAGTGCAACTGGGTATTCACACAAGTCTGCCATCGCACTAATCTACACTATTACGCCCATGCAGCTATGTATACAAAATGAAGGAAACCAACAAGGTATAATTCTCCCGCAAACGTGGATTTTGCACAACTATGTAGGAGAAAAATAGGCAGAATAACTACTTTTATAAATGTTATCTTTACTCTTAAACAAGACGTTTCCGCCCCTCCTTCCATTAAGAAGAATTATTTTCTTGCCAAGAGTTCTACCAAACCTTAAAACAAATATTAATATATATATATATTGAGTGTAATTCGTTAGAACAACAGAGCTGGACTGATTACATGATAGACTCTTGTGCGCATTTTGTGTGGAATACCGTGGCATCTAAACAACAAATAATGTGAATGTAGTAGGCTTATTTGGTCACTCTGAAAGCCAGTGCTTATAGCAAGAGAATTAAGAATGGGTGTTGCGTCACCCTGCGAATCAAGAGTCTGACCTAATAACTTAACGACAGCATCTAGTTTCGTCATATTTTGCCGACATCTATGATGCGCACGCAGTTTGCTTTCCTTCGTTTAACGGCCTGCAAACAACGTGAGTTTAAACCTACTCCTAAACGATTCGTTATCTTATAACTAAAATATAAATTCCTTACTGTATGATATTTGTATATTCTATTACTGATAATTAATCGTACTCTGATAGCTGTAAGACTTAGATGTGTCCAAGACCAATGAACGACAGCTAACGGCGACCCAATCATTTAAGATGTTTAGGCAGGGACAATTCAGTTCAATCTTCTTAAACGTTAAACTTTCACAATAATATCATTATTTCAATTTGTTGTTAAGGAGGTTTGTGGTATGTAGACGTGTGTCTCTTATTATTATGATTATTATTATTATTTTTTATTCCTCAGCCAGACCATACATACCAATATACTGCTCTTTTACATGGCCAACGTTCGTAGATACTCTGTTTCACTTTGATTATTGGTGTGGGGTCTCTATTATTAAATTTCTCAATCGAATTTTTATCTAATTTAAATATATATATATATATATATATATATATATATATATAGAGAGAGAGAGAGAGAGAGAGAGAGAGAGATAGGAGCACAAATTGTGCGGTTGCGAGACGACGAGTCCTCCTACAGAAACCAAGCACACCGTCGTGTTTTTAGAAACCTCTGCTTTTGAAAGACATACGGTATGCCAGCAAATTCTATTATTAGCTTTCACGTGCAATGCCTTAAGAGCATAACCCTACAGTCACTTACAGCAATAAAAAAAACACATTCAGGCAAATGCGCTTTTCGTGACATTCATTTTGGTTCAAAACGTGTCCGATCCGTGGTTGCCGAGTAACCAATGTATGACGGACATTCGTTCGAGCAAGATTTGAAGTAAAATTAATATTTTTCTAAGCTTGTACAGCTTTGACGAGTGACTTGATTGACAAAGGAGGTGAACATAGTAGCTGTATGTATGCACTCACATCCGATATGGCAATTGGAAGATTTGAGTTACATGCAATCACAGACGTCAAATCTACCAATTTGGTATCAAAATGATTCACTTAAAATTTACAGTCGTCTGAACGTATTGGATATGCACGCGAACCTAGGCGTTCAATTGAGGCATGCGCTTTCTCACAATTGTGCATTTTGTAAACTTATGTCGGGCCAGCCACCCGTTAAACCACAGTTCAGAAAAAAGCATTAAAAAACATCTCACTTTTATACGAGTTTCGCCAAATCAAATCTGGGGGGCCTTATATATATATATATATAAACATATATATAGTGCGCACGGGAAATGCTTCTCTATCTGGGACCACTTCAACAGTTCAGATAAGCTCAGAAGCGAGGTTCAGCTGCTCACCGACCCTGTAGAGAAGTTTGCGAGTGACGTCGCCCGGGCCGCCCAAGGTCTCAAACGCTAGCGGTTGGGACTTATGAGGGTAACGCGTCAACAGGTTACCCTCATAAGTCCCAACCTATATATTATATATATGTGTATATATATATATATATATATATATATATATATATATATATATATATATATATATATATATATATATATATATATATACATATATATAAACATGTGTATACATGTATACGTATATAGACATGTTTTATTTTTTATAAGAATCCAGGTTTCTACTTGAGACATCTCTTTAAAGTATTTTTAGCTTATTGGATTAATATATATATATATATATATATATATACATTTTTTTCTATGACGTCGGCTCATATATATATATATATATATATATATATACAGGGTGTTCCTATTTGTGTGTCCAAAACGCTAGGGTATGGTCAAACTCGGTGAGAAAATCATTTTTGCCAATGGGTGGAAGCCGGGAAAACGTTTTGTTTTGGAGTGAGGGTGAAATTTATAAAAGCACTTATTCTGTCTTTTTTCTCCTACATAGTTGTGCAAAATCTACGTTTGCGGGAGAACCAGTCAACGCACAAAGGAACCGATCACACCGGCGTGTTTGGCGGAAAATTCTGTACTGTGTAGTATACATTACTAGCTTGCGTAGCAAAAAGCGAATAGCCAGATTAAGGAAAGTCATAAAAAGTCAAAATGTTACGTTAACGCTTTTTTGTGCAACATCGTAATTTTTTCCATTACGACCAAAAATGCACGTCCAAAAGACTACCCTCAGGCAATAGCAGATTTAATGCCCACTACATTGGTACCAAAGTGATGGTGCTGCGTTACGTAGTTGCCAAGTAACTAAGCTTTTTCGACAGTCATATCGAAAGCGAAGGCATGCATACTTGCATAGGGTGTATGAGAAAGTTAGGTACATATTTTGAGGTTTGGTAGAACTCAGCAAGAGAATAATTTTTTCTAATGGAAAGAGGGGGCGGAAACGTCTTGGCAAAATGCTACGGTTCTGGACGTAAAAACTTCAACGTGAAACATAACAACTATGACTGTCGAAAAAGCTTAGTCACTTGGCAAATACGTAACGCAGCACCATCACTTTGGTACGAATGTAGTGGGCATTAAATCTGCTATTGCCTGAGAGTAGTCTTTTGGACGTGCATTTTTGGTCGTAATGGAAAAAAATACGATGTTGCACAAAAAAGCGTTAACGTAACATTTTGATTTTTTATGACTTTCCTTAATCTGGCTATTCGCATTTTGCTACGCAAGCTAGTAATGTATACTTTACTGTGCAGAATTTTCCGCCAAACACGCCGGTATGATCGGTTCCTTTGTGCGTTGACTGGTTCTCCCGCAAACGTAGATTTTGCACAACTATGTAGGAGAAAAAGACAGAATAACTGCTTTTATAAATTTCATCCTCACTCCTTAACAAAACGTTTTCCCGGCTTCCACCCATTGGCAAAAATGATTTTCTCACCGAGTTTGACCATACCCTAGGGTTTTGGACACACAAATAGGAACACCCTGTATATATATATATATATATATATATATATATATATATGTATGAGTAAATTTTAAAGCTTATCATATTGTGTGATGCAACTGTGAATATTCGTGAACAGATAGAGAATACATAAACATCCTGCACACATAAGCTATACTCCAGCACATGCATACTTTCATGGAAAACTTTCCTAGCCTCTAATTTGCATTTTACACATATCTATAATGATATGACTGGCCACACATGTTGCCACACGTGTGTGCTCTTCCAGGCATGTATCTTTATACATTGGATACAATTATATCAGTTCTATAACGTGTATCAGCTAGGAATGCTTATAATTTGTTGTGCCTTGATTTTGACACGCATGTCACTAGTTTACGTAATATATATATATATATATATATATATATATATATATATATATATATATATATATATATATATATAATTATATTAAAATCTTACAAATTGATTTCACAGCCACACTATATAATCTCTCTGCAAGTAAGATCACCTTCTGACAATGAGGTTTCCCGCAGAATATGCTGACTGTAAGTCGGTATATATATATAATTAAATATATATATATATATATATATATATATATAATTAAATACGCGCTTTATTTACATAAAGAATACGAATTTGTTTTAGCATCAAATGACTAATTCCCTCTCGGGTGTGCGTAAGCTGTATGTCCCGGTAAGCCTCCAGCGGAACAGCGACATAACGATCTCTTTTCGAGCTATGCATTTGGGCTCGTATCTCACTTGAGATCTTGTGGTCGTTCGTATGCGATTAAAAAAGAAACTGTAAAACTCCTCATTAGAGAAAACATAGTTGGCATATTTACAGTCTAATTCATTAAAAATGTCTATGATATCATTAACAACGGTTTGTGTCAGTGGAATGTCACACCGATGAGAAACTGGGCGTGTGAATTTCTTGATCACACCTCTCAGTAGTCGCCTATCTTTCTCGTTCATAGAGTGCTACACTTAAGAAGCATACGTCAGGATTGGTTTCACATAAGTATTAAATAATTTTATATACAGTTCGGGATTTTTAACAATGAAGGATCTGAGGATCCAGTTGCATCTTTTCGTCGCCTTGAGCGCGACTTGTCAACACGGCTCTGAAAATTTCATGTCAGATGCCATAAATACATTTTCGAGTAGAACGTTGTTGACTTTATATACATAGTAATGATTTTTTCTCCAAAGTGCATTACTTTACACTTCGGAATCGACCGTTTCAAGTCTAATTTCTGCGTTCATTCATAAAAAAAATTGTCTATGCATTCCTGCATGCGTTCACAGTCTGATGAAGAAGTGGCGCGTGCATATATTTTCATGTCATCAGCATATATTTTTCGTCGATACCTCATCGGGTATTATGGATAAAATTGAGTTCGTATACAAAATGTAGCATAAGCAGCCAAGAAGTGTTCCTTGCGGACAGCCTGAGGTGACCTTAGCGGGAGTTGAAAAACAGTCGTTCAGCTTTCCAAAAAAAGCTCCTATCAGTCAGAAGTCTTTTTATTCAACGTAGAATTTTTGGTCCTACGCCGTGTCGGGATATATAGTCCAACAGTTTAGTGTGGGTGGTGGATTCGAAAGCTGACTTAAAGTCAAATTACAGCACGTCGAAGCAGTCTCCTCGATTCATCGTTTCTCCGAAGTCTTGCTCACACATTAATAGCTGTAGAACAGTAGACCTTCCGAGTCGGTAGGCAAACTGTTCTTTACATATCAGGTTTTGCGAATCAGCGTTCTGATAAATGGTGTCTCCGATAGCACTCTCGAACAACTTTGATGGGGTGCATGTCAGTGAAACAATTCGTTTATTTTCAACGCACGTTGTATCTCCTTTTTTTATGCACGGGGTACACTACAGCCACCTTGAACAAATCCGGAACCAGACTTTCGTTAAGAGTTCGTTCAAGAATCATGGATAATGGAATACACACATCAAGCCCGCATTGTTTATAAATATAGCTTAGCAGGCCGTCCGGTGTGACGCTAAGTTTTGACTTGAGGTTCTTCAGGTGGCGATGAAGGTTTTCTGGGGAAGTGTCAACAGTGTCTACCTAGTGGATGTCATTAGCAACATCTCTGTGAGGCGGTGGAAGCCTCGACCTCTGTTTAACCTCATCCGCAGTTGGGTAGGTGCTTGCGAAGTAATCCCTCAGTAATTCCGCCTTTGCGAATCTTCTGTGATCTTCGTATCGTTCTGGTCAACAAGAATATCCAGTTGATCTCGGGACTTCATATGCTTCGATACATATCGATGTACATTCGTCATGTCGCATTTATATATCGATCAATCTGTGTTTCTCAATGACGCGTTGGCGACGAACTTTGCGTTCCAAGAGTTTCTTCAATCTTTCGGATTTCTAACAATCATTTTCATATTTGAGTTGATGGCTGATATTTCGGATGCTTGCCTCAATAATACTGTGAGGTTTCCTGAAGACAGGAACAAAGAGGTCGCAGAAGAAAGGCAAGTACTCAACCAGTTGAACAAACATGACATTTACAGTCCGCTATTGACTGAAGAAGGTTTTCAAATTTATTAGACTTAAATAAAAATTGATTGCGTTGTAATCCCCATTCTTATAGTCGTAAGAAATGGGAATGCTACAGTTTTCATCGGCGGTGAACAGAATCTCCTCCAACACTCGCAACATGAATCTAACTGCCTGGTGATCACTTGGGAGCGGGCATGACGTAACGAAGACATCCTGCACTGAATTATCATTGCACAGTACTAGGTCGAGCAGATTCCCGCCACCCAAACGAGTGGGTTGATGAACAAATTGTTCTAATCCGGTTTTAGAGCAGAAATCTGTGAAAACAGATTATATATACATACATACATATATATATATATATATATATATATATATATATATATATATATATATATATATATATATATATATATATATATATATATATTTATATATATATCTATATATATATATATATATATATATATCTATATATATATATATATATATTTTATATATATATATATATATATACACACATATATATATATACATACATACATCCCCAGCTGTCAATACAACCGATAAACTTTATAAATATATTTGAAAACTATTACACAACCACGACAGGGTCTTCCCAACTGTGTGCGTTTAGATCGTCTATAAACTCTTAAAAATGTCGCTTCAAAGGGTATATATATATATTTTTTTAATTTTATTTACAAATACATACTTATTTAACCTTAATGGTGGGACATGACATGAGTATCTGATCCGTTGCGGAAAGCTCAGTGTGGGGATCAGGCATCTCTGGTGAGCTCTTCGGACCGAGGTCGCATTGCCCCGTTGCACATCCAGCAACAGACGCTGTCTGAGGAAATCGCCAGCTTTCTTATCTCTGCTGGCTAGAATCTGCTGCTAACAGACTTTATATCCAATGCCCGGGCCGCGCCAGCACTGACCACGCAAGGCTTTCTCTCTCTCTCTCTCTTATATATATATATATATATATATATATATATATAAATAGATGAATGCATTTTTATTTTGCAATCAGTCTACATTTCAAGCTGGCATATAATTACAAATATAATATGTCATGAGAGACTTCAGTGACCGTTCTACGTTCGAGCATGTGGCGATCTACGATGTCTGTACTTCTTTTCAACTACCGTCGCCTTGACGATAGCCTCCAAAGCGTGATTGTTCTGTTCAACGTCAGAAGTTAATCTCAGCAGCCTTGGTTCACGCTCTAATACACGCAAATCTAGCTGCCTAAACAGATAAGTTGTTGGCTGACGACGAAGGACGGGCCTTCTGCCAGACACACACAAAAACGCTATATATATATATAAATATATGCAGACTGTTCTTAATACAAATATTCTTTATTTGCTGACTGACGTTGGATGTTTTTCGGGCGGAGCAGAATTTTCCGAATATTCCAACCACTGCATGCTTTGCAAAGTAATGTCCAGCCAGCCACATAGATATAGCCACAATTTTAAATTTCACTGTTACTTCTAAACAAAACATTTTCAGCCCCCCTTGCCCCTCTTTTTCCCATGTCATTGCAAGACTTGCTCTCTCAAGTTTGGCCAAACTGTGTTTGGACTCCATTACACATATATGTATGTGCATACATATGTTAGATAAAACTATCTATACATACATTTGCTTAGAAGCGGGGCTTTTCAGACGTATCTGGCAATGCAAATATAATGGCGCTGTCTTGGTACAATGACGAGCGGTAGTGTTCCCTCGACGATGCCGTTCTTGGTTTTCTCAGGTCGGTATCTGATTCTCGCTAAGAGGAGAGGGAAGAGAGTTGACGGATTTAAAATTCAATTGTCTCTTGTAAGCGTCATTCGCTGAGTGCACATGGTTGAGTGGTCGTACTTGCGCTTGTCAATATTTCTTTTCCTCGAATGCTGAACAGCATCGTCCATCAGCTTTTGCTCGAACTAGATGGGGTGTTTCCGTACCCGTATAACCCGCCAAGCTGAGATTTCGTTGATACATGATGGTAATGATGGGGCTCGTTTCTGTTCCAGGATATTTGTTGCCTTCTTGGGCTCCAACTGTGGCAGCAGGCTCTTACATTTAAGTTCAAGTGACGAAATAGATCAAATGCATGTGCGTAGCGGATATGGTACAACACCAGAGAAGCAGACGTGTATATATATATATATATATATATGTATACAGGGTGTCCAAACTTAACAATGAGAAGAGGGTTTGTTAAATAAAGCGTGTATTCCAGTGGAAAGAGGAGGGCGAGAGGGGTAAAATGCCTTGAAATCCGACATCGGAGAGGGGAAAACGCCTGCCGTTAATACCACAAATCAAGCCTATTATGGGAGTGGCACCAAAATATTCTTGATTATATGTATATGTTATACAAACAAAGCAGAAAATTTCTGCTAAATCCACCGATCTGTAACGCTGGTCTAACTAAAATTAGTCACTTCACTTTTACTCTTAAACATGACATTTTCACTCCCTCCCTAAATAATTAGAAAAAATATTCTTATGACGAAATGTACGGCTTCCTAAGGGGTTTCCTTAACACACATATTTATTTAGCATGTATTCACGCTTGCAATGGGACTTAGGGCCACGTGTGGCACGGAAAAAAATCTAGCCAAACGTAGTATATATATATATATATATTTATATATATAAGTAAGAACGAGAAAGTCGGGCTCACTGGGAGTGGTCGATGCATTTAGTTTAGCGCGTATGTGCATAGACACTAAACTCAAATGCATTCATAATCATAATTGAGTTGTTTGCAATATTACGTTACTCGCTGGGTATATATATCTATATATATATATGTATATATATATATATATATATATATATATATATATATATAAAGCTGTGCTTATGCTATCGACACTGCCGTTATCTTCTATGTTCTGTCGCTGCTGTCTCAACAATCGTGGCTTCTGCTGTTACGGTTGTTGCTGCCTATTTTTTCGTCAGGTAGTGCAGCGAAGCGAGGTCATGAATTCAGCATGGGTTCGGGCGAACGTTGTCGCCACTCATGATCACCTCCATAGCGCGAGCGACAACAACGCCAGCGGCAAAGGGAGCTAGCCAACGAAAGAACGTGCGTAAATGAATTTAATTCCATGAATTATATATATATATATCGTCACAATTGTGTGTATTATCTCTTCTAATATCATTGACCAACCTTTTACAATTCAATTACACTTCAGAGCCAACCGAACGTAAAACTAAATTTTACGGTAAATGGAGGATATATATATAGGACGGTATTTATAACGCTCAATAGCTTGAAAGCTGCTGAGCAGTTCTGAAAAGTACTAGAAGCTTTTTTCTGAACACCATTCACATGACTCGGCGTGTGCGAACTGTTTCGAGTGCGGGCCAGCTTGGAAAGGCAAGACGTTTGCTCGATATATACTATGTGAATTAGCTTGGATACTTCTCCCAAACTCATCAATTAGCCAGCCAGCTGGCTGTGATGGCAGTGATGGTGATGTCTGTTTGCATTGTTGTAGTTGCTATCATCGATAGTATTGCTGCTGTGGTTGTTCTTGTTGTTGTTACAGCGGCGTGTTGTATTGGCCGATCTAGATCTCTGACTGGTCGCTCTTTGCGCCAATATTCCTTCGTGAATCGGTAAAGGAGGGCAGCGGTGCCAGCACACTGCGTCATTGACAAATGTGTACATGAAGTATGATATTGTGCAGTAGTATGATCATTGCGCTGATCATTATCGAATTAGGCGCGAATGCGGTCATGCCAGGAGTAGCCCATAGTGAAGAGCGCGCTATACATTGCTGCCCGCCGGTGGAGCAGACCTCCTTTGGCTGACAGGAAAACTACAAGCAGAGCAGGCAGATCAAAAAGACTGGTCCTCATTTTCACTCCCTCTACACCCCACTCGCCTGCACTGCGCTTCAGCTCCAACGACACATGCACACACAGATACATACGTAGACCACAGAGGTGTATACTGTTCAACGCCAAGCGGATGCTGACGAAATGCAGCTGCATGCAGACAATGCCGATATACCCACCCCACCACCGCTGCTCCGTACAGGGGACGCGAGTGGAAAAAGCACGGCCATAGAGCGAGGAAAGTGGACCCCTTCACATCAGAATCTAGACAGATAGACCGACAGATAAACGCTGGCAAAGATTAACATAGGCGAGCTTTGAAAGGAGAAGTCTGCTCGGGAAAAGCGTTGGCCGAAACGACGGCGCTGAGCTTCATGTGATTCCGCTACGTAATGCGAATCGACAGGACATTTGTACTGCACCACCCGGCCACTAGAAGTGGCCAGGAAATCCTGCTCGAACAGAGGCTTGTGAGAAATGTAATCGTACCATGCATCCGAAAGTGTCTCTCCTTGGAATGTAATCCGGCCCAAGATTTTACTTTGAGCATAATAGGTTCCGCGAAGCACTGGAGACGAAAGTGTATCGAAATGATTAAAAAAGCTCCGTGTGGTAATGTAATGCAACACGCTACACAGTGCCTAAACATCTATAGCGAAAGAAGTAAGTATTATAACCAAGTAAATGTGCATATAGTCCTAGAAGACGTGTAAAAATTAACTCCTCTCAGACACTGGAATCCTAACTACGATCACATACTTTGTGGTATGTTTTGACAGCTCAGCCAAGGCTACTATCGGGCGTCGTATCGTGTTCGGGCCAGCTATATACTACGTTAACAATAACTATAATTATGTCAAGCGGCTCATTTTAGTTGCTCCTGGGAAAAAAATCAGAATAAGGCGTCCAATACTTTACGGTGCTCCCTGGTATGAGGCTGATTTTCTTACGACGTCATAACGTGGACGGAGCTAGTTAACACAATGGGTAAGTTAGATTAGTTAGGCTTGGCTGTAAAGGACCCACACGTGTACAGTTTAACTGTGTATCACACTAATAGACAGCAAACTGTTGTACTTGCATCTTGTATAAAGCGCCCCTGCTTTAAAATGTGCAAAATTGTTTTCTGAAATACTTCACTGGAAGTGGTTTTTAAACGATCAACGTACACACACGCCCTACTTGCTGCCTTTTTCTTTAGTCAAAGCATGCCCAGCAAATGAAAATTCCTTTCTTTGGCATATACCCTAGAATCCATGGCCAATATATTTGCTAAGTTAGTCACTGTCATTCTACCTCCGTTCTTCGCATTAAGGATGCTTGCTATAAAATGTTATTCTAGTATTGGTTAAAATTTTGACAGGGAAACTGTGTGCTTCCATTTCTAAAAATAACTGCTTAGAGAAAGATACTAGATTTGTCAGTACGTTAGAAACAAATGGTTAAACATGTCGCGCCTGAGGGAAAGTGAGTTAATCATCGAGTCCGGCGGATAGTGCCATTTTTGTATGGACCATTCGAGGCGATTGTGAGAAAATAGATTAGCACAAGCATATCGTTTTTACAGCACTTAAAATCGGGTTTCTTTTGTACAATTTCTCACGCAGATTGAGTACATAAGAGTGTTTCGAAGTTTTTCGATTGACCATTATAATTGAAGCGCCATCCGTGAGTGTGTTTAAATTGAAAAATAAACATTTTGAACTGGACATTTCAATCTGTACAACGAACCTTTAAAGGATGTCGAAAAATAACAATGTTCGACGAACTTAGGACCCATGCGAAATTTGCATTTAATGAAATTGCTGATATAACATGTTCAGCGGCTTAAATGCCAAGCTCCTCCATAAAATCCCACGCACGACCACCTCGAACCCAGCACAAAATCATTCTTGAGACTCCTCACAGATGATGAGACTTAGGCATATTGTTATTATGACTCTGTAATCAAGCCCCAGGGCGCGCAGTGGTCAGACGTTGGAGCACTTTAACCCACAATAGTGAAGCGAAGATGAAATAATGAAACAGTCGGCTGTCAAGGTGCTGGTTGCCATCTTCTTTTCCAAAAATGAAATTGTAGCAAACTGGAAAAAGATGGTACAATTACGAGCGAGTGGTATGCTGTAGAATGCAAAAAAAAGTGATCACCCGGATTTATTGTGGTCACCTGGAAGAGTTCTAACGCGTCCCTTAGACGATGGTATCTCCATTGCGACAGCGTGCCAGGCCATCGTGCTTAAAAAATCACGCACGTTGGGGCTGGACGTCATCGATGTGGAGCTTGAAAACACCGAAAAACGCGTTTAGGAGGTGTGCTCAGGTGCGTGGGTCCATGGTCGTAAAAACTTTAAAGAAACTGATGGAATCCATACTATTCATTGATAGAATTTTTTGTGAGTTCCTACTTGCAATTGAAATGTGTCTTCAAAGCCATCATAAAGCAATACAGGCAATGCTGACTTTAAAAGATGTAACGCAGATAATTCAGCAACAAAATGGTGCTGTTCGATACAGCGTATCAATGGCGACTATGTGCACCCATTGTACAGGACGGTGGTGTAGGTTAACTTGCTTTAGTATTAAGAACGGCAAGATGTCGATAGGGCCCACATTAGAGCACTGGGATTGGCCGTAGTGGTGGACATGTTAGGTAGCTGCGATCAAGGATAAGATATGGGCAGCGCAATAAAGTCCGTACCGCGTAAAGCCGACCTATTTACGGCCTCCAAACTACCTAAGGTCACCCAAGGCCGTCGCTGACACCATGGTTACCATAAGCGTAACGCAAACCAACAATGAGAGAACATGATCATACTCATCATAGATAGACCCTGGTATACGAGTTGAGATAGATATCGGGGATGGCAAACATACGCGCGCCGTACACAAAGCGAAGGCAAATAGAGAGTTAAAGACGCTGTAGTAGGCATCAGTTGAGCTGGCCACTTGTACATTTCGTCGCAGTGACACTGTGAGGAGAGTGAGAAGAATTTCTGCCGGGTTTATAGGTAGGAGAGTCGGTACGCAGGCAGGTAGGTAGCTAGGTAGGTAGGTGCCAAAGTAAGAACCTTACCAACTGCTCCTTGTCTTGCCTCCACTCCGATAGCCCTTATCTTGTCGGTAGTAATGCGGTTGATGCGCGCCAGCGACGGATGACGATGACAAAAACTCTTGTCGAACTGCTTGTCGCAAACGGTAGAAGAGAGCAAGAACCGTGGGAGAGGAGTGGAACAAGCAGACACAGTCTTGAGGAGGTAGAGGAGGCTGGAAATATGAGGCGGGAAACAAGGGCAAGCGAGACAAGAAACAATAAACGAGTACGAGAGATAGAGAACGGGAGGAGGTCCCTTCTTTGCAAGAGAAAGAACCCCGGCTCTTTAGGATCTCTATGCGGTGGTGGTGGCAGTCAACAGGCTCGAAGGCTCGATTGCAGTAACAGCAGCAGCAGCAGCAACGACAGCATGAGAGCAATAACAGTAGGAGCGGCAGCATCATCGGTGACAGTTGTCATACAGGAAACGAGCAGCAACAGTACAGGATGGGAAGCAGGATAAGAATGAAGAGGAGGCAAAAAGGCAAACGATTTTGTTGCCGCCGTCGCCGCGGCGTCGACCGCAACTACCAATGACGATCGACTTAAACGACACCGCTACCAGAGGGCTGGCGACTGAGGGGTGTGAGAGAAAGGAGAAAAGTGAGGGGTTCGGTGTGTATTGTAATCGTTCTATAGATGCCCGGACCTACGGTTTGGTATCGGCGGCGGGGGAGGCTTTGGTGGTGGAAACCGATACTACTTAGCGAGAGAGAGACAAAGTTTGATAGTAAGAGAGAGAGAAAGCGCACGCGCGAGAGAGAGAGACAGAGAGAGGGGCTAGTACCTCAGACAGGAATGAAGATTTTTTGGGGTGGAAATTCGTTTCGGCAGGGGCGGTCGGTCATGGCGGTGGTGGTGGCGGTGTTGTGGTCTTACCGCTGTCACGGCCGTTGGTGCTGTTTTTCTCTGACTGGCTTCGGCTAGCTGGCGGCAGCCGTTGTGGCGGTCTGCGAGAATCGTAAAAGTTGCTGCCGGAGTCATCATCGCCTCGGGCGGATAACCAGCTCCGGCTCAGAAACGAAAACGATTGCAAACGCGGGACACCGCCAACGGCGTGTACCGTTGTGGGCACCTCGTCGTATGGCAGTGTCATTGAGGTTCGCTTACCAGTCTATCTGGGCCTACCTACACCTCTTACCACGCCATAGAGCCAGCAGAACAACAAGCATGGCAGGGCAAAAGGAAGACACTCTCCTGAAGAGGAAGACTCTCTCTCTCTCCGTTCCTTCTCCCTGTCTTTCTGTTTCTCTCGATTTCCTTTTGCTCAACTCTCTTTCTTTAGTAGACAGTAGTATGTTTATGCGATAACACGCCTCACGCGGCGGCAGAGAGACATCGTTCTCGTAAGTACAATAGTGGTAGCGCTACTCCAAGGACTCGTACTACGGCCAGCACTGGCAGCATGACTGCTTCTGCAGCATCTGGTCCTGGTTGGCCGGGGCCACTCGCCAAAAAGGAATCGCGTAGTACAATCAGGGAAGTGGAGGACCCGAGACAACTCGAGCGGTGAGAGAGCGGGAGGGGAAAAGATACGCACCGAAAGGCTACCTTCCTCCCTCGAGCGTACTCGAAAGCGTATGCATCGGCCATTGCGACCATTTATTCGTCATCTACGTTTGTGCGAACAGTGGACAAACGGTCCAACCATACAGCTGACTCGTGACGAATTCTTTGGTGACGCGTACATTTTCCGTGGCTGGAAGGAATAACTACATTGAAAGCGATCTATGACGAGCGGTTTTATCTAACCAGTTTTTTGGCCACTAGCCGAGGCGCCGCCAAAGAGAAAACCAGCATTTTAACTTACTATATTTGTTACATCATTACTGTTGGGCGGAGTCCAACAAAGTTCGGCACTTAAAATGTTGCATATATTAATAGCTGCGTCGTCGTCTTTGTCGTCGACACAATATGTTCTGCAATATGCATTTCATTTGCCTCTTGTGTCAGGTATATGCACTGCGAGGAACGTCGCAATCGTATCGTAATCGCCCAGACGTAAGATTGAGTTGTCTGCAATAGACACACAAGTTATGTTTGCTGGCCTCATCTGTCAAAGCAGATTAATGCGACGCGTTCTCATTCCCCTAACCGGTTTCAAATGCCGAATGCTAGTTATGATTCCATACGGTAATGATCGCATACAGTCAACACGAGGGACACACAAAGAGGCCCCGTTGACTTTTGGCTACTAGCTTTGAAATGATGTGTTTAGTCCATCTATCTAGTGGTGTATCGGGAATACCGTATACTGAAGGCAATCGACTGGCAGATGAATGAGCGAATCAAGTAAACGCGCGTCTTGAACACGCCGCGACGAGCCACCATCTCCGAAGAGCTCTGCCAGTCCCAGGCGCTTATCGCGCGCACATAACGCCTAAGTGGGAGTGTTTTATAATGCGTCCCGTCGCATCGGTCGTCGGTTCCTTGCTATTCTCCTGCTCACGCCTGCCACGCTCATGCTTACGAATGCCACACGAACTTGGGAACGGTTTGTGTCTGTCTGCCTCGTCCTCTTTCAGTGCTACTAGCCTCCTTCCATCTCGCTTCTACAGCAGGAGTGTGTTGTATCTTTTCTTCCTCCCCCCCCTACGCCTCTCTGTATCTCCTCTCTCTCCCCTTTCTGTTCTGTCCTCTCATCATTTCCCTTTTCATTTCTTTTGCTTTCGTTGCCGTTTCTTGCTTGCTGGGGAGTCGTCGTCGTCCCCCGTCACTGCCGTGTGCTCAAGCAACTTACTTCCGCAGCGTAGGTCTTTAAGTCTCTCACCCGGCAGCTGAGCAGCCCGGCGGCGATCGGGACTCATTTCGTCGACGACTCTCTTTGTTTGATTTGCGCTACCATCGTCCAAGCTGCGGCCAATTATTGGGAGAAGAACCAATGATTCGGAAGTTGTAGTAGTAACTGTTGCTGGTGCTGCTGCTGCTGAAAAACAGGACAACATTTTTTTACAACTGTATAACCGTTGTTGTTGTTGTCGACCTCTTCCGACTCTCCATTGCCTTCTGCTTGCTACGTACGAATTTGGCCAATCGTAAGCGTTACTCGAGTCACGGCTGATTCCTCCCTCCTAAGCTGCGGGATACAGGGAACGCGGCCGACAAGGCTGTGCGGGTGGGAACGGCTGCTGCGCAACGACACAAAAAGGAGGAATCTTTCGCATTGCAAAAGCAGGCCGCTCTTGTCGGCAACATTTTGCCCTCGGCAAAAAGCCTGCTTCGATGGCAGGCCGAAAGGAAACGCGCCAAACGAGGAACGATAATACGATGCAAAAGAAAACATATTCATTTCCTATCTCAGTGCCTGTTATTAGAAGGTACACCGGTAGCTCACTAGGTGAGCGGCGTCCCGCGTGTTCCGATACTGCTGATGCAATGAGCTATAATATTGTTACTGCTAGCTGCTAATGCGCACACACAGGCTTCGGTCAGCAACTCAAACGTTTGCCCGCTAACAGACTCCATATCACAAACGTATCAACAAGCAACATTTATATCTAAGAGATCTAGTTTTTCTGATACAGCGAAACTTGCAACCTTAGTGCTAATGTCCGTGGAATTGTGTCAGTAACCTAGATGAAAATACACACTTTTTTTTGGAGGATCGTAAATATATATATATATATATATATATATATATAGGTTTTACTCGAATTTATCATCAAAGAAAATGTGATCTGCGG
Organism: Dermanyssus gallinae; assembly: GCA_003439945.1. NCBI lineage: Eukaryota > Metazoa > Arthropoda > Arachnida > Mesostigmata > Dermanyssidae > Dermanyssus > Dermanyssus gallinae. The sequence goes on along the minus strand of QVRM01005863.1, from coordinate 364,585 downwards.
AACTATTTAAGGTGATAATTGACTGCGTGAGTACATAACTAGCTCGTCAGCGTACAAGAGGAATTAACGTAAGTATGATTTTATAGGGTTTTAATTTCCCCAGGGAGCTACGCCAGTAGTCTGTGCATAGTGGGTCATATTTAGGTCGTCTGGCATAACGTTAACCTCTTGTAGTATGGCGTGCGAGAGTCGTAAACTATTTTCAGGAACTCCACTAAGTAAAAACTTAAAAAAACGAATATTCATATCAAACGCAGCCTTAAAAACTAAAAAGACAGCTAAATGCCATTTTTCATGGTATACAATTATCTAAATGTAGTTTAGAAAACGATTTGAATTAAGTTATTTTAAATGCATGCGGACTGGAGGAACGCACGCTAAACGAGGGACTATAATACACTGCATGTTGGTCCTCCTATTTACAGCGTCTACTACAAAAACGGCAATGGTTGATAGTTACTTATACACAATAATAGAAAACTCGTAACAGATACACCACATATTATTATGCTGAAGCCAGTGCGTCTTTTTTTTAAGGAACAGTAGCGCAAGAAACGGTGGTTTAAGTGCCTGCAATTTTGAGCAATCCATTGTAAAGGGCCATGAAACAGGGTAACCAAGACACTTTATCGGAGACGCTTATTATGGGCTCCTTCGTGCCCTGCAGCATTCCGCAGGGTTTGTGACTAATTGCGTCGGCTACTTTGGTGTTACTAAATAGCTCAGCATTCAGCTTAATAATCCTCTTATACGTCCGACTTGCATTCACATGAAACGGCGTACCTTCGAAATGGTCTTTTGCCAAGATGTAACCCTAAATCATGAAATTCGGGGCTGCGCAAGGTACAATTGAATTTGTTACTTCCACCAATAGCAGCCCTGGCTAGTTATTTATTAGTTCGTTTTTGGTTCTCGGTATAAAGCTGATATGGCTTGCTATAGTAAGTACCGGGTGCCGGAACAATTGAAGGTCAAGCTACTCTTGCTGGCCGTGATTCAGTGATTTTTCATGTGAGGGCAATACTTTCTGCATCTCTTTCTGATTTGCCTTTTCTGAAACCTATTGGAGAGGATTCCTTTCTCATTTATCTCATCCTTCAGCCTACTCGCCAATCCGGATAGCCACGTTACACTAATGTGGCACAGCGATCTATAGGAAGTTGGTACATCAATCGATTTTGCCAAACTATGTATTAGTGTGGCTCCCTTTCTCGGACCGTAGCATCTTTTTTATGCTTTAGAAGCAGCATTTGTAGTGAGCTCCTTACTAGTTAATTTGAGAGTCTTGGCAGCGTCTTTCCAAGCTCGCTTCTAGATATTTGCTAGCCTTTTCCCATGGCTGTTTTCTACTGCTTCTACCAGCTTCGTGTTCCGGGATTTTCTACATACTATCATCGCCCTATTACACAGATCTGTGGTGTTCGCAACCTCGTTTCTCTATCATTGCTCAAGCTTTTGAGCTCTGGTATACAGTTACATGCAGTCATGTACAATAGTGCTGATAATCGGGGCTCAAAAGTCAGTCGCTGCCTTCGTAGAGTGCGCATCCCAGTACCGTTTTGTTCAGTTTCCTGGCGCCCGGCTCACCTTGGTTTCTCTCTTCTCTAACGAAGACTACTCTCTTCATCCTACAGGCAGACTATGTACAAGTGATTACTACGGCTCTATTTTGTCAACGACAGTACATAGCGTCTTTGCCACCATAAAGCTCTCAATGTAGGATCGATATAGGCCTCCTGTCCCTAATTGTAGACGGTGGGCTTTTGTCCGTCGTTAATTATACAGAGGTATCTACGTTTCAGCAAGAAGTGACTCAGCGGCGTTGTCTAGGAAGCCAGTGCACTAGTCATGGTTCTCATCTACCGGGATGTCACCGGTTCGATCCCTGTTGCTGATCAAATGTTATTTGAGCGATGCTCATTGAGAATATATTATAATCCAGCAGCTATGCTGCCACACGGACTGCCAGGAAAACCCTAAATATCTCAACATGTGGCAGCGTGGTCTAGGGGGCTAGTGCACTAGTCATTATTGTCATCTACCTGGGTGTCGCCGCTTCGATCTCCCTTGTTGATCGAACTTTCTTTAAGCGGTGCTCATTGAGAATAGATGATAAACCATACCTTTTCTTTGGTTTCGGCAGTCTGGCTGCCCGGTGTGCGTGATGGTTTTGGTTAGACTGTTTCTGCCAACTAAACGATCTTGTCTCTGTCTGTCGAATGGTGGCAACAAAAAGCACGTCTAATATAGTGCTCTCGACAGCTTAAAGCAAATGCAGATAGATGTCCGGATGCTGTAACTGTCACACGACTTGGTTAGTTGTTGACCGCAGTCATCCGGACAGTCGTTGTGGCAGTCAAAGGCCAAAGTTTTTTGTATAGTACAAGCTTCTGAATGCATGACAGCGTATATATGTGCATGTAATATATATATATATATATATATATATAAACTTTAGGGAAGAAAGAACAAAAGTTTGTTAACAATACTGAGTAGGATAATAGGATATCCCAACCGTTAACTAGGTAAAACTGAAATTAGATGAATGGCGTAAAAAACATAAGAAGTAACATGTCTGACCCGGTTGGTCAGGTCCCTTGGCCCTTCGCGCTATCTACGGTGCCCATGAATACACCCAATTGAAGCTTATACTATTCGAGAGCCCGCATAGATTGCGAATTAGCCACCACAAGATGATTTGTCTTACGCCGAGCATTTTTGACCAAGATACTCGTGCATATTGCGCACTAAACTAGTAACCTCTCAGGTAAGAGAAAAGCGAATTTGTCGGAAGCGTAACGGAAACAACAGAGGTCAGATCGAGAGAGAGAAATATGCTGTTTGTTTTATAGACTCAAGTAGAATTCAACTACTGTCTGGGCTGTAGAGCGTATCTGCAGACCACGGCTAGTATGATCCTAGTCGTTTTTCTCGCTATGAATATTACTACGCATGCGTAGCGGTTCGACTAGAAACAGTTGCGGAAGTGTTGTGCGATTTACTAATGCGTGAGTACAAGCTGACTTGTTTAGCAAAAAACGACGTAGCTTAACAGCGCCTCTCTCTCTGTAACAGACGTTCGCGGTAATAGGACGGGAAACACTCACCCAGTCGATGGGAATTCTATGTTCTGGAAAACTTAATACCTTGCCACAAAGCTTAAAGTAAGACGCTATGTTCGTTTGCGTATAAATATATATATATATATATATATATATATATATATGTATATGCACGCCTTGCTATTTACTGTAGCTATTAGGCTTATATTGCCTCCTGATTATAAATAAGGGTGTATTTATCATGATTAGTTGTCCCCGTTTTTTTTTCTACTTAATACGGCCTTAAAATTAATTCTGTTTTACCAAGCCTTTTATGAATATATACACACACACAAATGTGCTATGTGTCCGTCAACAGCGGACGGTACCAGTCCAAAGCAGTGCTTGACACTCGGCGTAATGTATGGCTGTATGTTGGGTCGATATGTGTTGCCAAATTTTGTTTTTAGGCGTCTTCCCTGGATACGACCCTCGAGTGCAAAAACACACCACACGCCGAATTTAATATGTTTTTGAGTGCTCATTAATCCACGTGTATATGTAGCCATATTGACACATGTATATTTTCTACGCAAACATACTACATACACTCGCAGCTGCTAATTACACAAACACTTGCCTATCAACTAAGCAAATGTTAATCACTGAATGAACAAAGCAAATATGTTCAAATTGCTAAATGTAAGTATGTTTGTTCCGAGGGTCACAGCCGCAGAAGCTCAGTTAGGTATAATGCAAGGTCCGAAAGCGTGACTGCGACAATGGTTGCGGTGCAACCTCTCAGTCAGGCGTGCACATCGTTGTAGCGTACGTACTATTCTTCTTTTTTTTTAACTAAACACTTTTCCTTCCTTTCTCCTTGTTTAATACTTGTGCTATATTATATCTATTATTTCCCTCTGAGCGTTGTCCAACTGAACGTTTTGCTCCATGTATTCTTTAGCCCATATGGCTTTTACAACGCTTGCGTGGAGTCTTGGTAATTCTGTGTTAAATCTGTAAACGCGAGAGTTATCTAAACAAAAAAAATCAGTGCGTCAATATCTTGACAAACAAAACCTATGCCTAACGAAAGCATTGTCTGGTGGTAGAAATCACTTCGATCGTTAAGTACAATGAGCAGTGGCAAACATCAGTACTGTGATAGACGGAGCTTCTCAACCGCGATTCTTTTTCACACTTCGCCAACATTGCTGTTGTTCGATTCAGTCATTTGTCATACGACAATCCCCCTAGTTTCTGCTTCTATCCGGGCTATCAGTCCTCTAACCTCTTCCGTACGACAGCTCAACAGACGTTCTCAATGGTTCACGTGCTTCATGTGCCTTTGCGCCCGCTCAAAGCGTACAGATCGATACGTCATCGGTTGCAGTACCGCGATTGAGCCAAGAGGACTTCAGCGGCCAATAGCCATCACTGTACGCCAGCATCATTCATTCCATCATTCATGCATTGCTTCGTTCCTACAACGACTATGATGCGGTGATCTGTAAACGCTGGACTGAGAAGGTCATGCCAAGGTCGGCGTGGGCGTCATCCGCTATTGCCGTACGCGGTGGTGATTGTCCCGTTGCTCTTTCTGTCGTCGTCATCCCGCCCGCGTCGTCATCGCATTAGCGCCACGAGACAAAACTACGAGAGATGGTCGTCAACTCGACCAGAGGACTTGACGACAGGTCTGAATCAGTCAGCTCGGCTGCATGCAAATAAATGTCGCTTCATGATGAATGTCGGTGGCGGCGGCGGCGTTCGCAACGTGATTAAGTGCACTTCGAGCCCGCTGCTGCTGTGGTTCAGCAGCAGCAGGCGATCAAGCGTATTTGGCCAGCCAATAGAAACGCAAGGCAAGAGATAGACGAAGAGCCCCCCCCCCCCGTCAACGAGTTATATAGGACGAAACGCTGCTGGCATGCGGTGTTATAGTGTAAGCGTAGTAGCGTAAAAAGAGTTGTAGTGTTGACTGTTTTCTGCCTGTCTGCCTATCCATCCATCTATCTATCTATCTACCTACCTGCCTACCTATACGCTTATCTACTTGCTAGACAAAGTCTAAGAAAAGCTCGTTGTTATTTTGAGGCTGCCACACAAGCTGCAAGAACAGCAAGAGGTCGAGCCAGGTGGCGTGGTGCATTTGCCTGCGCCTCGCGACCAGGGCAGACACATAGGTGAACGGGTTCGAGCCCTATCGTTGCACATTTATATTTATAGTGGCCGTCTATGAAGCAGCGCAAAATGCAGTCCCGTGGACGTTAAACCTTGGCTGAGGGTCAATCAAAATGTAGTTGATTTAGTTTATTTACATGATTTTGTTTATTTATAAAGTTTATTTAAGTACAGCGAGCGAGACAGAGAGAGAGAGAGAGAGATACAGATAAAGCTACTGTGGAAAATGTCAAGAATGAGGGAAATCCACGAGGTTGGAGCTGGTGTTACGGTTTCAATTTGCGAGTTCATTCGTTAAACACCCTTAAGCAAGATCAATATAATATAGGAAGAGGGAGAACGAGAGAGTGGGAGCGAGAGAGAGAGATGGAGAGAAAGAAAAATAACACCGGCAGTTGTGCTTAACAACGCATGAATGCCCTTTCGCCCATGTCGTTCTGGCTATGAGTGATACCCGTAGAAATGGTGACGGATGTATGCGCTTCTTTCGTTCGAAAGAAAGCATGCCGTTATCCGCAACTAGCGAATTTTCGCCATCAAACAACGAACTGTTTTTGCTACCACGCGAGCGCCCGCCGCTGTAGCAGCAGCCGCCGCCAGACCCGCCACCCGTGCTTGTCACGCTTTGTCGTAACCACAACACGACAACGACGACGACGACGACGACGACGACGACAACGACGCCCATGCGTGCTTGAGGACCTGAGTTAAGCGGCAGAGGGGCGCGACTTGCCAACGCTGAACAGCCAGCCGCCTCCGCTAACATGACGCAACGGGACGCGAGCGTCCGAGAGCGACGTCTGCGCAAATCATCGCTTAGCCACCTGCTCTCGGCCTAACCTGTTCTCTGGTGCGGTGGTGCGCAGTTACGTTCGTATTAACGTGACCAACACGAATCAGGTCACGCACCTCTCTCCAGAGTACAACGCAACGACTCGACTTCGTTTCTACTTCTGACACCACTTCTACTACTACTACTACTACTTCGGAAGTGCAGGGACTTTGCAGCGAGCTCTCAAGGAATATGTTGTAGATGATCTTGGAAACTTTTTGCTAAGCACGAAGTCGTTTCGAGTCGTTCGTTCGTTTCGAGGTATCCACGTGATATCAAGCGTGCCTACAGCCTCAGTAGTGATCGCTGCTGCGCTGTTGTGACAACAGCTGACCAAAAGATTGCTTACCCAAGATTACACTGTTTAACGTCATCATATCATCAGCGGCTCTCATTTGACAGTTTGCGTGTTGTGTTTCTGCGTACCGCTGAATGCGTTGGACAGGTGCATCATGACCCGAAAAAACAAACGTCACCATACACCGAGAGCTAAAAAAGAGCAAGAAGTCATTGGAACGGTTGGGCTCACAATTTCTGTGGGCCCCTGCGCGTCGACCTCAGGCGTCATCGAAGAAGCCCTCGAGGCCAAGCGAACTTTCGGTCGAAGGGAGACCATGATCATGATCTTCCTGTCGATTGCCTGCTTAACCGAGGGATCCTGCTTCACTCATATCAGTCCCTTCTATGCCGACGAGGTAGGTGTTTAATTAATAGTATTAGTTAGGTATTGTAACTGCTGGCATGTTTAGCTATCTGTAGGGGCAGGTCTTCAGGCGGCTGCAAAAACAATAGCCAGTGTTTTAGGTGCTTATAATTTTAAATACCGCTAAGCTAAATGTCCAGATCCATGCACGATAACAGAACAAGCGGACTGGTCATAATTTTATTTGGACAAATTTAATTACAGAACAAGCGGACTGGTTATTATGGTTACGATGTTATGTGGGCTGGCGCTTGTGCCTGCCCTTTGTTTTATTTTGTTTTTACAAACAGCTGATTGTTTTTCTTCCTTGCTTCAATAAAATTTGAAATCCAGTATTGTTAAAATGAGAGATGATTGTCTACAATTCTAGACACTGAGGGCTTTCAGAGTCCTTTACAGAAAGCATTCACAGAAACTCAAAAAACGATCAAAAAGTTATATAAATATATAGCCCTACCTGTATGAGTGATATTATGTTTATTGATAATTTCGGTGCATGCGTTAAACAAACAACAAGAGACCTTGGCATCAACAGAAGCACAATGCTAACGCATTATTCCACAAATGGGAACAGGCTAGGCTGGCGCGTTGTATTCCACAGTTGATGTAAAGAGCCATTTTGACCAGACCTGACTCGTATACAACCAAAGCTTCCTGTGGCAATGTCGCCATGTATACGTTACGCTGCTGGGAAAAAATCTACGGTCGAACGCACTTTGCCAAAGTCAAAACGATACAGAGAAGAAGTGAACTAAAGGGAAATGTTGTATGTGGAGTGAACACTGCAGTGGGTGGATGACTGCCAGACAATGCCGCTATAGGAAAAAGTCAAGTATATACAGCTCAGTCGTATACGCTGCCTCTTCGAGTGACCACTAAGGCATATTTTCACTTGTTCTTACCTTGCTGGCTCCTTTCCATTGCCACCTCCTCGTTCCCTCAAGCAGTTTTTTCCTATTGATGCATCCCTATAGCATGTAGGCAATTTAACATTTTGAATTTGTGTGTCACTGTGCCAATTCTTTTTTTTACCGAATCCGCCTTCTTGGAGGCGTCATTTTAGCATGTCTCCACTTTACGAGTCAAGATGTGCAGTTCGGCTGTTATCTTTGAAGGCTTCCGGCAAATGATTCGAAAAGAGACTTCATTTCTATCTCTACGTCGAGGGCGGATGGCCATCTTTGGCAACCCGGCGATAGATCTGCTGCTTTGATTTTCATGTTTTTTTTCCGTATGTCCTGAGGCCACTAACACTGCGTGGATCTGGTGAAGCTTTGTTGTGGAGTGGACACTTCAGGGGCGGGTCAGTCGACTTTTTGCTGAACCTGAGAGACGGCAAGCCGACAATCGTATAGTGAATCATGCTCATGCCAGCCGTGTTATGGTGCAGGGCCACACAGCACAGAGCCACTAGCCTCGCAGAGGGCCCCAGCCCTGCTCAGGTCTCTCACATCAGATGGACAACCACTCCGATAGAGAGAGAGAAAAAGAGAGAGGGGGGAGAGAGAGAGAGAGTGTGTGTGACAGAGAAAGTTTGAGGGAATGGGCATTGTAGCTGGCGACGGTGGTGATGTGTTGAAAATGTTGTTTCGATCGTGTGTCAATGCCAGAAGACATGCACCATTTGCAGAGCCATGTCGTCGAGATCACAAGCCGCCATCCATGCAGGCACATATACTGCAGACTGCCAGCTGTTACACGTTTCCGAGGTCATCATGCGGGTGCAAAGACGGTACGCCCGTCGCAAATATGACAGCTGAGCAGCTGGCCCGCATCAGAAGGAAAAGACTACAGAATGAGTGTTCACGTTGAAACAAACGCATACATAGAAATTGTATAGGGATGCGGCTGACGCTGCTGGGTCGCGTTCCTGCGCCTCGGATTGGACAAATCGAACGACATATTCGAACCACATATATATGTGTGTTTATTTTGCAAAAAGTTTGCATTTCAAGATGTGACATAATTATAATATAATCGTCATTATCTATATTTTGAACCTTTTTGCGACCGTCCCTAGAGGGCCAAAAAGGGCGGAGACTCCCGATCCAACCATATGCCAGCTTGCTGCATGGTATTAAGCGCATGTCTGCAAGCAGAACTTTCAACGACATTGATCGCCATCTCGGTAAAAGTTTAGGCTCGAATATACAAAGTGATGGTAGCTATACACACTGTTCCTTCTGGACACGTGTCGACTAGTGCATGCCAGTCCATTCCAAAGCTCCCTGGAAAAGTATTACTAAGAAAAGCCAACATTTAACGTCCACAGGACTGCTTTTCGCATTGCTTCATAGGGCAAAGTACTATTACTAACTGCGCTACCTCGGCCGAGGCCTAAATCACTTTCCCCGCCACTCCAACAAAAATTGCAGAAATAGTCCTGTTATAGATGACCTAAGCCGACTCTGATTGTTTCTACAGCCGGTCCGCAACCCACTGGCAGGCACACAAAGCGGTTTCTTGCCATTCGCGACATGTAAAAAACACGCAATATATATATATATATATATATATATATATATATATATATATATATATTGTGAAGCATCTTTATAGCTAGGCAAAATTTGCCGCTGAAAGTTGGCCCTACACCCTGCTGTAGCTCAACCATGGTACGATCCTACGCTAAAGAAAGACGCGCTGCCTCACTCAGAGATAGTTTTCGATCGAGAGCAGTTTTACCTCTGTGCGAATAGAGGCAGTAGCCCGACACCTGTTGCCGATGTGCTGGACCAAGGTCATACCCATATAGTGTAGACTGTATCTTAGACCCAAATAGGGGAAGAAGTTTTTAATAAAAAAAACTTAGCAACACAGACGACCAAATCGAAATCAACACCATTGTACTTCCTTCGCTACCCATTGTGACATATTTGGGTATTCAAAGCTTCTCTCTAACAAATGGGAAACTGATGCCTGCGCAATGTTGAATGTCTGCTACGTTGACTGACATCAATGATGTACTACCTAACTCCCTCTCCGCTATGCAAACAAAAATACTTTCAATCCTATTTCCTATTGAGCATCACTAATATCTAAGCTGTGTCTTAACCATTCGTATTTGTACATCGTGTTATAGTCATTGATTGATTCATATAGAATTAGAACAAGTCGCTTTCCATTAGTGGGTCTTCTGTCATAAGATCGCTGCCGTTCTTCTCTAAACACGAAGACATTATTATTTGTCGTATTTTATGTTTTTTTATTAAATTCGATTATATTTATCTCATTTAAATTTTAAATAATTTGCACTTGGTGGGGGTTTCTGCATAACCCTGCATTTTATTTACGCTTCTGGCGAGAGAAGTAGTTTTCTGATTGAAATGGTACTTGAAGCTATTAATTTACCTGACTTCACAAGACCTGGGAGCAGATCAGAAAGGGTAGCTTGCAATCTACAGCGTCAGCTCAGTGTCACTGACAGAATCAATCGGCAGATCTGATTGGTTGGACTTCATTTTGCCTATTATAGATGGAGATACGGGGAAATACAAAAACGGAGTACGGCATCGTGTTTGGCATCTACCCGCTGGTTGGAGTATTTGCGGCACCCGTCGTTGGACAACTGGTACGTTGGCATGCTTACTCTAATTTCAAGCAAAACCACCTGGTTAAGATAACACACTTAAACAATACCATGGTCGTTTGTATATAAACTTTAGATTAAGTCGTCGGTTACCATAATATTGTAATGAGAGTGTAACATAACATTTCACATGTATATTACATGCCCATCTTATCTCGGCCCAATACGCGATTTAGGTTCTGAGAAGGCAACTGTATCTGTAGAGTAAATCGTCAGGTTACCAATTTATTGCAATAAGGGTTAAACATAAAATTTTTCATGTATAATACATGGAAGTATACCCTCGGCCTTTCCGAAATTGGCCTAATACGTGGTTTAGGTTCTGAGAAGACAACCATATCTGTTTTAGCCGGCTAAGGATGTTCAAGCAATCAATATGCAGAAAAATCTTAATGCTCTCTTATTTGCGAGCTTAAATTTTAAGTGATGACATTGTATTGACAAATGTTTTCAGTTAACTTGGTAGCAAGATGTCCTTTACCTTTTTTGTATCAAAAAGTCACGGGAGAGAACGCACATACGGACACTAATGCAGAAAACTTGTCCGCAAGTGCGGGCCGGAATTGTGGGGCTCCAAATTAACTAGCCGTCTCCCCTCGTCTAACGACCAGGATTTGCCGATCCAAATATTTCAAACAATTAGGGAAGTGCGATCAGCTCGTGACCAGATTTTTTGCCGGAGACCTAAAGGAAGCATGGTGCGGCATAGCATAGTGTGATTGTTTGCTAATAAATTTAATATGAGTATTTCCGTTTATTATGTATTTAAACATGTTCGTCGCTTTATGCTACTGGGGCAGAGAGCCCTGCATTGATATCCAGCTGATAAATAGATCCGCTTCTAGCATGTTCGGTGTTGATCTTGGCAAAAACCCAACGAAAGCGCGTTGTTTTGCCTAGGCTGGGCACTTTACAATCGTGTGTTCTAGGTGTCCTTGAGTCAATGGACACTTGGCACGCGGCGTTTCGGGAGCACTCTCTTCCAGATCGTCCCACTCATTCTGCCTTAGCGTGATGCACCGTCGCTGCTCATCTGCCTTCTTAATTATAGAGTCCTCTCACAGACGGCGGCGCTCTTTCGCTTTCAGACCTCAGTGAGATCTTGGTTTTCACTTTAAGTCGTAACTTCATCATGATCAACCTTTTTAGGGCTACCTGGCACGAATTTATGTCAAAATAGAATGTCATAATTTCTCTCAAACGTAACTTCTTTTTATAGACGTTTTGTCTCACATAGCCTAAACGCAATGCGTCATTTCTATCACCACAGAAAGAGTACTAAATCGCACACAGTTGCTGTGTGTAAGCCACTACAGAACAAAGAGCAGGGTTTCTCAGGAAGGGGCCTCTGAAAATTGCCTATGTCTAGATACTTAACCCGGAGGGTACGCTTTATGTATGCTGCATGATATTAGTTACAATATAATATAGGGCCCAAAATTAACCGAATTACCCATTTGTCAGTTGAATATGGCCGCAAGCCATATGTGGGTTAAATATGGCATCGCAAATAGTTAGCCACATAGCATAATTGTTTTGTATTGCCTTTGTTGAATTAAAGTAACGTGAACCACGTAGGCCTTTGGAATGTTGCCTCTCTGTGATGCTTCTCTCAAACAGCAATCGAGCAAACCTAAATTTACCTAGAATTGTTAAGAACTTTCCGGTAGAACTACCTAATCTTGCTTTATGTAAATGCATGCTTGTTGTTTTCAGCTGGTACGAACTGTACGCGCAAAGGATATGCTCATCGGAGGCATGTTACTAGACTCTATCTTCACACTCCTAACGGGGTAAGTTTGTTTGCTGACCTTTGACTTTAAGCCTTCAGTTCTTCCCAAACCTTCGAAATTATCCTTAACGAGGCCGATCCAACGCAAGAGTGACATGCCACGCTAAAATGAGAAAGAGCGGGGTGTCAGCTTTGTGATGGTTTTCCTAGACAGTTATTACGTATTTCAATTAGCAGATAGCAAAATACGTAATAAACATGATTCAAGTGACTGTCAACACTGCATATCTTCAACTCAAACTTCGACTCAAACACCACTTTCTGCATAGCTCTGAACGGTAATTTGTGAGGCCATTTGTATCTGTAAATTTAATTTAGTCTTATTTTATAAAAAAAAACAGCGTTTGCTGCTCAGAAAGGTCCCAGCTCCTAAGTTGGGACCCTTTAAGAGTGAAAAGCGTATAGAATCAAATAAATGGTATATATAAATGCACTAAAGGCTTAGCAATTTTTGGTTTTTATTCATCGTAAGTCAGTTAAGAAAGAAACATGTCTTAAGCGCAGGGCAGTGCTGCACAATTCTGTTGCACCTGCTTATCTATTGTTTTGCATGTCTTAAACAGTATGAATGACAATGATAAATTTCATATTTATTCACTTTTTAATAAATAAAATTCAAGTGTTACAGCGTGATGTAATTAACTATCAACACTAAGGCTTGTGGGGAGCGCTACCAGTCGAGCTTATCCTCGAGGCAGCCCCTCATTGTGCCCACTATTGCTGCCGCATTGCCGCGTTGAACTGCCAGCGATAGTCGCTGAAGTAGAAACTCAAGTGCTCTTTTGTCCCCTTTCGCCAGTTCAATTTGCTTGCCAATCTTCTGTAAAAGCGACCATGCCTCAGGGCCGGGCCCCCCGAGTGTCTCGAATACTAGCGGCACGAAAATGAACTCGTTGGCGAGCTGGGCATATTTATTGGTCTTTAGACGCTCAGCCTTGCGTGCTGCGGAGCCAGCGGAAGATGCACTGGCCTCCAGGTTCGACGGGGCGAGCGTGTCGGTGATAGTCGCATCCCAAACAAGCGCCTTTCCCCTTTCAAAGGGGATAAGGGTGAGACCATCTGGTCTCTTTCCATCGCTTCTCAGGAGGCCGGCGGGCTCTCGGATGCACGGTATTAGAGCGGATCTGAAAGCCCTGGCTGTAATCTCATTAACCTCGCTATGACGGCTTTGGCGTCCTTCGCTTCTACTGCAGGACAACCCGTGAGTCCCCCAGATGTCTACCTGTGTTCCACAGGGACACCGGTGTTCCTCGGTTAGCCTTGTCCCCAACCTCAAACCAATGCACAGACGAAAGCTTTCGTGATCTAGTAAAGTGCCTAGGTTTGAGGAGGGGATGGCTTGGAGCCATTTGCTAGCTCCTTTCTGGACGACCGCACGTAGTCGGGCTTTGTCTGCCGTGGTCAGTGCGTCAGAGAGCAAGCGCTGGTACTTCATGGAGACGATGAGGTCGTCATAGGACCTCTGCAGGTGTTTGTTTGTCCCGGAAGTAGGCCTGCGAGGTTCTTGAACTTCGTATCCGCAACTTCTTTGGTGTCCTGGAAAGCCTGCAGGGCCATGGGTGGGCTGATGTGCCGAACAGTGCTCTCTGAGGCGTGTAATGATGAAGCGTGGCAGCTCGCAGTATAATGTATTGTCTCTTGCGTAGTCGTAATTCCCAGTCATTCTCTTGTGCCATTGCCTTCTAGCTAGAACTCATTAATCGTGTTATTGCTTTTCCTTATGCTTTTAGCGGGTTGTGGTTTCGTTTGTTGCGAGTAAACGCAATGTCATAGTTTTTGAGAAGCCACATAGAGGTGGAGATCATAATTCGTGCGTTGAGAATCTTTCGTGTTTACTACGGGCAGTGTGTTACGTGTGCTGCTGTTTTAGCTTGCTCACCTTCGTTAGTGGAGCGGCGTTCTTCTACTCGGGGGCCCTACTGCGGTCTCTACAATCGGTCGGTTTCTCGATGGCCTGCACGACCTACTACGCAATCATTGGAGCCGAGCTTGGTCCATGGTCTCACATATGCCTGGTAAGTTATGGTTTGCCAGCCTATTCCTACTACCACTACTACTGCTACTACCACTATTACGGCTAGAATCCCCACCGGCACGTCTTAAGCTTCAGAGGTCCCTAAAACTTCAAATATTTCGATCGAAAGGCATATAGGACAACCATAGCTCTACATTACTGTATGTCAGCCACATTGGAGCGGAACCATAGCTCCAAAATGACAGGGACGAAGCGAACGAGGGGCAAATATCGCTCGTCTTATATGTACAAATAACACATAGTTCGTAGAATACCCTACCCAAAGCTGCAAGTTTTTTTGTCAAGAAAATTACACTATTTTTATTTGCAAAATTATTCAATTTCCATCGTAAGTAACACACCAACGTCAAACGCTGGCGCCATTTCATTTACGGACTGCATCTATTCGCATAGCCAACGGGAACGGTTACGTGTGTGTAATTAGACCTACCCTAATAGTGTTAGCAACGTTGAATGATTAAGCTTAATTTTGCATTTTAAATTAATTGAACCTATTTAAGCCGTTTCTAATGTATAACATCGCCAGCAAACGTGGTTGTGATGGCGAGGATCCACCTTGTTGTACCCAGTTGTCAACAAGGTTAATAGATTGTTTATTTAACATATGTTTGGATTGGATAGATTTATTATTAGGTTGGCATGTATACCTAAATGCACATGTTACTCTTTTATATCAGGGAGACATAGTGCAACAGCGGCATAAGCGGACATGTTGGGATAATTAGGGTTTGCCAACAGTCCTTGCGGCGGCCGGTAGCAGTATGGTCGCTGACTCTCAGCGGTATATGGTTGGTTTATCACATATTCTCAATAAGCATCGCTTAAAGAATAATCGATCACCAACAGAGATCGAACCAGCAACACCCCGGTAGGTGACAACCATGGCCAGCTTACTAATCCCCCTAGACCATACCGCCAAACCTTCGACAGGACGATGATCAGCTTCTACAGATTTTGTACATATTTCATGGTTGGAAATACATTTCCTCAGTCATTTAGTTGGTATTGCTGATAGACAAGCTGTAGGTTATTAACGTGCTCTTTTCAGTAATTTGTTTGTCCCTTTACTTTTGGGATATAAGCAAATCATGGTTACCTCCTCCTTAAGTTAATGACATTTTTGTTAATTAAGAAATACAAACTATTGGCGATATCCATGACAAATTGGTCGTTTGACTTATTTTTGTTTGCTAATGGCCTAGTGTCTGATTGAAATATCTGACCATTCTTATTAAAGTGTTACCGCATCTGAGTGCGTAAGAACCGGTTACGAGATTATACATGCAGTTGCTCGTTGTGCTTATTTTATCACATCTTATATACGTATATATATATATACAAAATGTATCTCTGATGTATTATTGTTGTAGGTGGTGTCTCTCTGTTAGTGCATTCAATATAGGTCTTAGATATATAGTGTTGTCGAGCCCGGTGGCGTGGTGGCATGCGTCTGCGCCTCGCAACCGGAGGAGACACATAGGTGCGCGGGTTCGAGCCCCACCGTTGCGCATTTTATTTATGGGGGTCCGTCTATGAAGAAATGCGAAAAGCAGTCCTATGGACGTTAAATCTTGGCTGAGAGTCAGCCCCGGAAGGAATTATTAAGATATATAAAGTGTTGTAATGTTGTGCCAACGGTTCTGCTACTTAATTGCTCTTAGTGTGACAAAGTTCACAACGTAGGCGAATATTGGTCGTCATATTTATTTCACTCATATTGAGTATGCATATAACATAAACACTTATACAGATTATACAGTTATATCGTCAGCTGCTCGCGGCATGATAGGCGAATATTTATTCTCAGCAGAAAGCTTTTTATGGCTGCGCAAAAAAGCGCTGTGCAGACGACACGATTGCTGCGACCATGATGACCATGATGGTCGAGAGGCCTGAATTGAAGGTTTACCCCGACTGGCGGTCCTTTCGACTTTCGAAGTCCCATACAATAGTCGTAGAGGGGGGTGGCTGCAGAGCAACGGGGTGATGAGGTATTAGGTTGTTAGCATTTTGCGCGCATCTGACCGGCGATTCCGGTCGCAATGCAGCGTAACTGTATAGGAGGGGAGATCAGTTAGGCGCCCGACACACGAGAGGTCCCGGTCTTGCGTGTTGTCGACGCCGCCCTGGCCAGATCGGTGTTTACACACAATTAGTCGGACGCCATATAAGACGCTTGTTACTACTTTAGTACTGCTGCTAGCTCTAAGAGCTATTCATGTTAGCTGGCCACTACAATGTGTCATTCCGCAACTCTCGAATGTCGTCGTCTTCGTCGTCGTCACTGCCGAGTGATTAAAACACAGTTTACTACCTGGCTGGTGTCGTAATCGCGGCGTGAGTAGGTGCGGCAAGCCCGCTCGGTGCCGTACTTGCGTTCGGTGTACCGTACTCCCATTCTTTTATGTCCATACTCTACTGCGTATGCGAAATTCGTTGCGCGGCAAGACTGCCCGGTGGCCGGCGGCCTTCGCCGCCGTCGCCGCCGCAGCTGCTCCACCTCCTCCTCCTCCGCCAAACAACAGTGGCGTCGCTTAGTGAGAGTAGAGCTGCTCGTAATTAGTGAGTGATTAATTACCGAGACACTAGCCGCTAGCCTGAATCAGAGGCCAGTCACTCATATCTACCTGAGCGCCCACAAGCAGACCGTGCAGTACTAAATCGCTTATTTGTGCTCCAAGTGGGCAACGTGTGAGTTGGTATAGTTAGTACACAATATATGTATGTACGTGTTGCCAGCTAGTTGGAGACGTGTGTAGCGTAATTTGTGTAATGAGTTTATATAACGTGACGTATTTCGTCCGTCGGAGGGTCGACCCGGGGGTCGGGGGTAGCTGAGATCCCTCCTGAATCGTTGTTTTAATGTCCGCGGGCTCATCCTCGATTTTTGGCCTGGGCTCAGCGCGTAGAGGACGGGGGGCTTTAAAAAATTAACTTCCCGTTGTCTCCGCGGGGGCTTTATTTGTCTGTGTGTAGCTGATTTATGCTTATCCTCACGTTACAGAAGACCAATAGTTCATCTCTGTGTTTAATGTTATCTTTCTCTTTCTCTTTCCCTTTTTGGTACTCTTTCTTGGTGTATTTTGCCATTATACGATGTTCTACGCGTGCCCTCCTAATTCTGCAATACATGACACGAATTGACCATCGTAGTAAATATAAATATATGTAAGTTTATACTTATAATCTACCTGATGACGCTGGCGTATTACGGCTCGCGCGCCCTTGACGCGATTTCCTAGCATGGGCGAATGTCGGCTAGCCTTACTGTAATAGAGAAAAAAATACGTGGCGGGTATAATCTTAATGGTATTCTGTACGATCCGCAATGGGTGTTTACCTAATTAGTAAAACAACAAAATAAACTAAGCGGTTATTAGATATTGTAACTAATTGTTACCTATTACTATTATAGGCGGTATGTTTAACTCACATAGACGCATGATTTTACTATATATATAAGGAAAATATTGTGATTATTTATTAATCATACAATACGTTTGCACACTCGGCAGTGCTCGCCTTCTTATATATATATATATATATATATATATGACTGTGTACCGCAAATGTTGCGAGGGACATTGACGCTTTCATTTCGACAGATCATGCGTTTGCTGCTCATATTAGAGGTTCAGTCAAATCTATTTTTACAGGTGATCAGGAACAAAAACGCACATTTTTTTGTTTGGGATTTCAAACCAAATCTTAAGCCCACAAAAAATGCCAAATCTGGATGGTCTCTGGTGTTTCCCTAACCTACAAAACCGGGTCAGTTGTGGTATGACTTCAGTGTACGAGTCTCGTATGTCGGGAGCTTCTTTATCATTATCTTCGCTCTCATAACGACTTGCAGAAAATCAGGCTCTCAGAGGGTTCCAGCTTTTTTTCGAGCTGGGCATCTCTGAGAGTAGATTTTCCGTCATACAGCTCTGCACGTCTAGTCTTAATCGGGCCGTCTGCCTCGTGCCATCGAGAGGCCTGCATGCAAAAAGCATGTGACCCACGTTATCGGTATCGCCGATATCGCACAAGACACATATGTCCACCTCAGCCTTCCCGATCTTCAGCATATAGTATTACTAATCTTTTAGACCCTGGTGTCTCTTATTCCGCTCTAGTCCATTCAGCCTCCCAGCTTCCGTTTTGGCCAAGGTACCGTGCGGGCAATTACCAGCATTGCGTCTGTGGAAACCGTCCTGTACACTCTGTGGACCTCTCTATGACCAGCACCCTCTGCGCATTGCTTAGCTTTTTCTTATTCTTTTTGGTCTTCAGCGCAGCTGGTTTCCATCCTGAGCTACCATCGAGCAGATTTAATTCAGCGATTAATGCTAGAAGGCGCTTTTTCTCCGAGGGACCGCTTGTTTTTGGCATTTGCTTGGTCAGCATGCTTGCTATTTAATGCGTGGGCTGTACAGCTCAAGTTCCTTTTAAATGGTTACATAGATATTTGACCTATTCGTTTATCTGGATCATGTGGTTGTTTACACGGATACCTTGTTCCGCAGTGTTTTTTTTTGCATTAAACAAGAGCGCATCGCTCTTTTTTGGTGCTAACAATAGGTGGTGGGACTTCCTTTACCTATTGACCTCTGCAAAGCGTCGTTGGCTCGGCCCTTTAACAGCTTCGCATCCCTTGCGGGGACCAAGATTGTAAGTCGTCAACATAGACGACGAACTCAGCCCCCCGAAGCCTTCGTGACCCACACCCAGCTTGCGTATTAAACGCATGCTTTGAATCCGACAATATCAGAAGGCAGAGATTACAAGCTCTATGGCTTTCCTGTCTCTCCTCCACGGCTTAGCGAATATCTTGCTGATAGTCTGGAGCGTTGACCCCGTGTATGTCCTTTTGTCAGGGCCTCATTTGGCTCTAACAACAGGCATAGGTCTACTCCCAACCTAGCTACTGTTGCCGCGACGTGATTATATGCAGCCTTGCACCTATTGAGATTAACTTTTTTTTTTGTTCTGGGCGGTTTCGGGAATGCATGATGCACATGCGCCACTAGCAGCCTGCGTGACTAGTGTGAGACTCGCAAACCCACTAAACCCGGATTCCTCCCCACTCCCCCAGGCTCGGTATTACTTTGGCATTACATCGAAGCCGTGGGAGTATTGAGATTAACCTGTAGGACCTTAATGTTTGACAAGTTTCCCCGTTCCATTCTCGCCGCCGTCGCTGCATCTGCCACTGAGCGGTTTGTGGTTAATTGATCTCCTCCATGCCAAGGCGGGAGCCTTCGTCGTGTGTCTCCTACCCGATCTCATCCAGCCACTTTCCTTTGTTTTAAGGTGGCGCTAGTCTCCTCTGTTACCGGGCAACTTGGCCATCTTTCAGTCCCTTTCTTTAGAGAATGGACCTCTTTGTTTCCTTGGTAGATTGTCCGCCCCTTTGTTGTAGACAGAACACACCACTGAATTTGCTGAGTGCCCTGCGACAGAGCATACGTAGCACTTCCTCAATTTAGCAGCGCTGTTCCGCTCTATGTTTTTAGTGGCTCCTCGGCGATAGCGATTTGCGACCTCGGGGCATTCCTTTAGCACAGTTCTTTGCACTCTTGCATCTCCTGATTGGCCGCATTGGCCAACTTTGCTTTTTTTGAATCTTCTCTGCGCTGATCCACATCTTGCATCCGCTGCAGATTGGCGGATTTCCACATGCTTTCGTGAGGAAGACCGCGGTTTCCAATTTTCTCCAATCTATAAGCTTACTCCGCAGCCCTGTCAGTTTGAGACGGCTTTCTTTATGAAGGCGGCCCGTGAAGCTTCTTCGATGCTAAGATGCTTTATGGGCAGAACTCTTAATTTAGAGGCATTTTCTAGCAGTACCTCTGTCGAGTGCAACCTACAAGCTATCTCAATTCCTTATGGCCGTTCTCTTCGGGCTTCTATGGAGCATCCTGGAAACTCTCTTAACCCCAGCTCCAGCCGTTTTTGGCCGTTGGGGATCCTAGTCGTGGCCACTAAGCCAGTTCCCAGTCTGCGGTCATTCTGCTCCGCCTGAGTTCGGGCTTTTCTAGCTTCCGATGCACTGATTAGGGCTCTTCCTTGAGAGGGATTTCCTCCGACCATACAGGCCATAGTGGAATTTTTGTCCATGGTGAGGTGATTGCGCTCTTTTCCTTCTTAGTCCCTCATCTAAGCTTAGGTCACTTTGTAGACAGACACTACAAGTATTCTCCACCTGTAGCTCACATATACTTATGTCGATACTGTGGTAATATATATATATATATATATATATATATATATATATATATATATATATAAACGTATGACTGAACGCCATGGCAGATAATTTTTATATATTTTTATATATATACGTACTTGTCCGTTATGCTTTCAATCGCGTCTGCACATTCTTTTCATAAGCGTTTTTCCTCAAGAATACAGAATTGCGGGTTTCACTGTTACGAAAACTGAAATATCGTGAATAACAAAAATACGATAGTGTATTATACCAAAAATAAGTCGTTTATTTCATATATATATATATAATCTCACACCATCAGATATAATTGGTTTGTCAATTAAATGGATACGCAATTACTTGAAAAAACGAGACCAAAATGCTTGCTATTTAGGTCATAGCATGTTTATGTGAGTAAGATTTTTAGGAGATAATTTAGTACAACACATAAGTTGTATATTAACTAAATAGTTTGTTTGTTTTGCCAATAAAACGTGTTGCATTTTCTATTACAGCCGATTATCGAGACTATCTACGGCGCCAGCATCGTTGTAGGTCCAGCTATTGGAGGGTTCTTATTCGAGGTAATTTTGACAATGAATTTAATTAGCTAATCTTGACAATTACCTCCAGAATAGGTCGGTCAATCTTTCGATCGCAAATCTTATATAATTCCAGCGTATATACTTTACAAATTATATATACAGTGCACGTAAGGTATCATAATTTATGTCCACTTCTTATATAAACAGAGCGAAAGAGAAAGATAAAACTATTTGATAAAGTTAGCTGTCGGGAAACATTACCAACGCTATGCTAAACCACGACGTTTTTATCCGACTCCTGATGTTTTTTATTTATATTCAATATAGTTGTGCCTAATTTAATTTTTGTATGTGTTTTCAGCGCGGCGGGTTCAGAATGCCATTCTTTTTTCTTGGCGGAGGCACCCTCTTCATAGCAATGTTCATTATGGCTACATTCCCCGATATTCGTACGTACTCATTTGAGTAGAATCATTCGTAATAGACTCCACACGAACTATATATAATATATATATATATATATATATATATATATAGTGCGAAACACTGCACGTATCTAGAGCCTTGTAATATATTTTATTTTATATACAGGACTCTATGGACGATCACATGACATAAGTTCTTAATTATCTACTAGGTGCATTTTCACGTCTATTACGATACGTTATTCGATCAATCCCATAGACAGATGTGTGCTCGAGTGATTAAGGCGAACGTCGGGGGAAAAAAAGGGAAAGGAAAGGAGAAAGAAGGAAACAGGAGATGGACCCCTTTAAGGGGGTGGGGCTACAAAGGCCCCCTGTAGAAAAGGAGTGCCGCGCAGGGCATAACAACCCTAGGAGCGATGATGGACAGGCAGACAGCGCAGAAGCGAGCGCAGCGGAGGGAGGTTTTAGGTCAGTCTCCCACGGTGCAAGCTCACCAAAAGTTCCATAAAGTTGCGCGACGACTTCTGGAGCCAAGAAAATAATGGCAGAGGGTTCGCCGGAAGGCGCACAGGCGACCCGCGGAACCCCTGCACACATACTTGAACTAATCAAGGAGAACAGAGTGACAAAGAAGAATAAAGAATAATCAGTGCAGACAAATGACGTTCCGGCAAATGTCGACAAAGCACTCGAGAAACTTGATAAAGCTGCAGGCGTGCTCGCGAAGCTGAGACGCCTGCACCCAACTACGTCGGGTGATATTAAAAACGCTATTAAGAGATTAGAACTGGTAGCCTGGTGGGTATGCGAAAAAGAAGAGGAGAGAAAGATTAAGAATACTAGGGTAATTGAAAGCTTACGTACAGAGCAAGCACAGCTGAAAGCGCATAACGCGGAGCTCATAAAGAAGCTCGAGGAAAAGAAAAAACTCTCTGAAGAAGACAGCAGACTGGCAAGAAAAGTATGCAATGCTCGTTGAGGCATGCAAAGAAAAGGACAAGAGGCTAGCTGAAAGCAAGAGCATGCTGGACGAAAAGGACAAGCTGCAAGTAGATTACAAGGCAAAGCTTGAGGAGGCAAGACGACTGCACAGTTTGAATACTAACGCAGGCATATCGCAAGAAGGACGTTTTACGATAGATAAACCAACGTGTAAAAGGTGTAACGGGGAGATCGAAGTGCAGCATTTAAAACAGCTGAAAGACGCTGAGGTAGCCATGCAGATCGGTGAAGCCTTAGCAACAAATACAGATGAAGACATGGTAGCTCTAATATCCAAGAAGTGGCCTGAAGCAACCTTCCAGAGTACAACGCTGGTCAGCTTCCTGAATATGTTAGCGAAGGTTATAGGCCGATGTAGCGTGCTCTCGGGCGAGGAACTTCCGACACTGCATATTTCAGAGTAATGGGAAGGCCCCTCGATCAGAAAAGCAGTAGAAGCTTGCTGCAGAAGAGTAAATGGCAAGGTGGAACTAGCAGCCAGAAAGGGGTGAACCCCTCCCTGGCACGGAGCACGCCCCGAGGTCAACAGGAGGTCTTGAGACAAAGCACAGTTAGGATCAAGGCCATGGAAGGGGAAACGCTTGAGGAAACACGTCGACATATCAGCGCATTCGTCAAACCCCAGGAGGCCGTGGTGAGGCTGAACCGAGTAACTGAAACAAAGGATGGAGGTCTAATCATTAGGATCTCGGAGACAAGGCCGGGCGGAAAAGCCACCTTCGCGGACGTTATCAGAAACGGTGCCGCGCGAGAGGTCAGTGTTCGCGATACTCAGGGCGCCACCACGACCCTAGTACTGTGGGATGTCGATCCCTTCATGGACTCGGTCAAAATTAAAAAGGAGCTTAGAGACAAGCTGGGGTTCCCGGAAGAGGTCAGCATCCGCACGGAAGATCCTAGACGCGGAGAAAAGGGAGGGTGGAAATGTCTAGTCACCCTACCGAGGGCGGCCGCAAAAGGCTACTGGCCCTAAGGCGGTTTACTCTTGGGAGCTATATGTGCAGGCCTGAGGAGTGGATCAACCTCCCCACGTGTTATAATTGTCAGAAAGTCGGCCACCTAGCTAGATAATGCAAGGACCCCAAGGCAGACGCTCCGAGATGTTTTAGATGCGAAGTAAGCGGCCACATGTTCCGAGAGTGCACAAAGAGAACTGCACACTGCGTCGAATGCGAGAGTGACGGACATATAGCCTGTTCCATGGCCTGTCCAAAGTACACGAAAGCTGTAGAGGACAAGAAGCAGGCTGCCTTGAACAAGATCACACAGGCTAAAGAGCAAGCAACCAAGGAGAGATAAGCAGCTCCGAAAGGAAGCTCGCAGAGTTGTCACGGACGATGAAGGATGGAACGCAAAGGGTCGTGCCAGAAACCGTTCGGTAAACGCGACCGCCAACGACGGATTGAAATCCGACGCCTTTGGAGCAGGAGATCCAACCACAGCCACAAAATAACAAATCCGATCAAAGTCATCCAGGTAAACTGCAATAGAAGCCGCTACGCGCATACGATGGTGGAAGACATCGCAGCAAAGCAACGAGCGGCAATCGTTCTCGTTAGTAAGCCTAACGTTACACTGGGGAAATCTAAAACAGAATGGATAATGGAGACAAGCAAGGATAAAAATGCGTGCATAATAAACAGGTCGATGCAACTAAGAAAGCAGGGCGCCGGCAGCGGGTATGCCTGGATCGAAATAAAGGGAGCAGGCCGAGAATACTCGTGCTATAGCCCTAACTGTTCCGTACAGGAGTTCGAAGCATACTTAGATTATATGGCTGTCTCGATGCAAAAAGCTAGAAGTAATGACGAGAGCTTAGTACTAGCCGGAGACTTCAATTCTGCCGCTAAGTTGTGGGAGTCAGCCCGTACGGATTGCAGGGGGCAGTTTCTGATGGACTGGATGGCCGCCAACAACCTGACCGTGATAAACGACGGCACGGAACCGACTTTCCAAAGAAACAGACAAGAGTCTTTTATCGACATCACCTTGGCCAATGAAAACACAGCACGGGCAATCGGAGGCTGGAAGGTTCTCGCAAGAGAAGAGAATTTCAGTAATCACAATTGCATCGAATGGGTTTATGAGCCGGTAAAGTCTCAACTACCACGGAACCCAGGTATCCCACGGCGTAAACTTAAAAGATAAGACACCTTTAAGAAGGCTTTTTTGGCCGAAATAGCAAAATGTGCTTGCTATGCCTGCAAGACATAGCAAGTTACAGGAAAGTGGTTGAAAGCGCATGGGAGGTGGCCAGTAGGCTAGCCATACAACCCAAAAGAACGGGGGTAGTAGAGCCAAATTACTGGTGGAACGAAAGGATTAAGGATGCTCGCAAAATATGCATGAAGTTAAGGCGGAAGCTTAAAGGGGCTAAGGGAAGTGCCAATACCCCTGCGATATTAGCAGAATATCGTGAACGCCGAATGATATTAAGACAGGAGATAGTAAGAAGCAAGAAGGAAAGCTGGAGGGCGTTCCTAGCTGAACTGGACGGCGACCCATGGGGACGGCCCGATAAGCTTAAGCGGGGAGGCTTTGCTAAACCAAAGGTAGACATCGCAACTGAGGTGAAAAAAGAAATGTTGCAGAATTTATTCCCACGTCACGAAGACTTAAGCAGGAAAATGTACGAGGAGGTGAACAAACAGAGCGCAAACAAGTGCTCAGAAATTGCTGAAGTTACAGTCGCGGAGGTGAGAGCCATGGCGAGCAGAATAAAGACAGGCAAGGCCCCGGGACCTGACGGCATCCCACCGGCGGTAATCCGCTACCTGTGCAAAGAGTTCCCGGGCTTCGTGGCAGATGCCGCAACAAAGATGCTTCGTGAGGGGAGGTTTCCGAGACAGTGGAAAAAAGCGGAGGTTGTATTGGTTCCAAAGGGCAATGGGGGATATAGACCGATTTGCCTTCTGGGGTTTTGAGGCAACCTTTGAAGAGAAATTAAGAAAATTCGCAGAGGAAAACGGCCTTCTTTTGGACTCACAGAACGGATTCCGCAAGCAAAGGTCGGCCCTTACTGCGATACACAGGGTTATCTCGGATGCTGAAAGGCTACATAGCTCGACACCGCAAACCAGGGACCTGTTTATGGCGGTTATGCTCGATGTGCAAAACGCTTTTAATAGTCTTCCCTGGAAAGAAATCTTAGATACCCTACATATGAAGGGCGTCCCGTCCTACTTGGTAAAGCTCACATCCAACTACCTACAGGATAGAGTAATCTCCTGTTCTAGGGTTTCACTCCAGATGACAGCGGGAGTTCCGCAGGGATTGATCATTGACCCTTTACTATGGAACATTGCCTATGACGATGTACTAAGGCTGCCAGGACTCCCAGGAGGGGTCCACCTGCAGGCCTATGCGAATGACCTAGCAATCTTGGTCAAGGCCCGAACAGCAGATGAATTAGAGCTAGCCGCTAACAAACCGCTCAAGACAGTCAAACATGGATGGAGGGAGCTGGACTGGAACTAGCTCCTGAGAAGTCAGAGGCAGTGCTGCTCATAGGAAAAACACTGCGGAGAGATTAACATACGACTGCAGGGAACGAGTATAAGATTCAGCAAGGAGGTGAGATACCTAGGCGTCCAACTAGACCGGGGACTCACAGGAGTGCCCCACCTGAAGAAGGCAATCAGAAAGGCAAGCAAAGCGGCAAACGATATCGCCAAAATGCTGCCAAATATCTACGGACCTAGCAGAGCCTCAAGGAGAAGGCTGGTCATGTCAGTGGCGGAATCCATTGTCCTGTACGGTGCACCGGTATGGTTCAAAAAGAAGAGCGGAGAAATACATTGCAAAGACCTACTTAGAAGAGCCCAACGGGTGCCGGCTCTTCTCGTCACACAGGCCTACTCAGAAGAGCCCAACGGGTACCGGATCTTCGCATCACACAGGCCTACAGGACCGTGAGCACGGCGGCAACTTTAGTTCTGGCAGGGACCCCGCCCTTGGACCTCAAAGCAGCTGAAATACGAAGACTGTGGGAGCGTGGTCCAGATAGGACGACAAAGGAAGCAGAGGAAACGAAAGTAGCACTTCTGCGATGGCAGGTGGAATGGGAGAGCCTCAGGAAGGACGAGGCGGGAGCCAAGGTCCGCGATCTGATACCGAACCTCGGAAAATGGCTGAATAGGCCCGGTGGTGACATGGACTTTTTCCTAACGCAAATTCACCGGTCACGGAGATTTCCAGTCCTATTTATACAGGATCGGTGAGGCGCCTTCGGGCACGTGCATGTTCTGCACGCTGGGCGTTGAGGATGACGCGGCACATACTCTCCTAGAATGCCCGTGCTGGGAAGAGGCTAGACGTAAGGCAAGCAACAGGGTGAGAAATAATTGGATGAACGCAGGTGCCCAGAGACTTAAACACCCACTCGTGCTCCCGAGAGATGGGCTAGCCCAATTCATGGATTTAATTTACTCGGAACCGGCAGCATGGACTCTTTGAGTAGCAGTTGCACGAGAGGCGCTGACAGAGAAGAAACTTTGCGGGACGCAGAGAAGAGCGAGTTACGACAGGATTAGCGCGAGGAGAAGAAATTATTCTCTCTCGTCACAAGGCACGCCAGCCGGAGAGCAGACTTCGCCAAACGAGCAGGCGAACCTGGTTAGATAGTCCGGATGTCACCCCCACGGCCCATAGTACTATTAAACGAAGATCTGGGCTGTGTCAAGGGCGTTATGAGAGGCATGTTTTAGTGCGTAGGGGCGCGGACCATCGCGCCGAGTCCCACACACCGGAATGGAGATAAGGGGCTGTCTGTCCTCCTACAGTCTGACGGTGCGTAAGGTAGCATTTCCTCCTCTCTCTCTCTCTCTAAAAAAAAAAGATATATATACATATATATATATATATATATATATATATATCTGTCCGCTGGATTATGCTTTTTTTTTATTTTTACATATAATGCACGTACGTATCAAACGCACCTTTTTGCGACTGGTGGGAGAGTCTGTCTGGCAAAATGACGAGCTCCTCTTCGGGTACAGAAGTGTAAGAATGTTTGTAATTATTAACTAGTTTTCTTGACCCTTTGGTTTGGTTTGGCCGGTTCTCCCGCCCTGGCCTTCTCTCTCGATCTTTCGACAGGCAAACCCTCAAAGGACACAAAGTATTCGTGGGCGTCTCTGTGGGATCTACGGATCGTGCTTAATCTGCTCATGGTGATGTCAACATTTATCATTGTTGGCTTCAACGACGCCACACTGGCACTTCACCTTCGTCAGTTCCGGCTATCGCCAACGATGACCGGATTGTCGTTTGTTCTCTGCGGCGGTTTCTACTCGGCGTCGAGTATCTTTTGGGGCATCATGAGCAAACAAGCGGTAAGAACCTCTTAGTAGTCGTTATAATTGTCGCTGCATATACCTTCCCTCCTCACGCTGTCCATTGGTCTGTTATTGTTCTTCCACGACGTAAAGCCGGTCCAGGCATACACTTTTCAATTGCTCACCGAGTTAGGTCCGTTAGCTCGACAGAGCAGGAAAATCGACTTACAACCCTTATCGTACTGCATCACTTGACCGAATCCTGCGAATCTTTCCTAGTGAAATTTGGCTCGAAGCTAAACGATTTACATATATATATATATATATATATATATATATATATATATATATATATATATATATATATCGTAAACGCATGACTAAAATACGGGGCAAGGATAGTGACCACGTTGCTCTTGTTAATAATTACAATCGCGCGTGCGGAGAACTAATTATACTACTATTTCAAACACACGCTAAACAGACACGATCTAAATGATCTGCATGTTGTGGTCAAATTATTCGTTTTTTTCAGGAAATAATAATTGATTGTCAATAGTTATTGTAGACGTCACATTTTGGCAGTATAACGATTAGCAAACTAACGTCAGTTCAATGTGAGACCCACAAATTACTCTTGGCGCGCAGAAAAGGGCGCTCTTGAATTCTGATCTGCGGAAGCGATAACGCAATGGCATAAGGTCTAAACGATTTGCAGGTATCAAGTTTAATTTAATCTATCAGATTATGTCGAACGTACTAATAAAGGTATATTAAATGCGAGGCAGGTTTTGTAATTTAGCATGCTTAGTCCACTAACGAAAAGCGCGTTACGTTTTATTGTTTTTTCCTTTTGGTGTGCATTATGCTTTTATTACATGTTCGGTGCTACACACTCTCAAGTTAAGGTGCTGGTTGTAGAAAATAACAACACCAGCCGAAGTAAATCAAAGTGATGCATTGAGAGCTGTTTGTTGAGCCATAAAATTGCGCTCCTAGCGTTTAAAATGTTGCAAGTATCTACACCATTTAAAGTCGCATTTGCGCTAACTACTGTGCAGAACTGTGATAAAATCAACCCGTCGACCAGAATCATTCCAAGTGCCAAGTGTTAACAAATAGCCCCGGTCCAAGTCCCCATGCCCCCGCTCACTGACTAGCAGCAATTTTAACCCTGTGTATGTAGTTGTTTTCCGAAAACTAAGGCGTTCAAAGGTTGCAGCTCCCTAGAATGAAAGCAAACGTTTTTGAAGAGTTGAGCTCCGATGGTAACCTGCTGACTCGCTATAAACGTTGTTAGTAGACATTTTAGAAGCAAACCAGGATCATCGACATCATTCGCTTTATTTGCAGCCTCACTATAACATTAGAACTTATTTACAACCGACGTTGCAAATAGACCCGAGCGATGGTGGCACTTAAACCACTTAAGCAGCATCGTTAGGTTAACAGTTCGTTACAGCTGCTGTTGCCGTTTAGTCCTCTCCTAAAAAAAAAGTCCTCTCCTTGGCATTTAAAATAATTTAATGTTTGACCATTAAAACACATTTACTTAGAAGCAAATTGACTCGGCGTGAAAATAAAGAACGCAATAAACAGATCTCTTGTCTGATCCCAATATTCTGTACGTCTTATGTGGCCCACCCATCTGCGACGTTCGTAGTTTTGAGAAAGTAAAAAGAAAGGGAAAAACTTTTTGCATATGAACATTGTGGCCACTAAAAGTATCTAAATATCCGCCGTTTTCGGATCTAAAATTGTTTTTTTTTTTTTATCTAAAGCTATTTTATGTTTTCTTTAATGCAAGGTTGAATGACTAAAGGTTTATCTAATTGATTAGGTTAAACTAAGCGCGGCGCTGTGTGATCGGTGGCGTGTAATAGCTTACGCGCAGCACTTATGACATAGACCACAGTTTTGTATTTCCACAAGTTTTTATTTATTTATGTTTACTTATAATATGGGCACTAAAAGTGCACTCTGTGTTAACGGCTACTTTTCTTTTACCTTAAAGTTGCAATAGAAACCGTTTACACCTGTCAGCTTCATCACGCCTGTCTTCAAAATCGTGTATAGAAGTGATTCATGTCGACGTGATAAAAAATGATACCCTTATTTCTTCGAAATGTTGTTCCAGGGTGATCCCCGTATTATCGTGCTGGTTGGCGCGGTCATAACCAGTGTGGCCGTCACCTTTCTGGGACCCCTACCATTTTTTGATTTTCCGGCGACCCTCCCCTTGGTACTCTCCATGCAAGCGCTTCTGGGCTTGGGCTACGGACCATCCTTCGTCTGCTCGTTTCTGCACAGCTTCACCGTACTGACGTTCGTATCTTCAATCCTAGGAATTTTGGACTATTGGCTTACTTAACATTAGGGATGCCTAAGATATGCTCATTAGAGATCTAACTCAAAAGCTGCGTTTGGTTGAAAGGCTTACATAAAGTGAACCTTAGTGGGACCTTAAGGGCGTTTTCAAGCGAAATGATTATTCGTCAGAAATTTAAACTATATTTGCAAACATAAGTTGAATGCATATATGGCAGTTGCCATACGTGCGAGCGTAGTTTAAGCTCGTGCTATTAAACTACGTGCAGACGCTAGCGATGCTTTAAGTGTGGATGGATAAACAGGCTTCACTTTATAACTTTCATCTAACGTAAACATTGTAGAGGTAAACTATGTTTTAATCAGTTAATCGTATCATGTAAATGCCAAACTGACACAACAGACCTAATGGTAACAGCTTGTTCATATCAAAGATAGCAGCAGCAGCAAGCATTGTCTCTGTTGATTGTTTAAGTCGTCAACATTTACCTTGTACAAAGGTCTCGTACGGGAGACGGTAGATTACACTACTAAGGATATGTCATCGGCTATTATTGTAAATATATCTTGGCAAATGTGAATTACTGCCTGTATGTATACGCACGTATATGAGGTACGCGGCTGGTGAACACGTGGTAGGTTGACGATCACTCAATAATTTAACAGGGTGCCGTCGGGCATGTTATTTGCAGGGAAATGAGGGGCCTTCCAGACGATCTTGGTACCTATGCGATGCTGTCGGGCGTTGTTATGCCAGCATGCTTTCTTGGTAACGCCATTGGTCCAATGGTGGGCGGTGTTCTCATCGACATTTACGGCTATCGAAACGCCACGCTCGTGATGTTTCTCGTCGTTGTCCTTATGGTAAGGCACAGATAATGCATACTTTAGGTCGTCGGCTTTTTCTGACTCTTCCAAAGTGTGGATGGATAAACACGGTCCCACGATGCATTGTTTATCTAAAAATGCTTTGTAGAGGTAAATAATTTTTTTAAAAGTATAATGTAAATGCCAAACCGGAAGAACAAACCTAAATCTGGTAAAAAAAGCTGGCAAAAGCTTGTCCGTAAATGACAACACAGCAAGCGTTGTCTTTATTGATTTTCTTGTCATTCGTATTTGTATACCAAACATTTACCCTCTACGATTCTCGTAGAAACGCGGTGGTTTACACTGTATGTATGTTTTTTTTTCGTAAGGCTAATGCCCGTATACGGTTTTTTCATGCCATGACTATTTTTTTAATCCACTCCGGCATTTACCTTGTCTAAATTTGAAACCATGCAAACCAATTTAAAAGTGGCCGGTCTGGGTCTCGAACCCAGTCCTCCCGAATGCAAGGCGAAGGCTTTGCCACTAAGCCATCGTGCTCGGTTTATGTGATTTTATGTGATTGGCTATTGTATTTACCTCTTGGCAATAGTAAATTTTTGTCTGACTGTACACAAGTGTGTGATAGACAGCTGAGCACGTAATACGCGTTCTGCTAAATTCACTCGGTTGACGGTAGACAGTAGACTCACTATGGCAAAAGGGGTGGCGGGGTAGCTGGGGGATAGACAGCTTTGCCAATGCGATGTAGAAGAAAGTATCGCTGAAAGCGGCCACAGCGACCCGTAAGCAGTTTCGCGATTGCTGATAGCTGAACGGCTAGCAGTGTTTAGAACTGTAGACGTTTTTTTTATTATTATTATGGTTTATTAACACCCAGGTTGTGTAAATTAAGTAGACGTTTTTTTAGATCAGCTGAAACGTTGATGTCGTTTACACTGCTTTTGTGTGTGTAAATTTGATTCATCGCCCGCTGATGTGTTTGTGTGCTGAATTGCAGTTCTTCCTCTTATTGGCATCAGTCGTCCACGACAACTGCCTTTTCAAAGATTCTCTACCAAAGGCCAACGGTGCCGCCGTCAAGCCTCCACCAGAGCCGACAAAGGTCGCAACAGAGCCCAGCGCCTGATCTCGATCATCGGAATCAGCGTCTCTGTTAACGCATTAACGTACGCCTCGCGAGACCACGAGGCTGGCGATTCGTCTACTAGTTGCTTATTTTATATTTATAGACGCAGTTATTTTAGACCGGCCGAGACCAAACAATGACCAAACAAACACTTTGTCTGCACACCTGAGTCGATTCCGTCCCGTCGCGTCCGATCAATCAGTCAGTTGACTGGACAACTCAAAAGGACGTAAGTGGTGTCAAGAGATGACTGCAATGAGATTTGCAGGATAGTGTTTCCCTTTCCAGTAGACACGAAGAGGCTAGGTCAGCAAACTAGCCAAAGGACAGTTTCGTGTACTGAAAAGATGAGCTGTGCTTGATGGACTTGAGCGCTACTATGCCCTTCATAGATGGTGAAACGGTGACATCGCTCATTTCATTCAGCACGGCGGCAGCAAGAACACAAATCACACTGGAGCATGACTGCGCGAACGCTAAAAAAACAACAACAACAACAGCATCTACTGCAGAAACACAAATATGCACATTTAGCTGATGATGTACACTCGTTTGTTGGTATGAACCACTCATTAGATATAATGAATAACCACAGTTGAAATCGCAAACACACACCTCTTCGTAAATAGCCAAGGCATCTATGCGCATTGTGGACAAATGTGCCTTTTGTAATAATGTTATCATAATAATGGATGGCTGCACTGTAAATTATAAACACTGTAGTACGCGATGCTATTTATTTACATCTACGTGAAAATAAATGGCTTCATCTGTGGCAAAGAAAAATAGTTGTAGTATACTATGGAGTATTTCGTTCCCTAGAAAGGGAGCTTACAATATATATATATATATATATATATATATATATATATATAACAGGCGTTTAAGGTCGTCTCGTATAGCCTACCCACCTTGGATGTTCATGAATTTTACGAATGTATTTAGTATTATTACTATAATCAATTGCTTCTGCTATTGTACTTGTATTTTTAGCAAATAAAATAAAACAATTTATAATGCGTTAATACATCTAACGAAAACTGGCTCTGTTTACGGATGTATTTAACCTTTATATATATATATATATATATATATATATATATATATTACGCTATGGAATGTTCATCCATAAATGTCAAAGAAAAGTCTTTCATGTACATGCACGTGCCTCTACAGAATATGCCTGCCTATTTGGAAAAGATGTACTACTGCCAGGCCAAGTAATGACATTGTGTTTATTAATGCTAATATTTTCTTAGCTAAGCACGTCTCTTCACGTCCGTAGCGAAATCGGCGGTACCACATACACACGTATTGGAAACTGCCTTTAATAAATAAGCATTTTGTAACATTTCTACCGCTAGAACTTTTGATTTGCTTGTAAACACAGCACTTAGTGCAAATTTGTTGCTATTCTCATATGTCTAATTAAGAATTGCCGAACCTCGTTTTTTTGTGAACCAAACTCAAACAGTAAACACCACCGCCAACTAGTGCGAAGCTCGACCTGTTTTGTTGAATGGCGCTTCTAAGCAAAACAAACCGGAGGATCTTGCTTGTTTCGGTTCATTTTTAAAATTTTAAATACTAGAATTTGCCAATCCGTCCTCGTATTTTTTAACAAACCACGTTACACGTATATATATATATATATATATATATATATATGCGCACTTCGTATACTGGCTGATCTATGTCGTGCTTACAATGAGTTTTTCCGCAGAAACATACGTGCTCATAGTTCAAGCATAGTTCAAAGCGAGGTTACAGGGCGAGAAATGCGACAAGTAGGTGGCAAGCAAGCGGCCGAGATGACCGATCGCATGTTGCGCGAATTCGAGTGCAATGCTGTCTGTCTAAGCTGAAATGTCGTGCTGAAATGATGACCAAAAGATAAACTAGTATATAAGGCTGTGAAGGGCAAAACGAAGAGCAGAACAACGGCACTACAGCAGAGTACTTACTCGCTTGCTCTCACCGACACTCCGCTCTCTCTCTCTGCCTGTTTGCCTCCGTGTGCATATATGCATGGATGCGTGCTTCTATGTATAAACATATGTATGTTTGTGCGTATGTGGCTGGCAAACGGGCAAGCTAGGGCGGCAGGGGCTATTTGTCAGTTTGGCAAGTTGCCGGGCAGTAGCAGTAGCAGCCGAGCCAATAAATCGCCAATAAAACAAAACGCTAAAGAAAACCCACGCGTTTCTCGTTGATTTGTCAACTAACTCGCCGTTATTTCGTTTGTCTGCCTATCTGTCTATCGAGTGCTGGTTGACGAGTATGCTGCAACCGCTGCCTGCTGGCAGCAGCCTGTGGGGCCGTCATAAACATGGTGGTGGGGATGGTAGCCAAACATTGCATGCGACATAGGCTTTCTGTGGGTTCGACCAAAGGTTACGCCTCTAACAGGCGACGGCAACAACAGCAGTGGCAACAACAAAAGCAGCAGCTGCAACAGCAACAACAACAGCAGCAGCAGATGCAGCAGTAACAACAACAATGAAGACGTCAACAGGCCTGTCATCGACAGGCGAGTCGATACGGCGACTTCCGATGAATGGAAGAGGCAGGCATTATTACGCCTACCTCGTCTCGTGTAGAACGGAGAAGGACAGAAAGTAAAATCACACCAGGCAGCAGGAATCAGTCGGCACGCCTCAGCGCCAAACAAGCGGCGTCAAGCGTGGTGCGTCGACGCCGATGATGACGCTGCCGCTCGAAACTGAACGAAACTGAGCTCGTGAGGGCTCGCGATTCGGCTTGTGAGTCCGTCCACTCAGACACCACCCAGCCACCCACACTGTTGCTGCTGCTAATAGATAATCTGTGTCGAGTTCTTCGAAATAATCATTTACTACTAGGTGTAGGAGTTGTAGCACGAATACTTGATGGTCATCCTTCTCCTCGTCGTAGTTGCATGGCAAGCAGCATACCTCGTGCAGTTGAGCAGAGACCGAAACAACGCAACGGCGATTCGTTGCGGTTGCAGCCGAGTGGCAGTGTGGTAGCGAAGAAGTCGGTTGTAAAGATCGGAGTATGATGAAATGAGATGAGATGACGAGGAACAGTGGCGGCAGTGGCTGCGGCGGCGGCAGCGGCAGTTGTAAAGTACGGCAGAGAAACGTCGTCCGTCCCCTATAGTCGCGACGATGGATAACGATGTACTTAGGCAAAAAGGAATGCGGCCATTTGTCAGGCCTTCTTCTCTGTGCGGCGTCCGACACCGAAATGTTTACGATACGACGACAGCGACAGACGGTGCTTTTGCATGCAGGCAGCAGAGTGTATGTATGTACATACGTCTCTCTGACTCTGTTTGGCTTCTTGGTCGAATGCCCGCCGATCTCGAACGCCGCCTCCGTCTTCCTAACAACGGTCGGGCCTTTAACTCCTCCACAGTGGTCTAGTTAGTGTCTTCACGGTGGCTGCTCCCTCCATCGCCGAGGAAGGTGGGATGGCTGGACGTGGCCGGCGGCGGTACTCTCTGAGTAATCTCGCCGCGCTGAGCTCGAATGCCAGCCATCTACCTCATCAGTGAGTGACTGTGAGCGAGTGGATGGGGGCTGGCTGGCTGAATGATGACTGATGTCCGCAATTGTTGAGAATCCTGTTCGCTTTTCGAGCAAGCGGGAAAGCAAGAAAGCAACCGAGTTTTGATTGTACGCCTCCGGCAGGCCCTTGCAAGGGCAACAGTCACAAAACATCACCAACAGCTTTGTGACAACAGCGGCAACCACGCTACCATCAGCAGCAGCACTTCAACGCAGAGACAACGCAACAGGAAATAGCTACTATTGATTCTCCTCCAAGCAAGAAGAACAAGAAGATTAAGAACAACAACAACAACAACAACAGCAACAAAGACATCAACAACAAAAGCTTAACGATGCATTAAAAAAATGTTGATTATTGTTTTCTTTTACATTGCGTGCACCTGTACACAGCGGATAGTATGCTATTCTAACGCAGGGTTTACTATTTGCAACATGCACGTACATATACCAATCCAAGAACAACAAATACGGAACTGTCCTCTAGTCCTCTCTAGACGGCAAATGTTTGTATACTCAGTGCAACATTAATCCGCATTAATAATGCGACATTGAGCCGCAATGTCGAGACGAGCAATATATTTTTTTATTTTATGGGACCGTCTTCTCCGGACGGCAAATTTACTTAAGTTCAATAATTCTTCATTGAGCTTGAAATTTCCCTTATTACATAAATTCAAACAGTTATAACTATTCAGGTAATTTTGTAGAAAAAGCTATTGCCCGTGTGTTAATATAGTGTTCACAACAACTGTATCACTTTTAGATATTTTGCAGAAAAGACCGGGCTATTGCCCGTGTATGCCTGCTCTCGTAACTGTGTCAAACTCCTGCATAGTACATAAGGGGGTTTATTTGATCTTGGGGTTTTTATTTTATAGAGAGTATGTATCGTATGGGGGTGCGTTCCTGCGCTGTCCTACAGGACTTGTGGTAGAGTACACATTATTAGAAGTAGCCCCAAACGGAGCACAGTTCGTTAACCTTAATGAAACACCCCATAACAAGACACGCTTTTTGCATTAAGACACAAATTAAGTTTATCATTATTAGTGTCACCTGGTTGAATAAATTAGATACATATACACTAGTCTTCTTTTCTAGATCGTCTTGCTACCGTCTTGCTAGTTCGTCTATTGACTGAACTTCTAGACAGTCTGCGTTGTAGCATGTGACGCTCTGGCCTGAACACCTTGGGCACCTGAGTCTGACGTGCCTCTTCGTCTATTTGGTGGCTCATTTTCCATTTATGGTCCAGCAAAGCGCTCACCAAGTATAGGTACCACGCCATAAACTGTGCAGTACAGCCGTTGTAGTCGTTGACGTCAATAGGTAAACTAAATCTTTGGTCTGAATATTATGTGCAAATATATTTATGTTTCCAAAAGTTTAATGTTTATGACATTCTCGCAATTATTACTACAATCCCTATAATTTCTTGAACAATATAATTGCGGAGTGCTTACGCCTGGTTATAGTGGAAATTTAGGCCTACGTCAACCATAACTCGCCTAAAAAATCCTAGCCTTTGCTCCAAGTTCCTCGCGTCCGTAACAAGTCATTTTCTTTACCAGTATTGCGATATACTTTAGATACCTACCAGTTCGCACGGGACCTTATGTATCGAAGCCATTAAGCAAATTTTTAGCTTCTCGACAAATTAAACGACTTTCTTCTGTTTCTGAGTGTGCGTAATTTGTGATCTACTTTAACTATGGCACAGGTATTTCTTATTTATTTATACTGAAATATTTGTATGGCATTCTATTAGAATCAGAGCACCCGTGCCATTTTAGTTCATTTGTCGGAGCTTTATGTTAACCCATATGTTCTAGGTTATAGTGAAAACTAATGTTGACATTTATCTACTATTGACATTGTCAGTTCTGCGTCGCCGGCGCACCCGCTGCGACCATGACTTTGAGATTCGCCTTATTTTAGCTCGATTTTCTGCTCAGAAGACCTAAAGGTGATTTTAAGAGTTCCCCGGGAGGAATAGTTCTAAGCGTAATCGAGTTACGTGGTGATACTTACATTTCAGACTAGGTTTTTTAACGTACGACAGTTATAGTGACTCTCCTAAAGCACTATCTGGCAATGCAATCAAGCTTTACATATCTTAAAAGTTTAAACAGATCATTTCACCGCATGATACGCGCTATTAAGTCTCGCCGAAAGGTGCCCTTGTTCTGATAACTGACATTACGCAGACGTTTTTTATTCACACTTTTTTTAACAAGCTTGGCACGATTATTAACATGATTAAGTCGTGCTATTCGGGTATTGCCTTACACCAATTTTCGGACATAACGAATTCAGCGAGCCCAGTCTTTAATTCAACACTAATTAAAGCACACTTTTTATTTATACGATAAAATTGGCTTTTTAGATTTGGTGTCCGTTCAACGTTCGTATTGGTGGTAGTTTCTTGCGGAAGCAAACGAAGGAAGCTCGACTGCCGAGATATCTAAAAAAATAATACGTGCAATAATATGGTCCGCTTTTGACGTTTGCAAATTAGGTTAAAAAATGAATCCACTACAAGTATAGTCTGCCGGGACTTCGTACTATCGCAGGAGGTATATTGAGAGCATACAAATACAAAGATAGTGGTGTCATTATTATGTGTGACTGAGTGCGAGCGTTTGCAGAAACGCCAGAATCAGTGCTGCGGTCTGAAGAAACACTGTGGAACCAGCCGCTCATCTAGACATGTGAAGCTTACGCATGTGCGCAAAGGAAAACATGTACCCAAGAGTCCATTGTTATTGGAGAAAAAGTATAACGCGAATTTTATTCGCTCGCAGAGCGTAGAAGAGAGACACGCTCGCCTGATATCGTCCAGTGGGAATTTTCTCGAGACCGACTCTGGGCGATTTGAGCGGCACGTGGCCTCGACGCATTAGCTGACGATTACAATGACAAGCTTCAAAGTGACTGGTGGCTTCATCGACAAAGGCCATAACGATACCACCTAGTAGCCTATGTGCGTTATCCTCCGTTGCCGGGTTTGACCCCGTCGTCGCTAATGGGGCGCTTGTGTTAAACTCGGACGGGTTGAACAAGCGCACAACGCGACAAGAAGAAAGGGCAACAGAGAGAGAGAGAGAGTCTAAAAAGTGGAGCAGTACATAAAAAAGCAGGTCGACACTATAGACTGCAGGGCAAACGCTTTGCATGTTCGCCGTGTTTGCTTCGTTAAAAAATCATGAATCACGAAAAAGGAAGAAAAAGCGGCAGCAGCAGCAGCAGCAGTAAATTAATGAACAAATAGATCACCATATAGCCATCGGTAATCTTTCTGGCGAGATAGGGCGACCAACGCCACGAACGAAGGCTCTTGGCATCCCCCCCTATCCTCGCTCTCGTATCTCGTCTAACCACCACCAACAACCTCCACCTTTTTCTCGACCACCATTGCCGCCCTACATTGGCTTCGACACCGCCATTCGGCTAATGTCGGAATGTCCTCGTTTGCCATACGAGTCGTTAGCCCGTTGCTGGCTTGCTGCGCGCTAGCCCGCCCGCCTGCCTCTAATTCACTGTCGACTGCAACAAAAAAAAAGTCTCAAAAGACATATCTCTGTCTCTGTCGCTCTCTCTCTCTCTCTGCTAGCAAACGTAATGAAGCAGCAACCATTAGAGCTTCGTTCAAAAATCTTAAACATCATTACGATGACGCTGGTGCAACGGCGGCCGGGCCGCGGCGACAACTGGCCTTCATGTGGTCTATCATCGAGCCAGCTTGTCAGCTCGTTTCTCCATGCGTCTGCTGGCTCGTTTGTCCATCGAGCTGTGCTCTGCTCGAGCGAGGCTGGTTTCAGCCACACCAGTTTCAGTCAGGAACAACGCGACTAACAGCGACCTGCGACTGACTGAATGACTGTGGCTCGTTCTCAGTTCTCGAGCGTGCTGGCGACTGCACGATGTCTGATAGCCGCCACCGCCGCCGACGCCGGTGCGGTTGTGTGTGTGTGTGTGTGCTGTTTGACGCCGGACATGTGAATCGCAGCAGCAGCAGCTCACAGCGCGCACCCAAGCGCAGCCGACGTTACGTTTGCCGCGCGCATCGGCCAATGGGACAATCACTCACACCCGGTGTGAGTTCTTACTACGACTGCGCTTGTCGACGGTCGTAGACTATTATGCGATGGCCGGCGCAAACTGCTGCTGCTGTTGCTGCTGCTACAGCGGCGGCGGCTGCTAGTGTGGTTAACTACAACGGCAACCAGTCCTCCTTTACTACTTGGTCGTCGGTCACCCATCATTCGGTCTGCATCGACGACCGTGGCATCGCTGACAGCCGTTATGTGAAGACGACGACAACCACGAAGGTGATGATCAAGTCTCTCTCTCTGTCTCTCACTATCTATCTCTCTCACTCTTGTTGTGGTTGTGGTAGTTGTTGTTGTTAGCGTTGTTGTTGTTCTTGTTCTTGTGATCTCCTCACAGACTCTCAAAGCCCGCTTACACAGTAGTGTCTGCCTATGCGATTGGCCAGAACTGGCCAGAAAAGCTCGTTTGGAGAGTGATCATCACACGCGAGTCGCGTCGTAGCATCCATGTCTATCGTGGGTAGGAACGGGTCGTTTTTGTGCACTTACCGTATCTAGGAGTTGTGGCGGTTTACAATTTGCTTAAGATGATGCCGTATTGCTATGTTCGGTTTTTTAATGGTAAGCGCTAAATCAAGTGTCAGATACTAGCCATAGAAATCTATGATTAGTATCCGCTATTTTTCGAAAGTTGCCGCGCTGGCCTAAATGAAAGAACCACCAACGCACCAAATCAATTTGCTGACTTTTATTTTCTTCATAACGCTCCGTCAATCACATTTAGGCGTTTGCAATGGGCTACGCTGCCTGTGGCACGATAACGTCTAAATGCATTTACCCTCATCGCGTTCTCATTCCTGAATTTATAAATGTGCTATCTAGCAGATGTATGCAGCAGCAGGGCAATTACAACCATGCCCAATAAATACCATCATCAAGACCAAGGCTCTAACTCACGATTCGCTGTTACCCATGGTAGTCATGGCAACGCTCCATTTCGAACGGTGGATAATGTTGAACATCTTTAGTATAAGTTGATCAGTCATTAGCAGGAAAAACTTCATACGTCGAAGAGCTTCAGAGTTAGAAGCTGCGGATTCGAGGGCACGGCCAACGTAATTTTGAGAGTTATACGGCTATTTCAAGGAATTGACAAGGGAGGAAATTTGGCCATTCTAAAGGACGGAAGGAGACAAATAAGTTATTGGCTAAAAGGCCTCCGGGCAAGCTGGCGTATCGATGATTACTTCTTTGCAATAATTCAATCAATTGACTAACATAATCACAGACTAGTAGAATATACCAAAAAGCTATTTTAACTGATAACACTCTAGATGTTTGACATGCTTGCAATGATATTCTGTGTCGCACATAAGCGTAAGCACGATTTCGCAAAGGTTTAATAATTAGGATTTATCTATGGAACAAAATTCAACTATAAGAGATGTACCACAATTATCTTTAAATGAGAATTTAAACAAAATGCAAGCTATAATGTGCATTTTGCAACCAAGTCTATAAATCCATGCAAACTATAAGAGCTGCAGAACTGGGTATTACAATGTCGATATATGCAATTGACCATCAAACATGGAGCCTGCTGAACTAAACTTACATGTTTACATCATAAACTTGCATGTTCTGACCTAAAGGGCATGCAGTTAAGCTAAACCTCCTACCTATCTTAAAAGGACACTCATTTATCTCCACTGGCATGGGCTCCCATAGACGTTATCACCCGCAGACGAGGTGAGATGCAATACAGACACTGCATGGAGATCGGCGAGCGCCGCCTCTAATTCCATTACAAAATTGAATTAAAATTACAATTTCATTATAATATTGTACGACGGTGCTAAATTGGTTCCAAAAACATATATGGCGAGTCTTAAATTGCTCTGTACTTGTTTAACGCTACTATTGCGCGCATATGTACGTTGAAACTGTATATATTGTAATGTATACTTTGAACGTACCTTGGAGCTGTTGCTTGCGACCTGAAGAGAACGGCTCATATGTACGTATGCTGTGAAACTTTTAGTCGTGGCGCGCTACAACAGTTGATAATGGTACTGTAATGGGCTGTGTGTGTTATTACGCGGCATATAAGGCAGTTGCATTCGGCAGCTACGAACGGAGTTTGTCATCCTAAATTTGCTACACGAGAACACGGGACAATTTCTTTTTTTTATCCTCCGTGCCTATACATACGAGCTCGTATTTTGCTCGTTTTTAGCCGTTATCGCCTACGTGTTTTCTTTAAAGGCGATCCCCTATT
The DNA here is from genome assembly GCA_003439945.1 of Dermanyssus gallinae. Lineage (NCBI taxonomy): Eukaryota > Metazoa > Arthropoda > Arachnida > Mesostigmata > Dermanyssidae > Dermanyssus > Dermanyssus gallinae. The sequence goes on along the minus strand of QVRM01005863.1, from coordinate 322,787 downwards.
CTGCCTTACTTCTTGCATCTGCTGTTAGGACAGTAACAGGCAACGTGTAACGCCTGCCCACTATCTCCATGTTCGACACACCCTACCAACTTCCTGCCTAGACTAGTTTCCGAATTCTTCCCTAAATGATCTTACTAGACTTACAAAGCATACGACACCACATGTAGATTACGTTACGACACCTCCTCACAGCAACGCCGATTAATACAGATTTATTGACAATTGCAATAGTTAAGAACAAACTCAAATCTACTGGTTGCGTAGCTTGGATGTCAAACCAAAATCAGGATCGCGGATTTTTTCACTTTGCATCAATACTGTAATTTTATATTACATTAGCAGTTGGAAAAGTGCACAAACTGTTCAAGATAAACTAAGTTATTATAGTACGGACAGAGAGCACGAAGATCTAATACAAATAAAAGAAAAAGGTAGCAGGCGCAGGTAAGGCGACTCTCTGTATCATAACGCCGTTGACTAACTCTTCTCAAGACAAAGGCCCACATAAACACACACAGACACATCTTCCTAGCAATATTATGCAACGCCGTTTTGGTGACAACAAGCACAATAGCCTACCAGCGCATTTTTTTCTATAATTTGTCTCTTTCGTCACCTCTGTCATTTTCATCTGACCTGTAACAGAGTTATTTTGTCAAATGAAAGTGTTGAAACGTCGACTCATGAAAGAGAAGCGTCTGCAGGGCAGGAACCACCACGCGGAAAGCACGCTGCCCGTATGGAGATTACGTTGTCGCGTAAAGAGATGCCTGCGACTCTTCGGTGGTCAACACACTAAACCACACAAGAGTGCTGCACATAGGATACGATTAACACATTTTCAGTGAGGAAAGCTTTAACCTTTTCACTTATCGCGCTGTTTTTTGAGTCGCTTTCAATTTTGACGATATCTCTTGTGCCACACTGCACACACTCTGCATTTTTTTCTTCACTTTTGTTGGATTTGTTCTATTTCGCTACATGTTTTGCCCGATCAGTCGCCTTTCCAACAAACTGTTTGGCTCCCCAGTCGCTCTACCTGCTGGAAAAGTTTTCGTTTCTTGGTGTAAGAACCTATCCTGTCAAGTTTCGCCCGCTTTTGTGTCACCGCGTTGTGCCGACCTTTTCCTGCGTTTCATTTTGCCTTTTAGCTTAGATACTCCTAAACGAAGTTTCACTAGCATAGCAACCGACTCCAGATCGTCGGCGGCGACTACTCGCGTTGCCCTGTTCCATTTTCCGCAATGAAAAATAGATGTTTTGTCCCGCGTTCTTTGGCGTGCCTTTTTCGCTCATTCATGCCCCGTGACAGTAACTGGCGTCGTAAGCCGGCCAGAAGGTAGTGCCGAGAGGAACAGAACCAGAGACTATCATTAAGAAGAGAAACGGGACACGGAGTAAGAAAAAGCAGGACCAGAGACTAGCATTAAGAAGAGAAACGGGACACGGAGTAAGGAGGGGCATGGTCAGGCTTACATTGATTGGGCCGTGACCGTTAGCCATCGTCGGGTCTCATTTTTGCTCATCTGCGAAATGTGCGCACAACCACACTATCCATGCTACTCAAGGTAACAGTAGTATTTTATGACTACCACTACTATTACTATTGCTGCTGCTACAAGTATGCATGCTAAATGAACCTTATCATAGTGGCCAACTAGAGTCTATCGGAGAGCAGGTACGGGAAACAGGGGAAGTCGACAAAATTGAAACCCCTTTTCATCTCGACACTGTGCGACTAAGCCGAGAGCCGAGGTTCATGACAGGAATTTGTAAATGTGATTAATCGTTAGCGCCGCACATCACTTCAAGGAAATAGACGACACAGGGTGCACAAGGGAGAACAGACTGAGAAACACAGTCGGGTAATGGGTAAGTCGTCAATGATAATTTTGTGCTTGGTTACCGTGTCGAGGGAGAATGATCTCAACACGACCGCTCAACTCATAAGGTGTTGAAGTTTTGTGTGACGCTTTCCTCCATGCACGAGATAATATTTTTTTGTACCGATTTGCCCGCAATATATTATTCTTTAAATAAGCACGCTTTGGCAGACTGTCGACAACTTTACCGGGTTACTAAATTTTGCTGAAAGTGCCTATGGATGTGTGCAAGGAAATGGTACATAGAATAGAGGCATTCCTATTCGTAGCGTTTCCCAGGTTTGACTTAGAGTAGTGTTAGATTACGGGTCTATCATATTTATATATATATATATATATATATATATATATATATATATATATATATATATATATATATATATATAGCAACTTAACTAACACCGTATGCTGAAAATGCATTAAGATATAACTTTGCGACTGAGCCAATAACACAGGTATCAAGTCTCGCACTAGAAATTACATTGCGCATGTGCGTATCTGACGGCAGTCGTATGCTTGTTCCCTGCCGGCTGGCTTGACAGAGACTAAAATAAAAACTGGAATGGAAAACTAGTGCAAATCTAACTTATAGGGTCTAAATAACCGCAACAAAAGCTCTATCTTTCTATACTATTTGATTTGAAATGTACCGTAACATCGTATCGAGAACGCGACACGTTTCGTTCTGGCGGTGCACGTTTTAAGAAGGAAAACGGCCATCCCCTAGCTCGAATTTGCTATCATGGTTCAGGTGGCCTTTGAGGAAGGGCCCGAAGGAAGGGCCTCTACCACTCTCCGACTTTCTCTCGCACACACACAATTTACGTGCAGCTAAAAGTCGTTTCCAGCCTCCTCTAAATGTTGTTTTTCTCACCTTCAATTGGATTCTTTTTCTTGGCACCATTGTTTAATGGCACTGTTGCTCCCCGCCTCTCTTCTACTATCCTCTACTACTACTACGACAGGCTAATATTGAGCGCTAGATGGCCGCACGGTCCACTGTAAACGTTTAGGCGCTCGTTCCGAAAAGCGAGCATAAATACATACATTACACTTAAGGCTGCCAGCCTGTCGGCGCTGTATGTGCGCCGCGATGCGGCGTCTGTAAACCGTGCACTAACTAACGGCGACGATGGTGCTTTAAACCGTCACGCGACGCAAATTCGACAAGATATAAGAACAATATATATATATATATATATATATATATATTGTCCTTGCCAGCGTCCTGAGTGTAGGTCTGCAGGCGTTAGGGTAAGTGTCTGGCCTTCTCTTTGTCGCTTGCTCTTTCCTTACTTTTTGTGTAATTTTTTCGTGCGGCCACGACCCGGAGGCTCGGTAAATGTGATTGACAACGTATCGTGGTCGAAAACCGAGCAATACGAATCATCCACGCAGCCACCCTTCTGTTAACTCATTGACTGTGCGCAGAGGACTGCTTTTACCCTTTTTTCTCTGTCGGATCCTCTCCTATAGCTCTCATCTCCGCGTTTCTTCACATTTTGTACACGTTGTTTGGTTGTTATGATTTGTTGTTGTGGTTGTTGTCTTTGTTGTTGTTGTAGTTGCTGCTGTTGTTGCTGTTGTTGTCGTGCTGTTATTGGTGCCGTCTCTTTTCTCCATGCGTCTAGCCTATATGTCTTGCTTCTCATGTGTTCTTGCTATTTGGTCTAATTCCTCTTTCTCTCCCTCTCTTTTTTCTCTTCCCCCATATTCGTCCCTCTTTGCATCTCAACACACAGCAACCCATGTTTTCGTCTTCGCGTAACGCTTTCTTCCTCATGTATTCGTGTGCTCGATCTGCTAAATGCTGTTTTACGAGTACAACAAATCCTCCAAAAGTTCGTGTTGTTGTTATCGCTGTTGTCGATGTGTCTGCTCAAAGCGGCAGTATTCTACTTATTCTTATGGGTGTACCTAATGTTGTTGATGCTGCGTTTGCTGTTTTTACGACTTTACGAGAGAAAATTTATTCATCTGTCTCTTTTTGTACCTGCTCCCCGTCCATCGCCTCCATCTTCAACAGTGCTGCTCTCGCCTTGGCTACTACGGAGGGCCTGCCAACCGCCGTCCCGGCTATGCATCTGTGGCGGTAGAAATCTAAACCCCAGCTTTCAGGCAGCTATCGCTATTATTGCGTAACGAGAGCAGATGCGAGCATACATTGAACATCAGTTATGATGACGCCGACGGCCATTTCTCCGGCTTTCCCCGAACCAACCCGTAGATCGCCCGCAGACCTTCTAGCATGCGCACTGAATGAGCTGAGGTCAACTGCAGGACATGGCGACGGACGCAGTGACACAAAGATGCGTGGGTGTGGCGTTGCGTTCGTCGAGTGTAACGGAACGACCGAATAAGGTAGACGTTATTCGAGTACGACTAATGACAAACGAAATGTTTTCGAAAAACACGAACGCGGCCAATGTCGACCTCAAGGGAACTCAAGTGACTAATTGTGGCTATGAAAACCAGAAGCACGCTAACAACAACCAGAATAGCAACAGTAAACGGACGGCCTGTAGCAGATAACAAACAATCACCAACACTCTCATTGGCAATAATGCCAATCCAAGCAGCCATAACAACAATAAAACGCAATACCGGTAATATTGCCGGTACGGATGCCAACAGCAATAACGGCAACCAAAGAAAAACCAAACACAACAACATCAACAACAACTTCGTTAAACAACAAACGGCAAAGTAGTAGAAACGGCGAACACGACACCAACACCACCAACAACAACAACAACAACAACAATAACAATTACTACCACAAGTACTACGGCAATAACAACGGCAGTGGCAGTTAACAAGAAAACAAAAACAACAACCCCACCGGCAATAACAGCAGCAGCAGCAACAACATTCAGCAACAACAACGGCAAGCATGCACGAATGTTCTCTATATGTTCAAATAGTATATAGTGCGGGCCAGTTTAGCAGGGCCCATCAGGAGACGGGAGAGAAACAGGGCGTAATTCAGCGTCTCAAAGTAGGAGGTCGTGGTATGGCGAGCCGATTCGAACAGCCGCTTGGCGTACAACAGCCGGCGTCGCCCGCCTCCCGCCTCCCGTCGCCGCTCAGATGCGTTCAGATGGCCGAGTTCCCGATTGCTGGACGCTCGTCTCTGTTTGTGCTGAACGGCACGGCCGTGACGATAACAATAACGTTGTAGTCGTCGTCGTCGTCATCATCGTCGCCGGCGACGACACGGTTGAAATAGCAGAGCCACTATCACAACACCCACTCTTTTCCAACACAGAAGTGAGTGAGTGATTTACATCTTACTAATAGTGGCTATGGCGGATTAGCAGCAGCAGCAGCAGCAGCGGGATAAACGCCGCCAACCGTCTGCCTGTCTATCTTCTTTATATGTGAGTGGCTGTATGTGTGACGGTCGATGTGACGGGTTTAAGATGTGTGCCTGTGTGTTTATCCGTGCACGCTCAAGTTGGCCCAGCAGCAGGGGCGGCTGTAGAGGCAGCGCCGCCGCCGACGGTGGTGGCGGCGACAACGGCGGCGCAGGCGGTGCTGAGGAGCACGGAAACACCAGGGCAGCGGTAAAGGAACCATGTACCTATTAACACAATCATACCGGCAGGCAGGCAGAGTGGTCGTCGTCGTCGTCGTCGTTGTCGAGATTTACGGCTAAGCCTCACAGATAGATATTATCAGATAAACGAATCAACAGTAACAACAATCACAACAACAACAACAGCAGCACCAACGACAATAACGGTAACAACAACAACAACAACAACAACAACAACCACAACAACCACAACAACCACAACAACAACAACAACAACAACAGCAGCAGCAGCAACGACGACGACGACAACAACGACGACGACGGCATAAGGCACAATTGGTGCTGGCGCAAAGAAGGCACACGGACGCAGCCCACAGTATGAACACGTACGCGCCTCCTTGAACGCCTAGCAAGCAGCGCGGCGGGAAACAGGGGGTGAAGAGAAAGGAGGAGTGAAAGAAAAGAAAGAAAGAGGGGAAAGAGAGGGGGAGTGAGATAGACAGAAACAGCTTTGTTTTTATTTACGGCGCTTAGTAAGTAATTGGCATCTCAGCCAGAAAACTTTCATAATCTGTCGCTCGTCACGTACATATATATTTATACTTTTTAGTAGTGGTCAACACTCACCCGTGCTATCTGCACTGAAATGAGCATGTTGAGCGATTAATAAGAAAACTAGTATATATATATATATATATATATATATATATATATATATATATATATATATAAATAAACACGGCACATGTTCTGGATATCGATGAGTGTCGTCATGTCATAATGTAACCTCGAATTTCGTTTTCATCTGGTCACGCGACAAACGAATACATTTCGCAAGGCAACAAGTGTTTTATTCGATCATCACAATTGTTGGAGCCTGCCAAAAAATTTTGTCAAGAGCCACTAATGTAAGGAACCGCCACTTGATGTCATTGGTTCGCATAGCTGTCACTTAGCCCTTATACAGCCGCTGTTTTTCGCACAATTAAAACAAAAAATATGCGCTGTTTTTATTCTCGTGCCCACAAGATGTATCGTACTCTTATAAAGACTGCAAATATGGCCTGTGCCGAGAAACAAAAACAGACATACGAGTATATACAATGGCAGCCGTTGCGCCTAGACTTCTCACGCTTTTGCCAGCATTAAACAGCAGCAGCAGCAGCACGATCAACGCAACAAACTTAGTTTCCCTCTTCAGAGCTCTCTTTGTCCATATAGTCTAGATGGAAAAAGAAGCATTTTTTGCAGCAGACGAGATTGATCAGTACACTAGAAGTTCTCCCGAACGGAGAAGATGACCACCTTAAACTGTCATCAGAGGGCATGACTTTCTTAAGCCATCATCGGAGAGCATAACCCCAATAAACCGACATTCGCAAGCTTGCTCTCCATATTAATATGTTTATTCCTTAAGTCCGAAAATATATATATATAGTAATTATTGTGATGATTAATTAATCATTTACAATACGTTTGCAAACTCTGCAGTGCTCGCCTTAATCAAAATGGTGGTAAAAAGGTGTCACGTGAAGTTAAAAATCAGCTGTCCGTGTCCTTGCTTGATGACAGTTTCCGCTCTTATGGACTCGGTACAAGCGGTATATCCTCAAGGTACCTTGCAACGTTAAGACGGTAAGAACCATAAGACTTCTCTTCGTGACTCCGAGCCCCAAGAGCGTACTTGCAGATTCGGAGTCCCATAAATCACTCATAGAGATCGTGATGGATCCGAATCTGCGAGGTTTTTGCGGGTATATATTTATATATATATATATTTATATATATATATATATATATATATATATATATATATATATATATATATATATATATATATATATATATATATATATATATATATATATATATATAAGTCGGTATCAGTGGTGACGAAACGCTGACGAACATCGACATAATTATTTTCACGGCCATACTAAAAAAAGTCACATATAGAGGGCTCGCGCTAGCAGGCTTCGGGTTTTATTTTCTACGTATATAAGTGTATATATATATATATATATATATATATATATATATGAACACGCTGAATGCTGCGGATACAATCCATATCCCGTCGGTATATCTGTACCATCCCACAGTATGGTAGTCCCAAACGTGAGCAATGATGACAGTAACAGCGATAACGGTAGATTTTAATTGTTGCCTTGGAAGCAGTGTTCTCCACTAGCAACGGTTCTGATAACTACAGTGTCTAAGTTGCCAGCGGTTCCAGTGGATAGGAGATTGTGAAATATCGTGAAACTCCTGCGTGCAAGAAATATTGCAGGTGATCGACAAACGGGGCAGCGCTTACCACTCGTGCTGTATCGAGCGAATACTGCTCTGTATCAGGCGCTAAATCAAGACAAAATAGAATGCTGACAAGAGCTCTTCTAGACACTTCTCACAACTATTTCTGCTACAAGAAGCGACTTAATTTAACCATATTTGATTAAAATTAGATTAGCCGGAAAGCACTTGCGCGTTCCAACCCTAATCGATCTTAATTGTGCTGCACAAACAGAAGATTCTTTTCTTTCAAGAAAAGGATTTTTAGTGCGATTCTACAAGCGATCACTCAGCTGTTTATTCCTGTTTCAAATACATTTTAATTCTGGATATCAAGGTTGTCATGGTGCTTTCGTCATAATCTAACAATTTTTCCCGTTTATGTTCTCGTAGAAGCTCAATTTCGTATCGCCGAACACTATACTTGCTTTAATTGCAACTGAAAGATTACCGCATGTCATATTTTTAACCGTCTGTTAGAAGCTTAATATAAATTCATATTGTTAAAATTTCAAAGTTCTAGAGGTCAACAAGTAAATTTATATTGTATTGTGCTCGTTATGGATAGCTTTATTATTGTTGTTATGTGCAGGTATCCCAATTACTAATACATGAGTCGTAGAGTATTTACAATAAATGTTGCTAGAGTGCTGATTACAACTTAACATCATCTTGACATTGTCTCTATAGTTCCAATAATAATATTAATAATACAAGAGCTCTTAGAAGAGCAGGGATACCACCTACACCTGAGGCGAACAGTTCTAATGGCAGCAGTGAGCTGCACCCTGACGAAGTCACCATCCCGCTGTGGTCACACTGAAAAAACCTTGTATGGGATGTAACGGTGGCATGCACGGCGGCCTTATTGTATTTACGCCACAGTACGTAATGGTGGGTAGCTGAGCGCGCGGTTTCTGAAAAACGAAAGAAGTACCTCAAGCTATCTAGAAGCTACCATTTTGTACCATTACATTGGAGACGTTCGGCTCCATCAGCTCAGGTACGGCAAAAATCCTGAAAGATATCGGAAAACGAATTCAAGAAGTTACAGGCGATCGACGCGAGGCCAATATTTTAGGACAGATCATGTTTTTGGCCGTTTGTAGACGGAACGTGGCTTCCATCATAGGCGCCATGAATTGACAGAAAGCGACCAGAGCAGAAACAATCTGGCACCAAAGTTCATACCCCACAACTATAATAATCATAAGCGTCGTGAAGCAATATACTTATTCTTCTAACTGAAAGTTTGCAAAATTATGATAATAATAATAATAATAATAATAATAATAATAATAATAATAATAAAAGTGTGCAGAGGTAACGCCGCCTGTATAATCGGGTCAATATTTTGAGAGGAAGAGACTGCTACCGAGATATTCAATTATATATGTTAATACATGTTCAGACCTCACAATTGTATAATCATAAATAATAATAATAATACCTGCTTGAATGCACACAACGCGTTCGAGCCTCGCAACTGTACGCTGATAGCACCAACAATAATAATAGGCGAACTGGAAGATCTTGTTAAGACTGATGGAGCCACAACTTCGTTGGCAGTAGTTGGCTGAGAGTTGCAGTTTAAATCGGCACAAAGACACAAGACGCGGAGCAGTTCATGTCTGACGACACTTGCGATAAAGCTGTTGTTGCTGCACAAAGTACACGGGCGCCAGTCAATAGAACAGAACAGAATGGGACAATAGTCTGCGACGCGGCACATGATGCATGATGCGAGAAACTTGCGCAAACGATCTCTTTGAAAGTTGATGCCCAGGTATTATGCACACGCACGCACTCTCCACACAACAACCTCAACTCTTCAGCAATATGCCATGCCTACAATACGGCGCCAGAGCGGCAAACCTACTTTGTTATCGACTGCTCTGCGGGTGGTCTCTCTAGTTGGCTGTCTATTCGAGTCGCTGTACTACTACTATATTCGTATTTGTGTATGGTGTGTCTGTGAGTCTGTTGTGAGTGTCTATGAGCGAGTCGGTCGGTCGATTGTTGTCGTTGTCTTTAATCCGAGGTGTCGGCAACTCCCCTCGCGTCCGTGTCGGTAGTGTAGTATCCTTCTTCTTGTCCCCATGTGAGGTCTGCCTAGACATGGCTTCGGGTCCTTCCTTGTTGTCTTTCCCTCGACGATAGGCTTTTGTGTATGGGTATGGGTATGGCTATGGGTGTGTGTAAGCTTGGGGGTCCGTGGGGCGTGAGGGGTTGTTTCAACATGGCGTGTGCTAATCCCCGATGCTGTCGCTCGCTCTGAGCTGCGACTCCTACGGCGGCTCTGTGCGCTTTGAGTGCGTCGTCGTCGTCGCGTCTGCAGAAGAGCCCCCCACCTCCCGCCGCTCCCCGAGAACGTCGTAGACAGAGAGAATAGCGACCACGACCGACAACGAGACTGAACAAGAATGAAGATGAACAACCACAACAACAACAGCAGCAGCAGCAGCTACAACGACAGCGCGACTCTCTTTTCACGTTCGTATTGCATCGGGTCGTCGGATGTCTGGTTGGATATCGCGGCCTGATCCGATCCCGAAGCACGGGATCTCTCTGTGGCGCACCGCGGCGCAAAGCTCAAATCTCAATCGAATCGCACTCTCGGAGGCGGCGAAGCAAGAGAGTCTGGCCGGATTGAGCCGAGCTGATTCGACACTCACCACCCATCGCCACTAACATCAGCGACAAAATCAACATTATCATCAGCAACAAGATCACCATCATCGTCGTCATCAGAGAACATGATCATCATCAGCAACATAACATCATCAACCAGACCATCATCATCATCAACCAGATCATCATCATCAACCAGATCATCATCATCATCATCGTCGTTATCAACATCAACAAGACAATCACCATCGAGATCAGCAGCAGCAGCGGCACTGCAATCCGAAATGCGGCTGCGAGAATGAGAACAGGCAAAGGCAAATCCGAAATAGAAATAAGAGCACCATCAACAGCAGTAGCAGCAGCAGCATCAACCGCCACCACCGCCATCTCCGGGGGAGGGGGGGGGGAACTAGGCACAATATGGGGTCAGTCAGGACGCGGATACTTCGGATCAGACAACACTGCCGCTACCGCGAGCGCAGCGGCTGCCCTCGTTGAACCGTCAACACAAACCCGCGGCAGCAGCAGCAGTAGCAACAGCACGATAAAGCTGCCTACTCGCCGACAGACCCCCTCCCGTCACCACCCCACCCGACCAGTACCCCCACCACTGCAACAACATGTTGTATCTACTCCTACTGATATTAGCAGCAGCACCATCACCACCATTATTATATTATGTCTACGAGCAGTATTAGCACTGCGGCCGCTACGTCAGTCACGCGATACGGTGCGCGATAGCTCACTGCTGCTGCTGCTGCTGCTGTTGCTGCTGCGGCAGCGGCAACAGATTGCTTCTTGTCTAACAAGTTGTCTATCTATCTATCTATCTACCTATCTATCTTTATATGTTATATCCGTTTGTTTGTTTATTTGTCCGTCCGTCTGCCTCGATGTCTAGTTCTCTCTCTTTCGCGCGCCCGCTCACCCTCTCTTGTTGTGTCTGATCGATATGTCCGGATGTGGAGTTGCTACTCTGTCCTTCTTCATATTCAGCTACTACTACTACTACTACTATTACTTCTGCTACTACTACTGCTCCTACGAGATACTACTCTCGACGGGTGTTCTCGTGCCCGTCGGTCGAGATCGGATCTCCCGTTGTTCGGCAGTGTTGTCGTCATCCTCGAGGACGTTGCCTCCTTCCTCGTTCCTCGCCTGTTGCCCGCGCCCTCCCCCCTTTTCCCTCGTGCTTCATGCTTTGAAGTCGCCCGGCGCTAACCATAACCGACCACCTAGACCACGAAGACGATGGCAACAACAACATCAACATCAACAACGTTGACGTCGGGATAGGCCAGTAGTCGCTGCCGTCTCATCTATCTCATTCTAGTCAACAACCGAGAAGAGAGCAGTACGAAAGGCGACCTCTTCGGTCAATTCTTCAATCGCCTAGAATTGCTGCCACAGCAGCAGCAGCAGCAACGGCAACAACAACAACAACAAATAAGAAAATCAGCGGTAACAACAGCAGCAGCAACAGCAATAACACCACAACAATAACAACAACATCGATAACAAAATCAATGTCAACAACATCACCACAACCACCATCAACGATTACAGCAGCAGCAACAACAACACAACACAATTACCAATAGAAGCACCAAGGCGTCAACACGAAGTGGCGTTTGTAGTCCGCCCCGTACTGTTTTGATTAAGCAATTGTCGGCAACTAGACAGCAACGCGTGTTGAGTCAGAAGAAGCCGCCGCAGAAATGAGTAAATTGTTACCGATGTGGTAACTTGTCGACATTTGTGGGTATTTGTTGTTTACAATTGAAAAGTGACTACGTGAGACAACGTCTCATTGCCTTTGGTGTGTCACGACACCAGCGAATCGCGCATGTTATTTGTGTCACGAAGGAACTAAGGCGTAAAACGGCAACGTTTGATCATTTGCCTAATAAGCATTATGCCCGGGCTAGCATATACAGAATGGCGTATAATGCTCACAATGAATCTTAGGTCTTTTTTTTTTTTTTTTTTTTTTAAGAGGACTAACTGGAAAATGCGGTTGCACACGCGGGCACCGCAGCAAGGGAGCTCCCTGCAAGTGCGGGCCGGTAGTGTGGGGCTCCAACCCACTAAAAACCAGTCGTGTCCCCGTCCCCCACGCTGACTGGGAACTGCTTGCGCATATCATCAAACAGTCAGGGGGGGCGAGTCTACTGGTCCTGGCGGATGTGTTCCCCGGGAGCCTCGGGGAGGCGCGAGCGGACTCGGAGGAAGGCCCTTGTCTTCTCTTGCAGTATGTTCTTAAAAGCTTGGGTCACTTTGTTCCATCCTGAAATTGATTCCGTCATTTTCATAGTGAGGTCGTGTAGGTTAAGAGCTGGGTTGTTACTTAAAAACTCCGTTAAGCTTGCGCGCTGCTCCGCCCATGACGGACACCTAAGCACCGTGTGCTCTGGAGTGTCGTCGAGTCCATCGCCGCAGTGGACGCACGTGGGGCTGGGGGCCTTTCCAGTCCTGAACAGGTACGACTGGAAGTCGCCGTGACCTGTGAGGACTTGGGTTGTGTGGAATGTGATATCCCCCCCCCGGCCGGTTAAGCCAGCTTCTGATATTTGGGATCAGGGTGCGGAGGCTGGCGCCTGGGGCACCCTGTTCGAGGTCTTCCCACTCCTCCTGCCAGAGGTCGATTGTACGCTGACGTGCCTCGTCTTTTTTGAGGCCTGGGTTATCCCATAAGCGGCGGCGCTCGGCTGCCTTTAAATCCCACGGGATCGTTCCGGCAAGGACGAAGGCCGCCGCGGCGCTAACCGTCCTGTACGCTGAGATTACTCTGAGAGCTCCGACCCTTTGGGCCCTACGCAGGCGAGTCCTGTTCGCGGCGAATTTTAGTGTGTTGGTGGGCCAGGCCGGAGCTCCGTACAGTCTTAGGTCTAATCTCAATACAAAATGCATTATTACGCAACAGGAAACACAGAATGCGTTATATGAGGTTCTGTAATCAATCAACAAATTATATATATATATATATATATATACAAAAAAAAAATATATATATATATACAAAAAAAAAAATATATATATATATACTTTTTTTAAGTGTGATCAATGCACACCAATTCTACAAAATTTTATTGGAAATAGAAGACGATGCAGCAACTTGTTGCAAATCTCAAAAGTTGAGATCACTTTATTAGAAAAAAATAGCTTTTAGGGATCAGAAAACTGCTCTTGTGTGAGTGCTCAAGTAAGCAATTTTTTTCTAAGGGAAACGAACGCCTTATATATGCATTTTTTAAGTAATTGAAATCGTATGCAATATCTGCATAATGTCACCGCCGCAGTTGTGTTTAGCATTAAAACACACTTTTCCAGACTTTTCCAAATTGGTATATAAACGTGCGTATGATACGCTATTCCTACATTACAGCCACTGTCCTGTAGACCCCCCCCCCTGCACCAGCAGGTGAAGTTTGACAACTTTGTTTTCATTTCGAGTGTGTTCACCGGCAGCGACGGCCACTGCACTGCAGCCACTTCTGCGGTGGCCAATCGGTTATTGTTGTGCCCTTTGTGAGCTTCGACCGTCATAATCCGTGATCCTTGATGTCCTCCGGCCGTATTTTCGTCTCGCTGGCCAGCGAGACCTTCGGGTTCTTCACGCTCGTTGGTGTGATCATCGCGCCCTGAGACGATTCAGAGACGAGCGGAACGAAAAAGCAAAGCAAAGCAACGGCGACGGAGGAGGAGGAGCAGCAAAGAAGAACATGAGAAGAAAATGAAACGCCAACAATACAGAGCGGATGAGCAGCGATTGAGTGAATGAATTAATGAATAAATAAATAATCATCATCACTATGATAATACCGACGACGCCTCGTCGGCAGCGTCGGCGTCGTCTGAGTCTGCTATAATGATGATGATGATGATGCGGCCACGAAGACGACGACGCCGAGGTGCGAACTGAGTCTGAGGCGACTGCGAGCAGCGCAAGACGCAGGCGCTGTCTGCCTACGCGACGCTCGGCGCCGCCCAACAAACTGTCTACCTCCGAGTGCGCGAAAGCTCGAGATAAACAAGGGTAGAGAGAAAGATGTGGCAGAGGGAATAAGAGATTTGCGGAGCGAGGTTTTGAAAGCGAGCCATGAAGACAATGCAGTCGTCCCTCCATCCGGCAATGTGGTGCTGCTTCTACTGGGTGATTGGGCGTGCACGATCATGATAACGAACACCGCATCGCCAGCATGCTTGCATTGCAGTTGATGAATATCAAATTGAGCTGCCCCGTCTTCACCAGGATTACTACTATTATTATTATTCTGACTATCATCCATCGTCTTCGAGCAACCGGTGCTGCTACTGCTGCGTTGGGCTGCAGTAGCCAGACAGGTACGATTCATTGTTGTTGTTGTCGTCTTCTTCCGCCATTGTTGTTGTCGCTGCTGTTGTTGTTGTTCTTGTTGTTGTCGCTGCTGTTGTTGTTCTTGTTGTTGTTATTGTGTGCCGAAGCAGCAGCAGCAGCAGCCGCGGCCGCAACAACATCGGTGTCAGAGCGTTCAATCGAGCTTGTTGGGCGGCCTCGGCGCCGCCCTGGATCGTAAGGAGGGTGTGGTGGCATTTGTACTGCAATACGTCACCTATAACTACGTCTTATCCTCCTTATTTCTCCATTGTCGTCCTCTACTCCTCTCCTCCTTCTCCTGCGACATCAACCTACGACTCTGACGATGACCATGCTTCGACCATACGTTCGTACTGTTGCTAATGCTGTTGTGAAGGCATGCCGGGTTGTTGAGCGCGATCGCTGAACTACCTCAGGGGGATAAGAATGGCAGCAGGCGACGTCGTCATCGTCGTCGCCCGCACCAGCTCGAAAGAGCAGCGAGGAGTGCTGCATCGTAACAGCAGGAGCATTAACGACGTAGACGTAGAATAGACAGTGATGATGGTGATGAAGATGGTAGTGGTGGTGGTGGTGGTTGATGATGATGTTGATGAAGATGGTGGTGATGGTGATCAAGTTGATCATGTTGATAATGTTAAATGCGGTCATGGTAGCGGTGACAGCTCATGTATACTTGTCGCTAGTCCCTGGCTAAGCTGCATGTTCGCTCAATTGCTTTGTTCATGCCGCCCGTTACACAAAAATATATGGGCCCTCGTGGCCGCCCTGTCGATCGCTTCGTAAAATGAAATGATGCTTGAATGAATCTCGGCGCTTTAAGCGCGGCGACCACCCAACGAACCACCCAGCTAGTTTCGCTAATCCTGGGTTGTTTACCCATTTTTATCTTGTTGTTGTTGTTGTGGTGGTTGTGCGGTTCTTGCTGTTGCTTTTCGTTATTGATTATTATGTTTCAGTTGTTGCCGTTACTGTCGCCATGCGGCTATGATGGCCACGCAGCCAAGTTGCGCCTTACGACTTAAACATGTATATATGGCGGGTTCAAATGAAAAGGTACAAAACGTCGTAACAACCAGACTGGTTGAAATGTAAATATGTTGCTTTAGGGTTTCGTAGTTAGACACCTAGGGATGCGAATGAAGTTTCTGGCGTAGTTGTGCGCGGACGCTTGCGTATAACGAAGAAGCGAAACTGGTGTGTCCTGTGCAATTAGCGCGGTAGTGCGTCTAAAAACATATCGGCGTTTTCTTTGCAAAACTCGACATCTGAGGAGCCGCAAGGTGTTTTTTTTTATTTCGAACTGCAGAAAAGGTCCAACCAGCCGTTAGTTGCGTTATTGAAAGGTGCTCAATAACGCTCAGCAGAAAGAAGCTTAGCAAACTCCGAAGGAAACCGCGTATGGGACTAGCTTTACAACACCTGCTCCGATGTCATAAAGACCACGCTTCTTAGAGCTGATTATTACCGGTGACAAGAGTTGGTGCCACCACGTCGAGCCAGAGATAAAACGGGGCAGCAGGCAATGGAGGCACGCTTCGTCATCTCCCCCCCCCAAATCTAGGGCGCTTCAACTCGCGCGACGGCCCGAAGAGCACTGTGAAGAACTGGTTTTTGTCACAACCGCTGGGAAAAGGGAATCCTTTGCCGCGTGGAACAATGTGATGTTTGTGCTTATGCCTCTGGTGCCTAGTTCTAAATAAAAACCCACAGTGTCGTTTTCTACCTCTTAATTTTAACCCATTTATATATATATATATATATATATATATATATACAGGGTCATTCAGAGAGTATTGTACTTCTTTCGAGGTTTGATAGAACTCGGAACGAACATAAGTTTTCCCTATGGAGGGAAGACGCGGAAACGTCTTGTTTAGGAGAGAGAGTGAAGTTTATAAAAGTAGTTTTTCTGCCTTTTTCTCCTACATAGTTGTGCGAAATCTACGTTTGCGGGAGAACTAGTCAACGCATGAAGGAACTGATTACACTGGCGTGTTCGGAGGAAAATTTTGCACAACGGAAGTTTTGCAAAAAGCGAATACCTAGATTAAGGAAAGTCATAAAATGTCGATATTTTACGTTAATGCTTTTTCAAAAAAAAAATTGCTAAGACGTTTCCGCCCTTTCTTTCCACTAGGAAAATTTATTCTATTGCTGAGTTCTACCAAACCTCAAAATATGTACCTAACTTTCTCATACGCCCTATGGAAATATGCATGCCTTCGCTTTCAATATGACTATCGAAAGCCATGACCCTGAATGACCCTGTATATATACATTCAAGAAACCCCATGAAAAATACCTGCGACGCCGGGTTGCACTAACGAGGTAGTTACGGAACATATACCTTGTAATCAACAGACACTTGGGTCACGCGCCCACTAAACGTTTTTTAAACCAAACACATTTTCACGGTACAGCTCAATGAGCTCCACTATCTAAGAAATATCCACGATGCTCACAAAAATCGTCAGACAGTTCTAAAAAATAACATTGCTTTGCCTGCATATTCGTCTCTTGATATCTCTCTATTAGTCTTCTCCGTTCACGTCACTACATACGGCTCTGCTTTGCCGGGTGTTTGCCGTGCCCGTCATCAAAATTACCGTTGCTTCTAGAACTATGGCGAGCCACATCCTTCTCGTTGGCTGCGTAGGTGGTCGTCGTGGCACCCACGGTAGCTGTCGCGAGCACTTCTCATTGATACAATTTGGTTGGAACACTGTGACCTAAAAACGCTGTGACTTCTTCGGCAGACGCAGCTTTTGTGTATACCAAGATGCGCAGAAAGACATACAGGCCTCTCATGACCAATACGTATCAAATCAGAACGCGTAAGTCGACTGCGCGTTGTTACTCTCTTAGCGTCGTTTGCATATAGTATAGAGCCCCGGGTGTAGCTTCGGAATTTGAATACAATTCAGATATTTTAAATGTGTCAGCTCTAAACGCAATACAACGGCAACAATAGTCGTGCGCGTTTAAAGCCACAATGTCTACAGCGCTTGTTGTTTCACTAGTGCAATGACAATGAAGATTAGTTGCAGTCCTGCTGCTGGTTAAAATTGTCGACGTGTTGCCCTTCCTCCTCTTGTTGTTGATAGATTACTACAGTTGGTAATACGGCTCGATAAATGTGGTAGTTTGTCCAATCCGTTCCGCTTAATTAGTTAATATTAACTCGTAATTTTAATTATAATTAAAACATTTGTAGTCAGTGCGCAAACTTGTGTTATTTCTCTCTCCCTTCTTGTAATTATATTCATTATACTTGGCATGAATGAAACAATGTGTTATTTCTCTCTCCTTTCTCGTAAATATATGCATTATACTTGGCATGAATAATGAATAACAAAAATATGTACAATTATACAAACACCTTTATTATTTATTTATTATTGGCATGAATTAAGCACACACGACCGTGCTATACAAATGTATAGACTTCATATTGGCAAGCTTTACATTGGTTTATAGATACTACATTACCTTCAATTGGTTCTGGCTTACATGCACAAATTAAGATCGATGCATCAACGTGTCTTGTTTTACCTTTTACAGCGGTAACACACGCCTTTACGTTTTTTTCTGCATGCCGTACTTTAGACAAATATTCATCGAATAGAGCCTATTACTGTATGCTATTCATTTTACACTTAGGATAGTAGTTCTCTTAAATAGCTCTCTCTAGCAGCAGCAGCAGCAGTAGCACCACCACCACCAACAACAATAGCAGCAACAACAAGCTATCAAATTATCGAGCGAGTGCAGCTGGTTGAACTGAACCGGGCTGCGGGTCGTGTAAAACCCAAGCCAAGGTCCACAAAATATTCCTGTGAGTCAAAACATGCGCAAGAACGGGAGGGGGGAGCGGAGGGGTTCGTGCTGGGATAGATGAGGTCCTAGAGACGACGAGCATGGCGCGGCAAAGGTGACGACGAAAAGCAAGGCTAGCGGGGTGTTGAAGCGTGAAATTGTTCCCGGCATCCGCGTGGCGGCACAGAGGCAGGAGGCTTGATACTGTGGCCGCTGCTCATCGCAGACTGCTGGCCCGGTTACAACCCGCTCAGTCGTTTGGTCTCTGGCCTGTACTCTCTGGCTCATACGCCTCATCCTGCATTGCCGGGCAGGGCGGACAAGGGTAAACGGCGCAAGTGAAGGGCACAATTTCTCTTTAGTATCGTTGTCGTCGTCGTCGTGGCCGCGACCGCCAAGGGGCAGACGCCCGGCCGCGATGGTCGCGCACTCACAAGCATACCAGGATCAAAACAGCTGGGCGAGCAACATTGTCGAGTTTACGGCCCGTGAAAGGCGAGCGTGCGCCGCTAGCCAACGAACAGCTCCAGAAAACCAGTCGTCGCTCCTACCTTCTCATCGAGCAGAAGCAAACCTCTGACCGACCTCCTCTCATCGCCTTTTTATTTTTCCTTCTTTTTACCCCTCCTTTCCTTGAATTCCCTTCCCCTGTCTTTCTCTCGATTACGCCGCTTCTTCTCTTCCGCTTCCCTCTATTTGTTTTATCGCGCTCTCTACCGTTCGGCTTTGCGACGCGGGACAGGAGAGGCCACCGCCGTGGCTGTCGTTGCGTTTGCCGTAGCATCAGCAGCAGTGGACAGGTCGAAATTGTCTAAGTGGATTGCGACAAAGCAGGCCTAAACATAGCGCGCATGTCGCGCGTGGGATCTCTCTTCGTCGCTAACGGCGATAACTAAACGGAAAGCTAACGAGCATTGAGTATCGGCTGCTGCTATTGCTTAAGCGAACATTGGATGCCACAGAAAAGGAGAAAGAGAGGGATGCCAGGCTTGCTTCGACGAGGTGTGCGGGTGAAGTTCTTCGAAGCGAAGATTTTGTGATGTCCCCCAGGATGGTGCGAGAGAAACAGGAGGGCTGAGCCCGGGAATCCGAGTGGACAGGGCGGAGGGAGCCGGGAATCCTAGAGGACAGGAGGTAGTGCCGAGCTCCTGCGCGGCCCGTTTGACGACGACAATGTGGAACGCCCCTGCTAGGCTTTGGTCTGCTGCAAGAAGCGTGAAGGGCGTCGATTATAACTGTGGGCTGGCAGCTTGCTCTCTCTCATGGTGTCTCCGCTCGTTCTTTTTTTTTCGCTCTTCCCAGCGCTTGTTATCTTGTATCATGTAGGCCGTGTTGTGTCCCGCCAACGAGCCGACGCTTCTGGCCAGGGTGGCATAGCGTCCTCTACCAGGCCTCGCGAATGACCCGCGAATACCCCGCGACTGCTGCGGAAAGGACGCACGTCGGCTGGGACGCAACTACCGCATAACTGGTAGACGCCTATCTTCAGCAGCCACCACCACCATCAACAACGACGACAACGACAACAACTCAACCTCTAGTGGCTTCCGTGCAGGCCTCTTCAAGGCTGACCCCAAGAGGGTCTCACCGCTGGGGGCCATTGGGTTTACGATGGCCGTGCAGCCCGTAGATAAGTTTAACAACACCGAACAGCACCGACAGCTAGATTGGCGGCGAGTAAAAAGTGCCAACAGCCCGATGTCGGACGCCTGTGGATTGTCAAGCGGCAAAGTTCCAGTGAGGAAAAAAAACAGATTTAAACAGCTCAATAGAATTAAATATTTGCTGGTTTTGGCCGTATGGTGTTACGGCTGGCGATGGGTGTCAACTCTTAGTGACGATCTTTTACCCCACACCTGAGGGGCTACTCTATCCGTTCGTCTACGTCTTCACAGACACATACAAGTCGTCCTCACACAAACCTCACCAAAGGTCGGCAAACAAATAAAAATTAAATCATGTTTTGAGTCTGGAAATATTTGTGCACTGTCATGTAGAAATATAAGTAGATGGATGTTATTACAATAGTGACGAGACTGCCAGACGGTCTTCATTGCACGATCGTGTCTATAGTGTCATGAAATCAAGAAAGCTCACAGTACATTGAGCGTTTGCGGTCAGAGCAACGATCGAATAACCAACCAGACATACGTTCGTTCTGCAAGCGTAATTCCTCATAAATTAGCTGCACTTGTGCTTAGGACATTTATTTTTTTCACACACGAGCTGAAGCGATCTCCCTTTTATCTCAGATCGGCAGAATAACACGGACATTCTAGCATAAATTCTGACTGCGACGTAAAATTTGTTTTAGAAACAATGGAGGATTAGTCAGTATGTGAAGAGGAATATAGCCTACAAAAATACCACAGACCCCTGAAGGTATCGTCAAATTACGCTAGCGACTACCTCTTTGCAAATACTTTCAGCAATCACAGAGGAGATGTTTGCAGAAGTACCATCATTAAGGAGCCAGCGGAGCAGTATAGCTTTTCATTTGAAGATTATTAGGTAAAAAGCAGGCGGTCGTCAATTTCCAGACAGTATTTTACTGGGCACTATTATATCCCTATGTTGAAACTAATTTGAAATCGCCGTAAAGACGCATGATAAAGCTTTGCAAACGCCATTTTATAGAGAAAATGGGTTTGCCATTATAGATCGGTTAGACATTTCCTCTTCAGTCATTACCTAGGCAAGCGGAGAGACGGGCAACGCGACTTGGAAGTCACAACGCACAACGATTTGGTAATATTTAAAAATAACAAGAGAATATGCAATAAGGCCTAAGAAAATCATTTAACTAGCTAGTAGTAAAATGTAAGGTTACAAGAGCTATATAGATGCATAAAATTATGCGGCAGCTTTATCGCTATTTTTCGTGCACCCATCTATCTGGACCATGGGTCGACGCCTTAGTTGCATTCGATTGAGGCAATTCAGTGCATTTTGGTTCGGCTGTCGCTCTCTCGGCGAGGTTAAGAGCTGCTGCGCTGGCTCGAATTACATTACAGGAAGCAAGCTTAAAGCCAGAAACATGGATTTCCGGCATGGTGTAAACTACATCATTATCCGTGAAGAGGTGGGGCTATACAGAAATGCACTGGCCACGTTCGGAAGGAATTTATATCAAAAGAAAACCCTATTTGAGTGTTTGGTAGTAAGCACGGCATTGCAATCTAATCCTGCGTATATTTTGTTTGTAGGAGGTTAGTTTGTCGATGCATCTGTATAGTATTTGATAATGGTTAAATGCACACATAAATACGCTGAACTTGGATTCTTGTTTCAAACAACTATTCTGATAAAGTTGAAGACTTCGTCTTCAATTGAACACAAGCTGGCGCTGGTTTCAGATATACTTACATATATTCAGTCTACCCGTTTTGAGGACTTATTTTGCTGCTCGATGGCCAGACACTTCATCTACCCACCAACGATAGAAACAATGAGGATTCACTGCAGACCGTGTTTTGCTCACCTAAATTTGGTTTTGTCTCTTATATTTTAGCTGTTTTAACCCTCCTGCGTCATGGACTCGAGTGAGTGGCAACGTTTAGCAATAACGTTACTAAAACGACTTTGCATAAGAAAGTCACACGTGATTAAGACGTTCCAAAATAGACCTTCATCAATGCATTCAGAGACTATACGACAGTGTGACGACGTGTGTGCTTAGGGAAGTGGACATTGAAGAGAACGCAATAAAAAATGTCACTGCATGGCTATATGTATTTCTATCTAATCAAAGCCATACGCTTAACCTATAAAAACTATGGCAAATAAAGAGTAATATATATTTTTATATATATGTATATATATAGCTTAATTGACATTAAGGCATAGAAAAGGAAGGTGGGCATGAGTCGGTGTGAATAAGAATGATTACTGAGCTATTGCAATTCGGCTTGAGAGAAATCCGGGATTACGCTAGGTATTAGCGGCAAGCTGCTGTGGCCGCGAGTTCACGCGCGACAGGCGTCCAATAAAACCGCTCAATCTTACAATATCAAAGAACGTTCAGAAATCTCTGCGTTGACTCTCTCTTGAAAGCTCTGCACACAATAAAGTCGTATCAATGCCGTCTAAAGGTGTAACACAAGACACTTAGTAAACATTTCTGTGTATGTGCGTACATATATATTTATATATTTATTCGGCAGACGTCTGTAATACATTTTACAGTGTGAGGATGCTTAACCGTTATACAATCAGTTCACTTGAAGATATATATTATGTAACTTTATTTCTGCTGTGCTGGCAGATACGGACAGAGAAACGGCAATCTGGTTGACAACACTAAGTACCATAGCGTTGTGTGGCGGTGCGACGACAATATCAGTCTATTTCGGGTAGTTGGCTTAGCAAAGCAACATTGTAATAATAAAAATTAAACATTTGCAATGAAGTCTTCTTGACACATATTGTATAAAAGCGAATTTTAGGTAACTTCGAGCCAGCTAAGCACTTGCAGGTGTGCAGGTATGTATAGATAGCTTAACATGATTGGCTTCCAATGCACTGAAGATAAACTTCGCGGCGATTCCAAGCTAGGAGACGTGTGCTGGTCTAAAATTAAAAACAACCTTCTTAAAATCTTTTTAATTCTATTCGCCAAAGATTCCAAGTATTAACAGAAAATAGCAGATAAAGTTTCTCTCTGCGTGTAACCGATGGTTGGCGAGGTTAAGAGATCCTGATCGCATCGTTGTGTACAATTGGCCACGTGTAGAAGAATGTAAGCATAACCTCTCTACTTGATAAGTGTTCTTATAATGAAGTAGGCTCAGACTATTCAAAATAGCATGCTTGCGTAAATTTGGAAAAAAGTGTTTAACAATTAAAAAAAAAAAGTGTTGCAAAACGAGCAGTAAGCGCATTGCAAAGTATCGTACGGTCAAACTTACCAATTTAGAAAATACGTCGACAGAACCAAATAAAAATGGTAATCACAAAATAAAAAAATTAGTCAGACAGATTTAATTAAAGTAATAATTTTACTATTTGCTACCCTTTAACCTTTGTTCAATGTGATAACCTTGAAACGTACAGTTGTATATATATATATATATATATATATATAAATTCATGTAAATATAAAGAGACAGCGACTGCACTGCCTTAGCATTTTTTAAATATTTTATACCAGAAAAAGTAGCAAAATAGTCTATGCCATAATTGCAATTTGCATAAATACAATTCATACATAAGAACTAACTACTATGAACACACTCGATTTTGATGTGAGTGCTGTTACATGTAAATAATGAATTGTAAAAAAAGAAAATATATATACATAAAAATATCGTTTCAATGGCGTATAGGTATTTTATACATGTATATGTGTCGTTAGGCGACAAATGCGTTATGCAAAGGTGGGGTGCTCACGTGGCACTTCTATTGCCAGATGCATTTTTTGATCACACCGACATCACTTTCGCATCAACGGAAAAATAAACTCAATATCGATCGGCACATGCAAAATGGTCAATGATTTAATTTCAAGGCTAACTTATTCTTATTGAAGCATTACCATGAGCCGAATCGATTGGACTTCTATATGCCGGCGATTTTCTCCTTTAAAAGCAAAATAATGATGAATGCATCTAAAGCATAACAGTCAAAGGAGGAGAACGATTTGAAATCGTTCAGTTCATAAGAGTCGCCTGTCCAGTCATGTGATATACGGACGCTGAGAGTTACTGCTTGTATAAGAATTTGGCTCAAACTTTCAAATGCTTTGGTATGCTTTGGCTTAATCGATTGAGATAACATTAACAACCGCAACTGACGTAGAGACTGTTCATCGTATTACCCCCCCCCCCCCTTTCCTTGCCCCATCATCTCCGGGAGTTGAAACCGGGTAAATTCTGATTGACGCAACAATGCGTTGTGTATTGATTAGCTCGCTACTGAGAATTGGAAGAGTACTACATAAAGCGCATTGACAGGACAATTAAACAGTGCACTCAAATACACTAAGCGCCGGCACCGGCGTACCTGGCTCCAGGGCACCTTCGAGAAGAGCACACAGCTTGTTCTTTGCGGCGGGCGGCGAGATTTGTCATACGGCTGTCGCTCAACTGTGCAGCGTGCGGCGAACGAGGTCTTCGGAAAGCTCCCACAGTTTAGCGCCGATAGCTTCATTTGTCGCCAGACGATGAGGTGTAGCCTGGCGGCAGTCGACAAAGTACGCCCCGCTGACGTCCTTCACGGCGGGCGCTGTCGCGAGATAAATCGTCGTCTCGGCTCCCTTCTCGGGGGTGCGGGCCAGCCACCGAACCAGGCCCGAATACCAAACGCCGCGGAAGAACTCGCTGCCCACCACTCCGGGATGGAGACAGTTCGCCGTCACGCCGCGTCCTTTTAGACGTCGGGCCAGCTCGGCACAGTGCACAACCTGGCACATCTTGCTCTGACTGTAGGCGCGCCACCTGCAACAGCAACCGAAACATGTTAAACGATTCGCCACGATGCCACGGCGAGTGTCGTTTTCGGCTCGAAATACGGATGTACACTAAGCTAAACGCTACTCGGGCTGCTTTGGGAAACAGTGACGACAGCAACAGCAGCAGGAAAAATATTACCTCGTAGACGCTACCGGAACAGTAGCAGAACCCATTCATGCGCGGACAAAGAAACCGCAGAGGCGGAACGTGCGTCCCCCTTCGCTATGTGCCGCAGTGCCACTGCTACGTATAGAAGCCGCGTAGTTCCTCCAAGCGCTTTGTGAATCGATTTTTTATATGCTCTTCTTGTTGTTATTATCATCGCCGTCACCGTTACAATGCAAACGCAAAACGCAGAACGAGCGGAGATCTAAATACATCGGAGAGGCGTCAAAAAAGTCGAACTATTCTCTGAACGTCCACCGCGTCAAAACAACCGCGCTGTGTGAACGCCGACTGGACTCCAAGCTTTAGCCAGCCAACGCCTGCGGCACGAAGACAAAGTTTTGTTTGTTGTAACGTTTAGACCAAAATGCCACGTTTTACAGTTGCTAGTGTTAATATTGGCGGTAATTGTGTGAAATGTGGGTATATCGATAATATTTTAATGCATTCGCTTATATTTGGGGTGTAATTATTTATGGCACGGAAACTCGTCAACCCTTATGGCTATTGGACTAAATTATCTGTTGTTATATATATATATATATATATATATATATATATTGATACAACCTTAAAGTGTTTTGCTTACTGTCTGCTCAGTGAAACAGGTCCAAGCAGCATTCCAATAAAGCAAACATTCTAGCATACATTCGAGATAAAGCTGCAATAATAAAATAAGCAAACACAATATATATGCAAACGTGTGGCAACATGACCAGTCCTAGCCTACACGCTAGATTTTGTAAAGTCGCCATAATCTAAGCTAATTTACCGTGATGTCAATTACACATGGCGGTATCCCTCCGAGACACTCCCAGCGTTGAAAGATGGGATGGTCGCTACACTGTGTTCAGGGGCTAGCCTACTTAGAGACTTTGCCCCAGGATTTTTGCCCATTGTTTTTTGCCCATAGTTTTGCCTTACCTAGATAGACGAATTATCGTCACATTGCGGCGTTTGCTTACTTTCCGTAGTTTTTCTCCACTTGCAGGTCGTCAAGGACGTTTCCCGCCATCTTGTGGGCCGCCGACGACACGACCACGATCCGGCTCGGCGCCGACTTTTCGAGCAACGGCAGCAGCTTGTTGACAAGGTGGAAATGTCCGAGGTAGTTGCTGCAGAAGCACACTTCGTAGCCTTCACGAGTTCGCTGTCGGCAGGCTGGCGCCATTGCGCCCGCGTTCAGTATGAGCACGTCGAGTCGATCCTCCAGCCGGAGGATCTCGTCGGCGAAATCCTGCACTGAACGCAACGACGACAGATCGACGAGTTCGAAGTCAACTGCCGCATCGGGAAGAAGCTCCTTTAGCTGGGCAACCGCCTGCGATGCGCGCTCTTCGCTCCGGCAGCCCAGTATGACTCGGGCACCCCGCCGAAGAAGCGCGTGCGCCGTGCAGAAGCCGATGCCACTGTTACCGCCAGTGATCAGTACAGTCTGGCCGGCCATATCTTTGACCGACTTGGCCGGGTCGTCATGGGCTGCCATTGTTGATGGCTGCTGCTGACACCCGAACGCACGAACCAGCTGATTGCTGCACGCTCACACCGCACCACCGTCACCAACACCACAGTAGAGTCGTAAACTCTATCGAATCACGCTGCTGCGTGATAGCTAGCTACCAGCTCCAGCTATAGCACGCGGAGCAGAGCAGCACGTTCGGTGTCGTATCCAGCTGTCCTCCAGAACCTGTTCCTGCTTCGGCGGGCCACTGTGGGGAGTATCCATCCATCCGAAGGCCGACTTCTCCTCCAACAATGTCCAGCACCCCACCCCACCCACACGGACGCACCAACACAGATACACAAAAACAGAACAAGCACACTTTCCTTGGCTGGCCACGTCAAAGTGGTCTGCTCCGGCGTCCGTCCTAAGCGTCACTCGTCACGCGGGTACATGGAGTATAGTCAATGATTTATCGTCGTTGTCACCATTGCCGCTGCCACCGACAAATGCCTGTAGTTGTGCTATGAACGGAGCCGGTCCACAAACGAATAAAGATCGCAATAAGATCGCACCGAGATCGACCGCCAAACTGGCCGGGTGAAATCGAATCGATTCGATTGGAAACGCAGACGACCTACAGCTGGCGTCGGTTGTCAACTAAGCAAGCATCAAACCATCAACAACAACCACCACCAGCAAGTAAGCACCCTGGTCGTTGTTGTTGTTGTTATTGCTGCTGTTGCTGTTACTGCTGGTGCTTCTGATGCTGCCGCTCTTGTTGTTGTTGTTCTTGTTGTTATTGCTGTTGTTGCTGTGTTTGTTGTTGTCATAGCTGCTCCTGCTGTTGTTGTTGTTTTTGTTGTTGACGTCGGCTGCGCTCGCTGCTAACGCCTGTTGCTGACACTGCTGCCGCTGGCAGGCGCGTCGATGGTGGCGGCGGCGGCAGTGGTACCGTCAGCTGGTCACAGCACAACAGATGCAGTCGCCGATACGCCGTCCACGTCCGTCGTCAAGAAGTTGGCCAGCATGCTGATGACGGCAGTCATCACAGCAGCTGCACCAGCAGAGTCGCCGTCGTCGTCGCCGTCAGCCTCGTCGTCGTCGTCAGCAGCCTCATCGTCCTCAGCCTCATCGTTCTCAGCCTCATCGTCCTCATTGTCGTCACACAACAATCGCGACGACCCTGCCGCACTCGCACAACAACAGCAGCAGCACGGCCACCGTCCGACCACCACGTTGACGACGATGACGACGACGACGAGCAACCGACCGTCCCACAATCTACCCAGCAAACTACCGGTAACCGTGCCGTTGCAGCGGCGGCGGCAGCAGCGGCAGCTACAACAACAACAACAGGCGCCCGCTGCACACATGCACAATGTATATATACATTGTGTGTGTGTAGCGTGTGCATATATATATATATATATATATATGAATATATATGTATGCATACACAGTCACGGAGAACCGTCGTCAGCCACAGACGCAATCTGGCAATGCAGCGTAAGCGCACCGTTGATGAGCCGCGTATTGGGGGGTGGCGTTGCGGCCGGCTTTTCTCTGCTCATTCGATTTGCCATCAATATCAGTACTTCTACTATTACTACTACAGTACTACTACTACTACTACTTATACTTGCACTTGTATTACAACGACATGTACTGATACTGCTATTAGGTGTTTGTTACTGTTGGTGTTGTTGTTGTTGTTGCTAGTGCTGTTCAGCTGGATCTGTTGCCCTGCTATGACAGATGATAACGTCTCCTATTGGTTAGGTATAGAGTCTCATAAAGCTGCTTCGATACTTGTATGATTCATTATACGTACGACGCGACCGAGACAACATCGTTAATCAGCGTGCTTAAAGGCGAAGCTTACCTCTCTCTTTCTTCGGGTTTCTTTTAGGCAGGCCGGACGGCGACAGGTTCCAAGTAGTGAACAACGCGTTAATGGTAGGCGTGTTGTTTGCCGCAGATTAGCAAAGCTATCGGTAACACGTTTGGCGGGAACGCGTAGAGAAAGATAGGCGTTAGAGTATCGATTCTACCCGCTTCGATTAGATAGACGTTAGCCAAGCTGTTTTGGCAACATAAAAAAAGGTGTGACTGCTATTTGCTCCTGAGGCGTAGACATGGTTGGTTTCGTAAAGTGACCTGTAAACATGGTTTTTCTGCGTGATCCTTCTCTCTGTCTCGCTCTATCTCTCTCGCGCGCGTATCCCTTCTTCTTGTCTACAGTTATCTGCGCTACCAACAGAACTATCTACAAACCTTTTCGTCGATTTCTTAATGTCAATATTCTTTATCTTCCTAATATTTCCGTTGGTTTTGGGACACACGACGAGACAACGACCAACGGTTGTACTACTGGTGGTCGTGGTGGTGGTGGTGGTCACACAGTTGAGCTCTTTGGTCGGATCGGACTACGAAGCTACAACAGCCGTTGTCGCTGGCTACGGCCACGCGACAACGGTGGCGCTTGCGCCGTCGTCGTCGTCGAGCAGACGACAACGCCGGCGACGTTTGTGGGTCGCCCACCGCCCAGTGACGGAGAAGGGACCAACGGACGGACGAACGAACGAACGAACGAACGGACAAACCGACAGCAGACGGACGGAGGGACCAGCCGACTATTGTCGGGGTCGATACATACATCAAGCCACCGCTGTAGCAGCAGCAGCAGCAGCGGGAACAGCCGACAACGACGACGACAACAATAACAACGCCGGAGTTCGGTGCAGCGGAGCTTTGTTGCTGAACGCTCGTTGTTGTGCCATTCATCGTCGCCGACCCCGCTGCTGCTGCCGGTACTGGTGGCGTCATTGACGCCGAAGTCGGCGGCGACGGCCATTCACGTCGGCCCGCAGCAAGCAGCAACAGCGCCAGGCGCTAGTACCGGCATATGTTAAACGAACACAAGCAGCAACAGCAACAACAACAGCGACGACAACAACAACAACAATAACAGCAACAGCAACAATAACAGCAAAATCAACCAACAAGCCGACCAAGATGGCTTAGTGGCAAAAGCCTTTACCTTGCATTCGGGAGGCCTGGGTTCGAGACCCAGACCGGCCACTTCCAAATTGGTTTTTATTTTCCAATTTAAACAAAGTAAATGCCGGAGTGGATTAAAAATCGACTATGATAAAAAAAAAACGGGGAGCACAGATGTCTTAATAAAAAGAGATGTTGCATTACCATCCAACGCCACTGAAGAAAAAATAACAACCAACAACAACACAAGCCGAAAACATGCATAAAGCATGCACGAGAATGTGCATCTCAACGATATGTCACTGTGTCAGAGGCTATAGCAGCAGATACGTTTCCTGACCCTTTACTCTGTACAAGAATGTACAAAGTACACGGAAGAGTCAAGACGTTGAGCCGATTTGGGCCCAGTAAGGGGCGAATCAATTATGGAGGCGATGAAGAGGAAGGGGTTTTTCCTCTACCTCCGTCGAATGATTTCATCCTACCTGGATGACAGAGGCTTGGTTGCAGGGGGGCAGGAGTACGGGGTTACTGCCGGAGTCCCACAGGGCTCGATTCTAGGACCCGTGCTCTGGAACATAGCTTACGACGGGGTGCTCGAGATCCGAGGTCTCCCGTATGGGGTGGAGACGTTGGCGTACGCCGATGACCTTGCACTCATGATAACGGCCAGGACCGAAAGAGCCCTGGAGAGCGCCGCCAATAAGGCCTTGTCAATGGTGTTCGAGTGGATGGAGTCCCATCACTTGAAACTGGCACCCGACAAGACGGAGGCGATGTACCTAACAGGCAGAAAGAGGACGACCGGCATTAACCTCGTGATGGCGGGCCACCCGATAGAAATCAGAAAGAAGGTAAAGTACCTTGGGGTCATGCTAGACACTGGACTGACCGGATCGGCACACGTTAAGTACGTGGCCGAAAAGGCCCAAAGGGTCTCCCTGAACCTGGCGCGGATCATGCCTAGGGTCGGTGTGGTGGCTGAGGTGAAAAGAAGGCTCCTGGCCTCGGTGGCCGAATCAACGGCGCTATACGCAGCCCCAGTCTGGGGGGACATGGCAATGCGGACGGCGGAAAATAGGGGGGCACTAAGGTCGACCCAACGAACGCTGGCAATCAGGGTAAGCCGGGCGTATCGAACAGTCTCGACCGAAGCTCTCCTGGTCCTAGCCAAAATGCTGCCATGGGACCTCCTAGTGGCTGAACGAAGTAAAATGTATCTAGACGAAGGTCTAGATCTCACCAGGGCCAGGAGTGCCACCATATCGGCCTGGCATAAGGAATGGGCGCAGGTAAGACCCGGTGTGACCACAGGGAGCTGGACCAAGAGTCTGATACCGGACCTCAGGGTATGGTATGACCGCCGACACGGGGAGCTTTCCTACTGGACGACTCAGGTTCTGACCGGACACGGCCAGTTCCAGAGCTACCTGTCAAGGATCAAGAAGGCCATCAGCGATATCTGCGTACTGTGCGACTCTGGAGAAACGGACAACGTAGAGCATACTGTTCTGCGGTGTGATGCTCTCAGGGAAGCACGGGATGCAGCACCAACCGCTGTGAGAGGCCGACCCATCAAGGAGGTGGTCTCCCATATGATGACTTCGGCGGAGACATGGAGGGAGGCGACGAACTTGTTCGACGCTGTTTTGACACTCAAGACAGCCAAGGAAACGGCCAGGCGGGAGAGGTTTGAGCGGTCTCTCGGGAGAGTGGTCGAGACGAGGAGCCGAGGGAGGGGGGGGGTGGGGAGCAGCCAGGCCCTCATGGTCTCGACGCACCCTCACAGGACGGATTACAAAATGGCATCCCCCTATCCAACCGCAGGTAGACATGCGGGATGATAGTCAGGGATAGAGCTGATTAAAGGAAAACGGCAGAGACGCCTCTCCCACGGCTTCGATGTAATGCCAAAGTAATACCGAGCCTGGGGGGGTGGGGAGGAATCCGGGTTTAGTGGGTTTGCGAGTCTCACACTAGTCACGCAGGCTGCTAGTGGCGCATGTGCATCATGCATTCCCGAAACCTCCCAGAACAAAAAAAAAAAGGGCGAAGCAAAGCGAATGCCAGGATTGTAATGTGTCTTTGCCACAGTCATTAGGTTTCGACTGTTAACGGGTGTAAGCATC
Source organism: Dermanyssus gallinae (assembly GCA_003439945.1). NCBI lineage: Eukaryota > Metazoa > Arthropoda > Arachnida > Mesostigmata > Dermanyssidae > Dermanyssus > Dermanyssus gallinae. Next base: position 291,080 of record QVRM01005863.1, on the reverse strand, counting down.
ACAAAGAGCCCAATGACCTGTATGGCTTGGTGTGCGGTAATAGGAAGACACTACAATGCACTCTTCAACGATACACAGGAAGACCCACGTGACAATTTTTGATTGTGCAGACAAATTGTAGGGCTTATGTACGCAATCCCAAACGCCACTACTTCGGATTAGATAGCCAGATACACTGGTTTCTAGAGCTTAATGGCCGGTCAAAGCCAGTTACTTTCTAGGATAATGTATTGATGCAGTGCAATGCCTGCATGGTTAAGGTTAATTGACTATCTCGAGGTTTTAGGAATTATCAACGCACAATTCGCTGAGTGCGAACAATGATGAAATATTAGCAGGTGTTATTATTAATTTGCCATTTTCAATTTTACTTGTGACGAAAAGTGATATTACTGTTCTATTTATTTATACTTTTGCATATTCTTCCGGAACATTACTTGTAATACGCACAATATATATTTATATATATATATACGTATATATATATATATATATATATATATATATATATATATATATTTATATATATATATATATATAAAGGGCTGACTGCCTTATCACAAAACATTGTACAATCATCTGTGTGTTCCACTTTCTCATATTGGCTGTGTCTTCAAAGAAGACATTTGCCCTAGGAAGTTTATCTTTAGGAAACCTCAAGCTTTATTTTAAATAACATTTATGATAAGCTTGCTTTTTAGCTAATGTGAAACTTACGGAGATCAAAAACCAGGAAATTCGCTTTCCTTTTTAGCTGCTTATTGAGCTGGAACTACAATTCTCATTGATCGTACTTGAGTTATAGATGTGTTAAATAACCTGTACTGTTTTTATTATTATAGTTACAGCTTTATTTGGTTATATGTCCGAGTAAACAATTGTTTCCTTATGAACGTGTACACCGGATAAAATAAGTGAAAACGTCACATATCCTCCAGGTTCGGGAATGCCCAGTCTAGCAGAGTTCCACGCACAGAGGCGGCGCTTACCCTACACTTGTAAATATTTGTGTTTTGCCTACTTAGATATGATGATAAATACTTGAACGTAAGTTATAAGCAGATGTTGTCGTTCATGTGGCTGTCACAGCCTGCGCATGATGGGTGTCTCATTTGGAGAGTGCCTTTCGAACTAGTTCTTCGCTAAGACTCCACAGTTGTTCACGGAGCTCATCGTCTTCAGCCTCGGGGCTTGGTTGTGCTATCTGACAGTTTCTGAAATATTTCCCAGAAATTTGGGCAACATCCGGACTCAACGCAAGGAAAACACTTGTTTTTGAGCCTTCCTTGGGAGACGTTCCCAACAACTGTAGACCACGGTGAAGCCAGGTGTGGGTCAGAAGATTGGTACCGCGAACCAGGCCAGGATGCAATGCATTCACCGTGATACCTTAAAACAACAACACGACAAAACGTGAAAATCATACCAAAATATAGTTTCATATTATAAAGATAATAATATAATATTATAAAGATATACAAACCGAAAAAAACGAAAAACAGGGTTCTCATAAACAATTCTAATATTATAAAGATATACAAAGCGAAAAAACGAAAAACAGGTTTCTCATAAACAATTAATACGAATTTGGCTTTTTTATAAAATCGTACATGTTTGGGATGGCTATTGAATATTCAATATTTTTACCGACAACATTGCGTGCAAGTAAGATAAATAAGCACAGCGAAGAAAACAAAACTGAGGCGTGCTACCATAAACTTCGGTACCTGAGTCATGTACTTAAGTAGGTAGTGCTATTCAAACTACCAATTGTTTCTGAGGGCTTCAATAATTTGCAGAACCCAAGAATGGGCCCAAGAATCAGAATATGAACACGAGTGCACCGAATACAAACATTTGGACTCCACAAGAGAACGTAAGAAACAATATCCTCTCCTGCAATCAAGAAAAGCTTACACCGGTTATCAAAGTAGTGATGTGGAGCTGCGTAGGGTATGGCGTATTAGATCTGTTAGGCATGGAGGCACTTCGAGGAGTGGATATTTTAATATTGACGGAAACTTAGGCGCTTAAACCTTTCTCTTTGGGGGCTTCTACGGATATCACGCACTAGCACATAAAAGTGAGGGACGGGGCAGGCCAAGTGGGGGGTTTCAGTATTCACGAGAACAGAAATTGGGGAGATGACAATAGGAATAAGCGCTGAAAACTTAGTAGCAATAGCGTCGAGGGAGTTTGAAATTGTGGCAGCCTATGTTAAACCGGCAGGTGTAGAGTCCACTGAAGTCATGACAGAGCGTATCATGCTTGGAGTTAAAGCGGTGCCGAGAAAGGCACCGATGATTCTAGCGGGGGATTTCAATGCGAGGTTGGATAGGGGTAATCTGGAACGAACTGAAGCATTTTAGATATTATAACGGAGATAGGATGCTGGTTGGTCAGCGAGCCAGGCCTAAACACTTTTGAATGTAGTACTGGGGCGTCAGTAATTGACGTTTTTGCCACGGACGGAAACGTAGAGGATATAACATTTTTGGGAGAAAATACATCATTTAGGGAATGAGCGGGGCTTAGAAGGCATATACCGATGGGGATGGCATTCAAAGTTAGTAATAGTAGGGAGTATAGCCGTAGGCCGGGGACCGGGACAAGACTAGATAGAAAGATCTTTTTAGAGGGAGTGGGGGAAGTGTGCCCACCAGGGGAGATTCAAATAGAGTCATATAAGCGTAAATTGACGAATCTGATCAAAGGTGCACTGGTTCCTCGCCAAGAACGAAAAAAAGGCCCTGGTTCAACGATCGGTGTAGAGCAGCGACAGATGCCAGCATACTAACTAGATAATATGTGAAGATGTTTCCTGTATTAAGGCCGTTCGCAAGTATGGTAAAGAAAATGACACAAAAAGCATACAAGGAAGAGAAACACAAATATTGGGAAAGCCAGGAGTGGGCGTTGTTGCAAGAAGCAGAGAAACAACCACACACGTGGCTAAAACAGAAAAGAAAACGGCAGTGCCCAGTGGAGACTGGGCGATTAAATAAGCACTTTGCTAGTGTGCTGCAGAGAGCCGATACTACCCCAAAGGAAATAACATTATTCAACGGGCCTTGGGACGAAGAAACAGAACTTGCACGGGAATGGGTAATTCGACCAGTCACAATCGAAGACGTTGTCAGGGCAATTGAAAGGGCACCGAGAGGCAAAGCTGCCGGAACGATATGATACGAAACGAGCATTTAAAGCAAACGCTGGCACTCGCACCATGCTGGAAAGCTTTATTTGACGAGTGCCTAAAAACCGGGGAAGTACCAAAAGCGTGGAAGGAGGATACCTTGATTGTCATACCAAAAGGAAAAGGCATAGAAACTGAGCCGGAATCTTGGAGGGGCATAACACTTAAGAGTTGCCCCTATAAAATTTTCTCGGGGATAATAACAGATAGACTAGAGCATTACCTCGAAACCAGAAACGCAATACCAGAAGAACAACATGGGTTCAGAAGGTCGAAGTCGACCCATACGGCCCTGCGCCAGTTGCTGGCAGAAATTTGGGAAACTCTATCAGAAACTAGAAGATCGTTATACGCAATATTTATAGATCTTAAAGCTGCCTTTGACTTAGCGCCACGAAGTAGGATTATAGAAAAGTTAGCCTTGAAAGGAGTTCCGTATCGCTTACTAAAGCTTTTAAGTACCATTCTTGGGGAGACTACAGTATACATCGACAACGGTATAGGGATTGTGGGAAGAGTAAAGCAAACTACAGGCGTGGCCCAAGGAGACGGACTTAGCCCGTTGCTTTTTTTTGGTACTATTGGGAGGGCTACCTAACCGGGTGAGGCAGGGATGGACCCGAGAGTGGGCAAATACATTAATGTATGCAGATGACATTGCGATCTATGGCAGGAGTTTATTTAGGGTTAAGCAGGGACTAGAACGGCTAATCGATTATATGGACGAGATGGGACTTAGTATTAACTGGCAAAAAACAGTAGCAGTAAAATTTCGAAGAGGAGGTCGATTGGCGAAAGACGATGTTCTTCGAGCCAGGGGTAATACAGTAAATTTTGTAAATAAATTAACCTATTTAGGGCTCACTTTAACGTCAAATGGTAGCAGTTTTCGAAAACATATTCAAAACAGAGTAGGAAAAGCCATTAGAGCGGCAGCAGCAATCAAAAACCTGCAAATGTTGTCAATACATACCGCGTCCGCCCTTTTCAAGATTAAAATATAACCAATAGCAACATTTGGTGTATCACTTATATGGAAGAAATTAGGAGAGACAGATTTACAGTTACTAGATAGAGTTCGATTTTTCTTCATGAAGCGGGTTTTGGGGTTAGCTAACTCTTGTTGGAATAGAATAGTTCATATATTAGAATGGGGGGGCTCTAATGACACAGGAATTACAAGTAAAATGGGGTTTACCTAAGACGACGGCCTTAGCGGCCTACACTAGCATGTGGGGGGGGGGGGGGAAATTAAAGGATATAGACATAGGAATATACACGACAATAGCGATGAGGAGTACAACCTGGCGAGCAGCCGGATATAAGAATAGGCATCTAACTACGGCATTTTCAGCCCACGGGTTCCATCACGTGTTATGCAGCACACAAGAATTCCACAACCCTCAGGAGTGTGGTAGGTGCGCGAGATGCTTAGACCATTGTGATAGATACCACTCCGCAGCATGTCTAGCAGGGCAATCAATAGCTGAACTCGCAAGATGAGGGAAGATCCGGAGACGCAGAAAAACCACTGATTCAGACTGATGTACTTATTTCAAATTTACCCAATTTAGGTGTTAATAAACCATAATTAAAATAATTTGCAGAACTAGGGGCTTTGGGTTTAATCTGAATGCTTTGGTATACTACACTTAGCTTCTCAGCCCGTGGGATAGCTGCAAAAAACGGTCATGCATTTACAATATGTTTATATTTACAATATTGCAATATGTTTTATGTTGGACACATGCTTTGGCATTACTAAGTGCACGTATAAGCGGACCTAGTAGGCCAGAACTAGAAAAAACATTGAGCTGTCGTAGTCTGTTTGTCTTTAAATACAACGATTTCTAATTATGTAGGCCTCCCGTGCGTTTTTACTGTATAAAGTACGGTAATCCACTGTATAAAGAGGCGTACTCACTAAGCCGCATGTACAGGTCCTACAGAAATACGCTCTTCGGTGACGACATTGCCGCGATTCGATAAAGATCTGTCAGCAGCACAGATGTGTACTAGCTCTATACTTAGCAAACCATCTAAGCAAATTACTGGGTATAAACAAAGGCCAACTTTGCAATGGAAAGCAGTTTAGACAGAGCCAGTTGCGTGCACAACTCTTAGATAATATGTTTGCCTGAACGATGCAGCGATCATGCCTGCATCCAAATATATCAATGGAAAAGATTCTGTGTTGCTGTGTGTTTACGTGTATAAAAGTGCTCGAAGTTCGCGTCTATAACTAAAGTATACATAGATTATACCGTTGTTTATAAGTTAAAAGTGTTTTTCTTAGTTCCACCCTACTTTGGATGGTGTTCACCTATCATACACAATACGAACACGACGCTCATTGGGCTTGCCAATAAATTAGTAGCTTGGCACTGTCTAGCCGAACGTGCGTGATAACACAGCGTCAAACTTCCGCTAAAGAGTTTTTGGTTGTGCTTAAATTGCCTGTCGGATCTACTCGAACACCTACTGTAATCTAGACACACCAATATTTAATAAGTTACGGGGTTACGCACTCTATGGGATAGATACAGATATTTGTCGTTCGATGCGCTAGTATAGGTTTTTATCTACCCACAATATTAGTGTCCTTTTTCAAATACTGATCTATTGTTTAAGCTGCTTACGTATGAGTAACTGCTAGATATTCACCTCGAAGAACTGGCAAACAGTACCGAACCCTGGGGGGGGGGTAAACGTAAGGATTAGGGTTTATTAGTAAGTAACCCCATACCACACTACCCACGCGCTCCTCCACATTAGGACTGAGTGTGCATAAAGCATTTTTTCCGAGTCTCTCGCTTTAAAAAAAAAGCTAGATATTCTGTATAGGTGTGCGAGTCGTTTCGGCTCGAAATGGTAGGCAATATTTTCGAAGCGTATCTCTAGGGCCAATTTGCTAGGGTTGAGCAAGCTGGTTGACTACCTTTAGGGCGAAAACGACGGGCGAGTTCCCTCGCGTGCAGTATATTGCAGAGCTTCGAGCGGCCGTACGCCTTTAGGCGATTGTAGCTGTACTCCAAATGAAGGTCGTTGAGTATGTTTCGATTGGTGATTGAGCGGTGCGCTTCGGCAGCCACTATGACGACGCGCGAAGGCGCAGCCAGACTTAGCAGTGGCACGAGCCGGTTAGCCAAATGGAAGTGTCCGAGGTAGTTTGTGGCAAACGTGAGCTCATAGCCATCCGCGCTTAGCTCGCGTTTCTTCCGGCCCACCATGCCGGCATTTAAGATGAGCACGTCAAGGCGCCGCTCGGTGTCCAACAGTCGCATTGCGCACGCCTCGACCGACTTCAGCGACGAAAGATCCACCAGGCAGTAGCAAATGTTCTCACTGAGCGTTTCGCGTTTGAGCTGATCGACAATCTGCGTTACAGACGCCTCATTTCGGCAGGCGAGTATAAGGCGAGCCTTTCGGTAGGCCAACTCTCTAGCGGTCGCTAGGCCGATGCCCGAAGTAGCTCCGGTAATTAACACCGTACGATCTGCCATTGAGAGCCAGGTCGCCCTTGGAGAGCCGACGCTTGAGAACCACGAACCTATTCACATTAGCATCACATCGTCTTTTCTCTTTCACCACAATGCCTGCTATGATCAATCCAGTTACTACTACTACTACTATCAACAGTTGACGTAAACGTATTCTGCCATTCCAGCATACGCATCACACTTTTAAACAACGTTGAACGACCGTTTTTCTAAGCACCACTTCTAAAAGACGGCTATAAAGCTGACCGAAAAGCGCATCGGCCAATCTTAGCTCTCTTCTGAGTCACTAGACGACAGTTTGTGAAAAAACTCCGAGTTCAGCGCAAACACGCAGATGACAAGATATGTTTGGGACCGCCGAGGTGACAGCGTTGTTGCTACAGCTACTGGCGCCTCCACCAGCTGATCCTCCGGCTTCAAAACCGCCACTTTGAACGTGGTCGAGAAGGTCGACAAGAACTCGCAGCAGGATTGGCAACATGGTGTCTGGATAACGCTCTGCAAATGCTTCCTTCTTCGCACGGGTATAACAGAGGGGGGCAAGCGCCAGAGAGAGAGAGAGGCCTCTTGCATACAGGACGTGCAGCCTTGCAGCAATCGCGAAGTCAAGCAATGGGCTATTTGCACTCAGCGACCTCGTCCTTTCCTGTTTCCCCCCCCCCCCTGCTTTAAGCCGCCGCTGCTGCCATCATCCTCATAGAGTACAGTCGGGGCTGTTGCTGACGCAAAACGGGCCTACATCTGGCTAGATATGGCCCTGCTGCTGATGTTACCGCTATTGTTGCTGCTACGGTGACTCGTATGATTGCTGCTGGGTAGGAAGGAGGTACTTAGCTGCAGCAAGAGAAGGTGCAGTATCTTACAGGTGCGCCTTTAACGACAGACGGGCCTACTACCCGTTCCGCCGTCGAACGGTTCAAACCGTTCGCTTGCTGCTGCTGCTGTCGTGTCGATGCACCTGTACGGCATAGATACACGACAACTTTGTTGCGTCAGTCTAGCATTTGTCCCGCAAGAGCTTCCATGTGCTCGTTCGTTATCGTGGCTGCCCTCCACCACTTTATATGTGAACCTGAAGTTTGCCGCAGCGGACATCTCCCATTTTCGAGGTTTCTGCTTTTTGCTATATATATATATATATATGACATCTTGATTATGAAATCAGCGACACTCCACACTATATATATATATATATATATATATATATATATATGACATCTTGATTATGAAATCAGCGACACTCCACGCGCAATTGACATGGTAGTACTAACAGCTGTCTTAAAAACAAAAATCCTAAAATAGACCAGTGTACATAGGCGGAATAATCTTGTGTGCACCCACTAATAAAAAAATCGATGACGTTAGCAATAGCTTTATGTTCTAATGCTGTTCTAGCTATATCAGAGACATACAAGTTACCTGAACGAATGCAATACGTTAAAAGGGTACTATCATATAAAATATAAATACATTCTGTTCATGGCGCAGAAGTACACGCTAGTTCCGAGGTCCGAGAAGTAAACCAATATAAAACAAGTTTGCCCTCATTCAAGTGACACATAACGCACATGTGCACACAAATATAGCTCAGCATGCACAATTCCAAAACATTTTGCTATGATAATAATAACAACAGAAAATATATAGCAATACACACAGCGAATTTAAATTACTTAGGTTGCTAAGTCTAAATGGTGCAGCTGTCTTGCATAATTGTGTATTATTAAGTGCTTTGGTTCTCGCAGATTCTGTTAGAGCGCACGTCAATTCCGCTCCTCAATTCCCTTCAGTAAAGTCGTATGCTTGTAAAGTCAGATCGTCACTTTATGCTTGTCTTACTGACTTCACGCCGGTAAAATGTATTTGCAAAATAGCTTATTCGCAAAATACAGATGATTGTACGGCGTGCCGCTGAAAATGTGAGTGCAGGAACTAACAGAAATTCACGAACCCATCTAAATTGCGCTGCACGGTGCACCTAAAAAGTACTTTGCGGAGGAGAATCACGTTTTCCTCGAAACCCAACGCGGGCTTCAAAAGAGGCACTCTATTCTGAGCCCCATATAGTAGATCTATTCGAAGACCTAATTCCTCCGAAAGATCTTGGGAAGAATGCGCAAATGTATTCTAGCTGTCTTCGTTGATGTCAAAAACGCTATAATCAGCCGTTAAATGTCATATCAGAAAGCCTTTCACAGGAAAGAACACTTTTTTTCACCTCAGGTTTAGACTTCTTACTTTAACTAGCAGCGTTAAAATATAACTATGGAATCTCCATACTCGTATTACGAGCTTACGCAAAACAAGTCTCCTGCGGTATTGCCCTGCATGTGTATGTATTGCATTTTATTGCAAAAAAAGTACTTATTATCAAGCTCAAAACTCCTGACTAGAACGCATCAGTTACCGCACTGCGGAATTATGCGCCTTTTTTGTACTCGTATATTCTTGAAATCAAACTTAGTAATAGTAGGGAGTATAGCCGTAGGCCGGGGACCGGGACACGACTAGATAGAAAGATCTTTTTCGAGGGAGTGGGGGAAGTGTGCCCACCAGGGGAGATTCAAATAGAGTCATATGAGCGTAAATGGACGAATCTGATAAAAGGTGCACTGGTTCCTCGCCAAGAACGCAAAAAAGGCCCTGGTTCAACGATCGGTGTAGAGCAGCGAAAGATGCCAACATACTAACTAGAGAATATGTGAAGATGTTTCCTGTCTTAAGGCCGTTCGCAAGTATGGTAAAGAAAATGACACAAAAGGCATACAAGGAAGAGAAACACTAATATTGGGAAAGCCAGGGGTGGGCGCTGTTGCACGAAGCAGAGAAACAACCACACAAGTGGCTAAAACAGAAAAGAAAACGGCAGTGCCCAGTGGAGACTGGGCGATTAATTAAGCACTTTGCTAGTGTGCTGCAGGGAGCCGATACTGCCCCAAAGGAAATAACATTATTCAACGGGCCTTGGGACGAGGAAACAGAACTCGCACGGGAATGGGTAATTCGACCAGTCACAATCGAAGACGTTGTCAGGGCAATTGAAAGGGCACCTAGAGGCAAAGCTGCCGGGAACGATATGATACGAAACGAGCTTTTAAAGCAAACGCTGGCACTCCCACCATGCTGGAAAGCTTTATTTGACGAGTGCCTAAAAACCGGGGAAGTACCAAAAGCGTGGAAGGAGGATACCTTGATTGTCATACTAAAAGGAAAAGGCATAAAAACTGAGCCGGAATCTTGGAGAGGCATAACACTTAAGAGTTGCCCCTATAAAATTTTCTCGGGGATAATATCAGATAGACTAGAGCATTACCTCGAAACCAGAAACGCAATACCAGAAAAACAACATGGGTTCAGAAGGTCGGCCCTGCGCCAGTTGCTGGAAGAAATTTGGGAAACTCTATCAGAACCTAGAATACCGTTATACGCAATATTTATAGATCTTAAAGCTGCCTTTGACTTAGCGCCACGAAGTAGGATTATAGAAAAGTTAGTCTTGGAAGGAGTTCCGTATCGCTTACTAAAGCTTTTAAGTACCATTCTTGGGGAGACTACAGTATACATCGACAACGGTATAGGGATTGTGAAAAGAGTAAGGCAAACTACAGGCGTGGCCCAAGGAGACGGACTTAGCCCGTTGCTCTTTTTCGGTACTATTGGGAGGGCTACCTAACCGGGTGAGGCAGGGGTGGACCCGAGAATGGGCCAATACATTAATGAATGCAGATGACATTGCAATCTACGGCAGGAGTTTATTTAGGGTTAAGCAGGGACTAGAACGGCTAATCGATTATATGGACGAGATGGGACTTAGTATTAACTGGCAAGAGACAGTAGCAGTAAAATTTCGAAGAGGAGGTCGATTGGAGAAAGACGATGTTCTTCGAGCCAGGGGTAATACAGTAAATTTTGTAAATAAATTTACCTATTTAGGGGTCACTTTAACGTCAAATGGTAGCAGTTTTAGAAAACATATTCAAAACAGAGTAGAAAAAGTCATTAGAGCGGCAGCAGCAATTAAAGACCCGCAAATGTTGTCAATACATACCGCGTCCGTCCTTTTCAAGATTAAAATATAACCAATAGCAACATTTGGTGTATCACTTATATGGAAGAAATTAGGAGAGGCACTTCTACAGTTACTAGATAGAGTTCGATTTTTCTTCATGAAGCGGGTTTTGGGGTTAGCTAACACTTGTAGGAATAGAATAGTTCATATATTAGAAGGGGGGGCTCTAATGACACAGGAATTACAAGTAAAACGGGGTTTACCTAAGACGACGGCCTTCGTGGCCTACACTAGCAAGTGGGGGGAAAAATTAAAGGATATAGACATAGGAATATACACGACAATAGCGATGAGGAGTACAACCTGACGAGCAGCCGGATATAAGAATAGGCATCTAACTACGGCATTTGCAGCCCACGGGTTCCATCACGTGTTATGCAGCACACAAGAATTCCACAATCCTCAGGAGTGTGGTAGGTGCGCGAGATGCTTAGGCCATTGTGATAGATACCACTCCGCAGCATGTCCAGCTGGGCAATCAATAGCTAAACTCGCAAGATGAGGGAACATCCGGTGACGCAGAATTACCACTGATTCAGACTGATGTACTTATTTAAAATTTACCCAATTTGGGTGTTAATAAACCATAATTAAAATAATTTGCAGAACTAGGGGCTTTGGGTTTAATCTGAATGCTTTGGTATGCTACATTTAGCTTCTCAACCCGTGGGATAGCTGCAAAAAACGGTCATGCATTTACAATAATGCAATATGTTTTATGTTGGACACATGCTTTGGCATTACTAAGTGCACGTATGAGCGAACCTAGTAGGCCAGAACTAGAAAAAGCATTGAGCGGTCGTAGTCTGTTTGTCTTTAAATACGCCGATTTCTAATTATGTAGGCCTCTCGTGCGTTTTTACTGTAAAAAATAATATATGAGGTGATCCACTGTATAAAGAGGCGTACTCACTAAGCCGCATGTACAGGTCCTACAGAAATACGCTCTTCGGTGACGACATTGCCGCGATTCGATAAAGATCTGTCAGCAGCACAGATGTGTACTAGCTCTATACTTAGCAAACCATCTAAGCAAATTACTGGGTATAATTAAAGGCCAACTTTGCAATGGAAAGCAGTTTAGACAAAGCCAGTTGCGTGCACATTTCTTAGATAATATGTTTGCCTGAACGATGCAGCGACCATGCCTGCATCCAAATATATCAATGGAAAAGATTCTGTGTTGCTGTGTGTTTACGTGTATAAAAGCGCTCGAAGTTCGCGTCTATAACTAAAGTATACATGGATTATACCGTTGTTTATAAGTTAAAAGTGTTTTTCTTAGTTCCACCCTACTTTGGATGGTGTTCACCTATCATACACAATGCGAACACGACGCTCATTGGGCTTGCCAATAAATTAGTAGCTTGGCACTGTCTAGCCGAACGTGCGTGATAACACAGCGTCAAACTTCCGCTAAAGAGTTTTTGGATGTGCTTAAATTGCCTGTCGGATCTACTCGAACACCTAGGCGGGGGGGGGGGGGGTAAACGTAAGGATTAGGGTTTGTTAGTGGGTCACCCCATACCACACTACCCACGCGCTCCTCCACATCAGAACTGAGTGTACATAAAGCATTTTTTCCGAGCCTCTCGCTTTAAAAAAAATGCTAGATATTCTGTATAGGTGTGCGAGTCGCTTCGGCTCGAAACGGTAGGCAATATTTTCGAAGCGTATTTCTAGGGCCAATTTGCTAGGGTTGAGCAAGCTGGTTGACTACCTTTAGGGCGAAAACGACGGGCGAGTTCCCTTGCGTGCAGTATATTGCAGAGCTTCGAGCGGCCGTACGCCTTTAGGCGATTGTAGCTGTACTCCAAATGAAGGTCGTTGAGTATGTTCCGATTGGTGATTGAGCGGTGCGCTTCGGCAGCCACTATGACGACGCGCGAAGGCGCAGCCAGACTCAGCAGTGGCACGAGCCGGTTAGCCAAATGGAAGTGTCCGAGGTAGTTTGTGGCAAACGTGAGCTCGTAGCCATCCGTGCTTAGTTCGCGTTTCTTCCGGCTCACCATGCCGGCGTTTAGGATGAGCACGTCAAGGCGCCGCTCGGTGTCCAACAGTCGCATCGCGCACGCCTCGACCGACTTCAGCGACGAAAGGTCCACCAGGCAGTAGCAAATGTTCTCATTAAGCGTTTCGAGTTTGAGCTGATTGACAATCTGCGTTACGGACGCCTCATTTCGGCAGGCGAGTATAAGGCGAGCCTTTCGGTAGGCCAACTCTCTAGCGGTCGCTAGGCCGATGCCCGAAGTAGCTCCGGTAATTAACACCGTACGATCTGCCATTGAGAGCCCGGTCGCCCTTGGAGAGCCGACGCTTGAGAACCGCGAACCTATTCACATTAGCACCACATCGTCTTTTCTCTTTCACCACAATGCCTTCTATGATTAGTCCAGTTACTACTACTACTATCAACAGTTGACGTAAACGTATTCTGCCATTCCAGCATACGCATCACACTTTTAAACAACGCTGAACGACCGTTTTTCTAGGCACCACTTCTAAAAGACGGCTATAAAGCTGACCGAAAAACGAATCGGCCAATCTTAGCTCCCTTCTGAGTCACTAGACGACAGTTTGTGAAAAAACTCCGAGTTCAGCGCAAACACGCAGATGACAAGATATGTTTGGGACCGCCGAGGTGACAGCGTTGTTGCTACAGCTACTGGCGCCTCCACCAGCTGATCCTCCGGCTTCAAAACCGCCACTTTGAACGTGGTCGAGAAGGTCGACAAGAACTCGCAGCAGGATTGGCAACATGGTGTCTGGATAACGCTCTGCAAATGCTTCCTTGTTCGCACGGGTATAACAGAGGGGGGCAAGCGCCAGAGAGAGAGAGGCCTCTTGCATACAGGACGTGCAGCCTTGCAGCAATCGCGATGTCAAGCAATGGACTATTTGCACTCAGCGACCTCGTCCTTTCCTGTTTCCCCCCCCCCCCCTGCTTTAAGCCGCCGCTGCTGCCATCATCCTCATAGAGTACAGTCGGGGCTGTTGCTGACGCAAAACGGGCCTACATCTGGCTAGATATGGCCCTGCTGCTGATGTTACCGCTATTGTTGCTGCTACGGTGACTCGTATGATTGCTGCTGGGTAGGAAGGAGGTACTTAGCTGCAGCAAGAGAAGGTGCAGTATCTTACAGGTGCGCCTTTAACGACAGACGGGCCTACTACCCGTTCCGCCGTCGAACGGTTCAAACCGTTCGCTTGCTGCTGCTGCTGTCGTGTCGATGCACCTGTACGGCATAGATACACGACAACTTTGTTGCGTCAGTCTAGCATTTGTCCCGCAAGAGCTTCCATGTGCTCGTTCGTTATCGTGGCTGCCCTCCACCACTTTATATGTGAACCTGAAGTTTGCCGCAGCGGACATCTCCCATTTTCGAGGTTTCTGCTTTTTGCTATATATATATATATATGACATCTTGATTATGAAATCAGCGACACTCCACACTATATATATATATATATATATATATATATGACATCTTGATTATGAAATCAGCGACACTCCACGCGCAATTGACATGGTAGTACTAACAGCTGTCTTAAAAACAAAAATCCTAAAATAGACCAGTGTACATAGGCGGAATAATCTTGTGTGCACCCACTAATAAAAAAATCGATGACGTTAGCAATAGCTTTATGTTCTAATGCTGTTCTAGCTATATCAGAGACATACAAGTTACCTGAACGAATGCAATACGTTAAAAGGGTACTATCATATAAAATATAAATACATTCTGTTCATGGCGCAGAAGTACACGCTAGTTCCGAGGTCCGAGAAGTAAACCAATATAAAACAAGTTTGCCCTCATTCAAGTGACACATAACGCACATGTGCACACAAATATAGCTCAGCATGCACAATTCCAAAACATTTTGCTATGATAATAATAACAACAGAAAATATATAGCAATACACACAGCGAATTTAAATTACTTAGGTTGCTAAGTCTAAATGGTGCAGCTGTCTTGCATAATTGTGTATTATTAAGTGCTTTGGTTCTCGCAGATTCTGTTAGAGCGCACGTCAATTCCGCTCCTCAATTCCCTTCAGTAAAGTCGTATGCTTGTAAAGTCAGATCGTCACTTTATGCTTGTCTTACTGACTTCACGCCGGTAAAATGTATTTGCAAAATAGCTTATTCGCAAAATACAGATGATTGTACGGCGTGCCGCTGAAAATGTGAGTGCAGGAACTAACAGAAATTCACGAACCCATCTAAATTGCGCTGCACGGTGCACCTAAAAAGTACTTTGCGGAGGAGAATCACGTTTTCCTCGAAACCCAACGCGGGCTTCAAAAGAGGCACTCTATTCTGAGCCCCATATAGTAGATCTATTCGAAGACCTAATTCCTCCGAAAGATCTTGGGAAGAATGCGCAAATGTATTCTAGCTGTCTTCGTTGATGTCAAAAACGCTATAATCAGCCGTTAAATGTCATATCAGAAAGCCTTTCACAGGAAAGAACACTTTTTTTCACCTCAGGTTTAGACTTCTTACTTTAACTAGCAGCGTTAAAATATAACTATGGAATCTCCATACTCGTATTACGAGCTTACGCAAAACAAGTCTCCTGCGGTATTGCCCTGCATGTGTATGTATTGCATTTTATTGCAAAAAAAGTACTTATTATCAAGCTCAAAACTCCTGACTAGA
Source organism: Dermanyssus gallinae (assembly GCA_003439945.1). Classification (NCBI taxonomy): domain Eukaryota; kingdom Metazoa; phylum Arthropoda; class Arachnida; order Mesostigmata; family Dermanyssidae; genus Dermanyssus; species Dermanyssus gallinae. Next base: position 275,651 of record QVRM01005863.1, on the reverse strand, counting down.
ACGCATCAGTTACCGCACTGCGGAATTATGCGCCTTTTTTGTACTCGTATATTCTTGAAATCAAACTTCTGAATCTAGTATCAGGTTAGCCAGAAGACTGTTCTACCCTGCTCTGCCATAAATAACAAATTCAATTATGAAAATAATGTAAGAACTATATTCTATCATACTAAATAGTCTTTAGCGGATTACTGGTTTCTTCTGTACATTACTGGTTTTCTTCCTACCAGATTTATTTGACCAACTAGAAGGCGTTGCAGCATCTCAACAGTTTAGTGATCTCACCCACTACGACAAATATCTATAGAACGGGCTCTTACGAAATTTACTTCGTTATTATTGTAATTAATCATTTTGTTTTATTTGTGTATACGTATGTTTATAACATTTATACCGTACATAGCATGTGCGTCTTGTTTATTTCCTTGACTAAGGTCAGCTGTTTCCATATAGCCTACGGCAAACCGCAAGTGGATGAGCCCGGCCTGTCTAGGGTCTCAAAGACAAGTGGGTAAAACTGTACCCGGTATTCTGATACTACTTTGCCGGCCTCCACAATAGCTGGAGCATGGCCGGCCCGAGCCGCGTCATCACTGACCATTTATGAGGCTAATGGGTAGATAACTATCGCACCCCAAACCAGGGTTTAACCGCTCTAGGACAAAGCTAGGGTCAGAACGTCAGGTCTCTTCTCGCCCTCCCTGTTTAGTCCGATTTGTCACACGGTGGGCAACTGGATCGTAAAGCTCTACTAAAGCCGTCATTAACCGCTTCGCCTGCTTCCGCTGATGATATAGGACAGCCGCAGACGTAGGTATGCGCGTACAACAAGTCCCTATAAGAAGTCCGACCGCGATTCTCATCGACCCTTCATCCAACAGAGTTCCGATCCGAGCAGGGGGTAGAGCGTGGCGCCATGCATCCGCTTCTTTCGAGGAGATGGCGCGCAGCCTGGCCCTATCAGCGTCAGGGTGTATGTTGAAATGAGGTTCTATGTCGTTTGCTTATATATAGAGCCAGAGTAAGCCACTCTCCCAGACGCCCAGGGTGCCCTAAGCGTCTATTAATGAATCAACTTGGAAGTAGGCCTTCAAATTGCACAAAATAAGTTCCACCCAATGTAATTGTAAGTAATTTCTACATCTGGAGAGTTGTACTAGGACCGGCCCTTTGGGAGATGCCTATATGGCCTTCAAATGCTCCAATCGCTTTTGACAAAAACATTTTGCCTGCAATACATAGTGGTTATAGCTCAAGTACGCATGTTGTTTCCTTATTAACATGATCCCCAGCGCTGCTGTGTATTACTACGTTATACTGGAAATAAACCGACAAAGGGGGTAGGATTGATTTCGATAACAACGAGTTACGCATTATCAATTCAGCTCTTGTGCGGATAGCAATATATTCTGCGGCATGTCACCTATTGCACTTCGTTTGACATCATATACATCCACTTGTAGATCCATCGTGAGACTTGCGGAAATCTTCAATCTGATAAAGAGCGTGGTAGAAGTTGTGCGCCGCAAACGATGCTGACAAAAGGCTACCCTATCCTCCTGTCTTCAATAAGTGTAATATGCCTTTGCCCTCGCTTTTTAGACAAATGGGTTTATATATTTTAGCTTTATCTTCTACTGCCTAATGTATAAGCCACAAACGCGCCAGCCCTGCCTTAGCCTCACCGCACTTGAAGCTTTTCCGTCAATAAGGGGATTTCCTTGCAAAACCCCAATAATGCTGTTGCTGCAAGCAATTGCTAGCACCAGGACTCTTTTGGTGTTTAAAAGTTTATCATTGCCAAGAAGCCCTAAACCTCCAAGTAATAGTGACCATCACGACAAAAGTGAACTTGTCTTAAATGCAATCTTTTCTCCCTGGATCGCTAGTTTTTATTAATTTCCAAATTACCATTTGGAACTCAACCGCCATTGCACTCTTCCAGTTTATAATTAGCTCATCTCATCCGCATTTTTTCCAAGTAAAAAGAAAGTCATCCTCATACTTCAAGATTATTGCTAATTTCCTTGATTAGCTTTTCAATATGCAGGCAATTCTCCAAACAGAACCATGTCTTTTTCGTCAAAAATTGTTCAAAGTAGGTGCTGAGAGTGATCTCAGAGCTCTAGTTTCTCCACAATTTCAAGGCAGATTTGTCTTGACTGATTCTTGCTGATTTTCTCGATTAGCTATTCAATCAGTAGTATTCTCCAAGCAAAACCAAGTTTTTCTTGTCAAAAATTATTCAGAATTGGTGCTAAGAGTGATATCAGAGTTCCGTCTCGTCTAGTTTCTCTACAATTTCAAGCCAGATAAAAGCCGTCATAGGTACATATAATCCTCGTAGAAGAAATTTCAAAACTCGCACAATTTATGCTATATATTTTCGAATAACAATCTTGCAGCTTTTTCTCTACATATTGCCTTTTTGTGTTCTAGAAATACTTGTCAATTAGTTGCCGTTATTCCTATGTTTATCTTCAATATAATACAATATGTATATGTTACACGTATCACGATGGATCAGCTAAGCCAATATGTCTAGTGGGCGCGTATTGTGGCTGTCACGTGTCCGTTTCGATGAGGTCAGGCCGACACTACCTCAGAAGTGTGCTCCGAACGGAGGCAGCGTTTCCACGTTCCAGACGTTGTTTGAAATTTTTTTGGAAATGTCCATGGTATGTTTCTCCATGCTGTTGGCTGTTTGCTTTGTTTCCCTAACATTTTGGAGATCACTAACAGTGTTGCCTAGAGCATTGCAAAACAGGTCGGTAGTTCCCAACATTCGTTTTCAAACCTTTTGTGGTCAGAGGGTGGTAAAACTGAGTCGAAGAAAATCGGGCACAACGTCGTCATCGTTATAAGATCCTTTAAAAATAGGTTTAAAAAACGCAAACGATTTAGAAAGAACGAAGTGTTTTCAGATAAAGAGCTAACTCTCAGCTTGAAACCAGTATTAGACGAATATATGACATCTTCAGAGAAGATCAATGTAAAATGTTGTGTGAATTAATATTTCTTTGCCTCATCCGTGTGATCCTTCATTAAAACAGTTTTGCCATTAAAACCTGAATGTCACATTGATTTCCTTCAACTGCGTTACATTTAGTCTCAGGTAAAGCTTTTTTGAGCCTTCGGGATAGGAATGCTTTGAAGTTAAATTCTTGGAAATACGGCGGATGCTTAAGAAACTCTCAGCGTACATTGTCTGTTTCTTAGAGGAAAATCTGCTCATAGGAAAAAGCCTTCCAATAACAATGAATATACGCGACTGTTGTTTATGTTACACTCTGCTTGAATATAGGAGTGGCCTGGATAATTTAGGCAGAGTCTTATTTAGTTTACGTTTTTGCAAAGGAGCCACGTTTTATTGCACGACGCCAAATGATCCAACAATGAAATTTCCCATCGGTCGAGCAGCGAAATGTACGTTCTTCATATATATATATGAAGCCCCGACGTATCTAGGATATAGAAGAATCAATAATCACACTGTGACGACCTCTGAACGATACAGGAGTAGCTTACTTATTGACGCGTTTGCCGCAAACCTTTTAGAAGTAAGTGTCCTTGTGTTTAGGCGCAAATAATCGACTTCAAGAGGAAGTAGAGCCAGAGTCTACACGTGCCCGCGAGAATCGATATCACCAGTCTCTTGTAGAGCTCGCACTGGACAGTCATCGCTTAAGCTGTAGTAATAATATGTGGTACACTCACCTAATTTGCTCAGAACAGCCGGTGATTGAACAATACCGTTTATCACTGTTATTTTTCGCCTTCAGTCATCAGAGAATGAAGTCTATGCGGTGTCGATCGGCTACTTCGAGCAAAGGCGCTATAGTTCAACAGCTTCACTCTGAAGTCCGGTCATTGCACGATACAAAACAGCATAGAAACGACTGCATGCAGCATGTAAAGAGCTGCTTGTTAAAGCAGCTCAAAAACCACGAACTAGATATATGACGGCTAAATAAGTGCATATTTCTTTATATTTAGTTACGCATGCATTTCCAACGCTGACTTAACTTGCCAACGGGAGAAAGGCGGGCCACTTACCCGTAGACAGTGAACGACTGCAGAGCGACATAGCAATTCCTCGTTGAATTTCAATCAATATCCTCTGTAGCAGAAACTGCCATATCCTCTTATTACCGGCTGCCACAACGATTCTAGTTCTTAGCTTCGCTAGAAAACTTCTTGTAATATTTCTTATTGGGCCCAGTGTCTCGACGGCGACCGGTTGAACGACAAAATTTGTCCACGTTGCATATCGCACCTTGTCCTGAGGAGAAACGCTGCCTACACAATCACTTTAGAAAAAAATCTCTTTGTCAAGAAACACGGTACCGTAAAAGATACCTATTCATTGCCAGTATATGAAAGGCGCTTCATCAAAACGCTGATGCTCCAGTGTAGAGGCTGTTGTGGATAAGTGTGGATAAGCTCGTATGAGTTTCCCCAGCAGAATATTAAATATGGAATTCATTGACTCCTATAGAGCAAGTCCCCGAGACCGGATGACTTTCGCATAGAACATCTTCAGCAGGGCCATGTCCATGGCACCATGCTGGACAGCTCTATTAAAAGCGTGTCAAGGACAGATTTTTACGTACAGAGACGTTGCCTTGTGACATTAAATCCCAATGGTGAAAATATGACTTGCTCTTAAGCTTGCTTATTTAAAGACTATCATATGCCTGCATACCTCTGTGCGAAAACGTCTTGTGTAATTTCTTGTAAAAAATATGCCCCACGCCTCTTAGTTAAACAAATCAATGCCGGCATATCACAGCATTTATTAAATACTATGAGAATACAATTATTAAAGTAAACCCAGAAAAAGCAATGAGAACCTCCGAGTGAAAGAGTATATTTATTTCCAGTCGCCGCGTCATAGCCAGGCGCGCTATTATATGCGTCATTACGAAGTGTCTAGAGTTTAACTGCATAATGTGTGTTTGCCAGTGTAGTGCGGTGTCGCGCGCAACAGAATGTGACGCAAAGCTGTCGTTGGCACGACTGGCGATCATTTATTAGCATGCTATTGTGTAACTATGTAATAGAGACCTGAATAATACCCGATGAAGGTGACAGAAGATAATGGGAAACGACCTCGAAAACGTCTTGAAACCAAAGGCGTTCAGAGATGCACTCGGACAAGGGCATTTTTTCCGTTTGTGTTTGTCAGCCAAGCTAACGACATTGCTAGCCCAAGAAGCACCAGGACCGAACATAGAAGGGTGTAAGGAGTCGGTCATAGTGGCGTTCCAGGTTGTCGCAAAAACACACGAAAGGCATGAGGTTCTCAGTGTCCGTGCGAGGTAGCCGCCGTGTCATATAGATATAAGGATAACGTAGGGAATACGAATGGATAATTTAGGAGCGAAAACATATAGAAGACATATAAATATATATAGGTATTTCTAGCATAACGCAAACGAACTCCTCCGAAGTTCCGGGCATCAACTTTGAAAGCACTTGGTAACCACAAAACTGATTGGCTATTGCCCGGCGGCTCAGCAAGTTTGTCCTGCTTCCCCAGAATATATTAGACATGTGTTTGCTTAAACATACCTCCTGATATGGGGTCGGCTAAATCTGTAGATATGCGTATGTAATTGAATGTATCATTTATTTGTATAGAAGGTGAACGTAAAGTTATAAAAAATGCACAGCATCAATATTTGCCTCTAGCTAGTGCTATCATAGCTTTTACACGCAACGACTCATTACTTGGCTTACATCACTCCAAGGCACCACTCTAGTGGTGACTGTCTGAGCAAACGGGCAAATCATATTGTGGTTCATTGACACGTTTGTTTAAGTGGGGCTCTAGCTTATCGGTCTTGCAATACGATGTAAAAAGCAATGTCGCTAAGAATCATGCTCCAGTAGTTTTAATTAATTGTTAATTTTGATTGATAGGTTCAGCCCTGCCTATATTGAATCTCCAGGTGGAGCGTTAAAATCTTAGGCCTCAAAAATTTACTAGATTTGCGTTGCTTTTGTCTCGTGTAGACTAATAGTGTTTATTGTTGTACCGCGCTGAGAATAAAAATACAAAACATACAAATATAAGGCTATCTAAGACAATGTTTCATGATACGGCCCTTTCTCGATAAAATGGGTCTACCTTCACCATACAAACTCGAGTTATTAGGAAGTCGAGTATTCATTGCACAACATGGGATTATGGTTCCATAGACGGCAAAACCCAGATAAACAGATCATAAAAGTTTGTTTCAAACGCGCTTAGTACGCACACAGTAGATTAAAAAGCCCCAGTACTCTAAGTGCGTTCTTCGGCTTTGATTAGCTACATTATGGAGTATGGCAGAACAAACAATTCGCTCCAGGCCCTAATAGGCACAAGCAGTAAAACACAAGCGCCTGCTTTACAGGGTCGTTTTTCTCCACTTTTGCGCAATAGCGGGGCAATTTAAACAATTTGGTGAATAAAACCCTAATAAATACCTAAAAAAGCAGTCCTAATTAAGTACGCTTACTTTAAAATGGAATGGTACAACTTGCTTAATAAATTGTTTTTGTCCAATGGAATGGGCAGAGATGTCGTGATATTCTGCTTATATTCGGCAGAAAATTTTGCGTCGTCTGAAATATACTCATGCTGGCTGTATAAAGGCAAGTAGTAACATTTAGAAAAGTTCGCAAAAAATGGGTCCTGGTGTAAACACTTTTCTAATTTTTACGTTCAATAACATAAGCATTAAGTATAACGATTACCTTCCATACAATTACCGCAAGTATGTACAGTTTACAGTAATTATGTTGGTATTATGTCGATAATGGTGGTCTCACCATACCCATTGTCATACCCAGATGCCTCTAGACGCTAAAGGAAGTTACGATAACGGTGTACACATGTTGGTATTCAAAATTCCCAATGCACTAATATTTCCTATTGTCGGCTATTTAGTGCCAACAAATCCTGCATTATTAGATACATTTGATTTTGACGCATTGGCGATTTATTAAAAGGAATATAGTTATCTTCCGCACAGCAACTCGTAAAATTATGGGAGCCGTACACGTAGTTAACAATCAACGATTTAGACTGGCAAAACATTGATCACCCATTTTCATGCCCCGGACTTTACATGTTGAGACCTCGGATTACCTATTTTTTTAGCTTATTCATTTCAAGTTATACTTTAGAAGGAAACGGGGCAACGTTTTTTGACTTTAAGAAGGAGTCTTCCCGCTGTTCTTAATCGAAGCCTGATTTGCTTGTTTTAGACCCATGCCTGCACGCGTGTTTTTTCCTTTGTTGATACGTGTAGGCACTTAAGTATGAACAACGTTCAGGCAAATTCAAGTATCCATCTACCTTTTGTAGCAACAAACTACTACGATGGATAGAGACTAGTGTGCTCTTGTTCCGACTATATGCCAACAGCGCTGTTTTTGCTCTTGCGCTTTTTGTTGCTGCTACCCAGTTGTTGTTGTTGCTGTTGTGTTCTGTACGCATGCGTAACGTAGCAATTGAAAGCGATGGATGGATAAATAACCGTTGGTTGGTTCGCTCATTCATTTGAAACAACGATTCGATTCGGTCAATCTGTTGCTGTTGACGTGAGTGCATCCTTCTCTTCATGGGCTGGTCAAAGTAGTCAAGCAGGCAGGATTTGGTCGCCTCTGATTGATCTGTTGCTCTCGCAGCTGGGGCGACGCGACTGGACTGAACGTCCGCGTGTCGAAGCCAGCTGCCCATGATGCGTACACCCTTTTCCCCTTACTCGGGCAGCCCGCTACCCCTTCTCCTCCCCCCCCTCCCCCGTCCTCCCTACACCTCCTTTTCCTCTTTCACCTCCTCCTCCGCCTCCTGCTCGACGGACATCGTCGACAGGAAGTACGAGACGACGACGACAATGCTACTTGATGACTGCTCAGCGCCACTACCGCAGCAGCAGCACATGTAGCCGTACGCAGAGTGGCTGTATGATGGCCTCTTTGAATCGAATCCGAAGTACGATTACGCTTATTCTGACGGCCATAACTACTACAAGCATTACTGCTAATACTGGCTCTTCTACGACTTTTACCACTGCATACGCGACTACAGCAGCATTATGGCTGTTCTTGCTGTTTGATGCGACATCATACGTCGGTCGAGAGGTCACTCCCTCACTCTATGTCTGTCGGACTGTCTTTCTGACTGTCTGTCTGTCTGAGTGTTTACTGCGGTCAGCTCCACGACTGGCCCCTGGCCCGCTGGCACCAATCGCCAATCAGTCCTCGCCAATCACCACGATTCGGCGTTTAGAGAACCATCAATCTCGATCGAACAAAGCCGAGGCAGTGGACGGCATGACGTGGCAATAATCATAATAATAATGATGATGATACCGAGAGCGACGATGGTAATGGTGACCATGATGAGCGTCTATTGAAGCGGATAGAAAATGTATCGCGACGACGAGAAACGTAGATGGCTTCGAATTCGCCCTCTTACTTTATTCTAGTAACGATTATATGTATATATTAATATAAATATATATATATATATATATATATATATATATATATATATATATATATATATATATATATATATATATATAAAGTGGCCAAATGAAGTAGTCTCCAGAAGTCACTCCCGACAGGGGAAAAAATAAGGACCGGACCTTAGTGGGCTCGGAAGTCCTGCACTACCAGACCTTAAATAGACCTTTCGGAATGATGCTGAAGCTCCGTCGTTGGAGGCACTAGAGGTTCTCGTTGTAAATACATTCAAAAAAACGTTAACTAATTACGCAAGGGCAAATTACCTGCAGTGCTTCCGCTCTCTGGACCTTGGAAACTTCAGTAGCCCAAGCCTTATTTTTTACAGTGCGCCAACTTAATGAACAGAGCCTGCGACTGCACGACTAAAGTCAATGGCAGGCTCTGAGCGTTCTTTAACAACGTCTTTCGCTAGACGTACGTTAAGGCAAAGCTGTAATAGCGATACCCGCGCTTCTAAATTTTTTTTCCAGAAATCTTTAGCAGCACCTTCTTTGTTTAGTTATGGAATCACCGCATAGCGCAACATAATCTCATTTATAACCTTTGGCTGTATTGTATTCGATAATTTCCAAACGTTTTTTTGTATAGCTCCATTTTTTAGTTTGTAAATTAAACCTCTCATACAACCGTTTTGGCCGTTTGCAGAGGGAACGCGACATCTGTTTTAGGTGCCATGGAATAGGGTAATCATTTTAAAAACTTGCAATAATACGTTCAGACTTCACAACTGTAACATTGTTTGACATGCAACAAATAATATATATATACATGAAGCTAATGTTTTGCATTTTCTACTCGTAGCCTCGAAAAAAACACCTGGTTTGGTTAAACAATGGAGCATATAAATATCGATGATGGACAAACCCGGACGAGACTGCTCTTCTTCGGAATTTGCAACATTGGCGTTTAAAGAGAAGATGAGCGTCTGACTATCGCAGCATGTCTATAAACCGTAATCATAAAAGGGTTCGGTTAAAGAAACGGTTTGTGGACTTCATCGTGCATTCAGTCAACAGTTAAATTCGGCCGCAAAAATAATAAGTCGCTTTGTAGCTTTTAAAGTATGTAGTGAATCTCGATGTGCGTGCAGAGCTTTTCGAGTAAATATTTGGTAAAGTCTGCTGAGCGACTGTTGGTGTTACTGTTGTTTATTCTGACATTTGCGTTGACCGAAACGTCAAATTTGTTTGTAACAAATGTCTCTGTCAACATGGCATCATCCACGCAGTGTATGTCGTTAAGTGGAAGCAAGTATGCTTCGGATTTGGCATATTCAACGTTCTTCTGGGTAATATGAATTGCTGTTTGGTCCTCCGGGGAGTCCTGGAACGTTTTGCAGACCTCGAGAACGGCCTCGATGTACTGTATGTTCTTCGACGCGTTAGTAGCCTGTGCATTGTTGATAGACTTCGCGGTGCCTGCCTTGAAGGCGATGGAAGACGGGCTGCCCTGCAAGCTGTCAGAGTGCACCCACTTGAAGCACATTGAATGAAAATTGGCGTAATTGACAGAATACTTATAACCCTGATGTAGAATACGCGATTATAAAGATTGCGACGTAGGTTATATTACCTAGATCCTAACACTTTGCTTCTCCTTCATAAAACATAATATAGCAATGAAACACATAGAATAAATAAACAAGAAGAATATCACAACATTAAGCGTAGTCAGATTTCGTGACGCAAGAGGTGGTCTGGCCAACGCTAGTTCTCCTCACAGTCAAGTTCCTTGGATAAAGTGCGAATTTATATTTGCAGTTATATTAATACGTGTGGTCGATTCGGCCTTAAGAAAGGAGCAAGGTAGTGTTAAATAGCTATTTTAACATGGAGCTCACCCTTTTAAGAACGTACAGCCAACGAAGCCTAAACCTCTAGTAGGGAATGTCTACCCCTCTAATATTGCATATACCTTGCAAATCTTGAAGTGCTCTGCTAGCCGGGCGAGTGAACGTTTCATTGATCAAATTACTTTTGAAGCTTTTTGTTTAGGGACGTCGCTTTATATGTTAGTAAGTGTAGCATGCGTGTGACAGACTGCCGGTAATGCTCAGCACGTAGGACGCTGCACTCACACGGAGCGCCCATTAATTTACGGTGCCACACAGAAACACATGCACATGTACATTAATACAAAACACAAGAAAAATATGTCTCACTCTCTAACAAGTGGACGTCTATTAGCTATTGTTATGGGGAGACACATGCAAGTGTGTTCACAATTTACAGATGATAAATATGCGTGAGTAATTTTGTCCCAAACATCGATCGCTTTGACCCGTCAAAATGTGCCATGCGGTAAGCTCAATAACAATAATAATAATATTAATTCAACATATCCGGCCAGATCGGGGAAAAGTACGAACACCATGAAATTGTCGACCAAGCCGTCGATCTCCGATATCCCTGCTGTGCTGCTGGCAGTGTAGAGTGCCTCGGCCGCATGATTTATTCCTAAACCATGAGATAACACAGCACGACGTGAGCGTATCACAGACCATTTGAGCAACGCTCGCAGTGCCGGAAAGATCCAAGCACTAAAACAATTAGGATAGCCAACCGGTCACAGATTTACGGTTCAATCGGAATAAACTACCTTCCGCTGCCAGCTTTAATGCTTGTTGTGTACAATCTCCGCTGGCGATATCATGTCCCCTTCACAATCAGGTTTTTACTTTCACTTGTCACTTTTGACTTCTATTTCTCTTAGCGTAGCATATATAAGCATTAACGCTGACTTCCGGTCCCAACGATGGAGCCTATTCTATGACACTCGTGCTGTAACGTCCTTTTATATGATTTTCGTTTATAGACTTGTGCTAATACTAAAATAATTTCCTGTGTATCTCAGCATCATCCTGTTGGATTTCATAATAATAATAATATTGTATATACAGGTATTAAAATTACTAGCATATTGTTTATATAATATATAAAATATTGTTTGTATTATTACCATTGCTTGAGTGTAGGTGCCCAATCAACATCATCCTAGCGTTGCTTCTTTTTAGTTCCAACGGTACCCTCTGTCGGAGAAACCAATTGATAATAATCATAATATCAGAGACGGGAAATCAGCGTAAAAGAAATAACATGAGATATTTGTTGTCCCTTGCAGCATGCAGATGCAATGCCGCTTCCATAGGTGGCGCCATGGGATGAGCAAACAGATTAGCCCTGCTAAAACCGATAAATACGCTCGTACCTAACAAGTGTCATTAATTTTTAAACACGATTACCAAATAATATTAATAATAATCCCTCAAGTGTCAAACGACCAAACAGCCTTTGTCAAAGGCGTACCATTTTTGCCTAAAAGAATGCATCCACAAGTGGCAATGTGCCTGTGGAGATACAGCCTGGGAGCGCCCCGCTTAAACTACATACTTCGTAGTGCACCGACAGACCTCTGCCCAGATGAACTTAAAGCATATCATACTTTCACCAGAGAGAGCATGAGCAAGGTGCTGAACGTCAAGCTTAACGACGAGATATGGAAGAGGGCAAGTTTACTTATCAAAGAGGGTGGACCTGGCTTAAGGAGCGCAGTAGACCTGGCTCCAGTATGTTACGCTGCTTTGCTGAACCAGTTCGGATCTCTGTAAGAATCGTTGGTAAATCACGACGTGCAACAGCTAATTCACAAATATAAGATGGAAGCTGAATGTAAAATCAGGATAAAATTGGACCCCGGCCCGTTGGAAGAACATCTATATCAGCGCAAACAAGACGGATATAGTAGCAGAAAGCTAGCAAGAGATATTCAAGACTCTTTGTGTACGCGCCGTGAACAGGCGGTTCTTCAAGCCGCCAGAGATATTTCTAGTGGAGGCTGGCTTAAAGCCCTGCCATCTCCACATTCAAGCGCCATGCTGGACCCAACCACTTTCCGCGTGGCTGCCGCTATCAGGATAGGAGCTCCAATTTGCGAACCCTTTCCTTGTGCAGCATGCGGAAATGAGGTCGATACCTACGGTCTACACCCACTGAGCTGCCCAAGAAGCTTTGGAAGAATTTCACGGCACATGGAGTTAAATTAAATCATCAAAAGAGCCCTTAGGAAGGCAAGGTTGCCAGCAAAACTAGAACCACGGGGCCTCGTACGAGAGAATGACAAGAGACCTGACGGCGTGACCATACCATTATGGTCTCACGGCAAGTGCTTGGCCTGGGATGCTACAGCGTCCAGCACAGTAGCTCCATCGTATCTCAGCCATAGCTCTGTTAGCACAGGATGGGTAGCAGAGCACGCCGAACAGGAAAAGAGACGCAAATACGCAGACCTTGAGAACAGTCTTCACTTCGTACCGGTGACTATGGAAACATTAGGACCCATCAGCAGTGGAACAGCAAAATTCATTCGGGATCTGGCCAGAAGAATGGTAGCAACAACGGGGGACCAGCGCGAGGGCGAATATCTGAGACAGCTTCTGTCTCTCGCGGTGTGTATAGGCAATGCCGCTTCTATTATCGGCGCCATGGGATGAGCAGCTAAATACGTGCTTGAATCGACGCGACACGTTCGAACCTCACAACTGTACTCTGATAACATAATTATGAATTAAATAAATAATAATAGTTAGTTAATATATAATAATAAATAATAAATACACAGCTCAGTTGATCCGGGGTGGGTAGCAAAGCACGCGGACGCCAGAAAACGAATTAAATACGCTCCCGCAACGCATCTTGACGCGGATAGTTACACAATAGGTTGTGATAGTATTAGAGACCCCTCCCCCTTAACTGTGACTAATATTAGTTTCACCTATAGGACCGGGGGCTGACAGGAAGTATGAGGGTTTTAGCAGCTCGATGATTCAAAGGCAAAGGCTTTGGTAATCATTGAGCTACCAAGCATGCCTAAAAGCATTTTCCCCTCCTGTTTAAAGAAATTGCATTTCAAATAGGTGGGCAATAAGCTCTGTACCGACAAGTTGAGCTAGAATTCGGTTGTCATTATTCCTGAGTGTGTCCATTAGAACGGTAAAACAATTCTATCTTATTTATGTATTCACGCAAATGTGCATGCCGTATGGGTAAACAGTATGAAAATTCTATCTTATTTATGTATTCACGCAAATGTGCATGCCGTATGGGTAAACAGTATGAAAATTTGAACAACACAATCGATTTGTACAAACGATGACACACCGCAGACTTCTTAACAAGGAAACAACAAAACAACATATTCACAAGTATAGGTGCTGCTTTGACTAGCTTTGATGCGCGCGAAAGTAAAGTATTTAATATTCTGTTCTAGAAATTCAATTAGTTTACAAAAATCGAACGAATATTGGGTTTAACCTGCTCCAATTACGTTCAGGACTTTAAGGAAAATAGATTTAACGTCTTGAAAACACCTCCGTCGAAGTTACTTATCAATATTATTTAGGACTGGCTTCATTCAACGGTTTGTGAAAGTCATACTGCGTAATAGCTGCGCGACTGTAGTATATTCTGTCAAACTCCTATGAGAAATGAAAAGTTGCTCGTTTTCCGACACAGTCATGTTTATTGGGGTATAACGCAAATTCGAACTTGCAATAATATTTCTACATATGGCTTTAGTATAATAAGACATTAGCACCTTTAAGTATACTGAAACCATCTTCGTATGATTCGTGTCCAAAAGCGCATACACAGTGCATAGGTCAGCCGACTAGGCTTTCTTTGGTACACCACTAAAATTCGGAAAGCACTTAGGACACAAGAAATTACAAAAGACATATAAACAATGGTCTCAGCTGTATGCATAATTCTTGTATTACCAATGTTTGTACGGTATGGCATTAATTTGAGATGTTCTTTGTGACTATATGTGGGTAACGCTAGAATACATGGTCAAAGCGACTTTGGGACGGAAGAAAGGTATTGTGCAGTTTTAAGTAGAACTCGTCCGGTCAAGAACATATATAGAGCCTAAATATTTTAGAGTAGGGAACGCATATACGCCCTATAATGCTGCATATACGTCCAGGACTTATCTAAAATGGGGTAAACAATATCTCGACCTACTGAAGAATATGTTCACGGCTTTATCACGTATTCATGTCACGTAAATATAGCTTAATAGGAATATCACTTAAAACTAGCTCCGCTATAGGCTAATGTTACTTAGCTGTATTGTTGATTTATTTCACGTAAAGAAAAACGCTTACTTTTACACCTGTATATTCATTGTGGTTGCTGCTCTATCGCATCGTTGCAGGTGACATAAATCACACTGTCACCCGCAAAGTCTGCACAAACACCAGAAAGATTTCATGAAATGTCTCTCGAAGGCAGATCTTCATGTGGAAACTATATATGTCAGATCGTGCGATCAGGCGTCTACTCTCATAATTGCAACGCTTTTACGAACTAGACTATATTTCCTGAATACCATAAATAAGCGGGTCAGTGTCTCATTCTCTCATCGAAAGTTACCGTCTTCGGACGAACGTACATCTTCTGTAGGTCCTCAATAAAGAGGAGATACGACAGCAGTAAAAAATACATTCAGTGTGGTGGAATCTTAGCGCCTTTTTCAGAAAAGTAGCCGTGATTTTTTAAGCGCTCTAACACTTCACTTCGATAGGAAAAGCCATGTGACCAAAATTGAGGATAAAGCGGTGGCCTCGATCCTTGAGTTTAAAGAACAATAGTTTGATTGATCTTCAAATTGTTCCAGTCGACGGAATACTGCAATTTCGCAATGGCCTGCCGCAAGTGAAACCGGGCGCGAGAGAAAGCACCAGATCATCTGCATACCTAAGGGTGTTCACTTGCGAGGGCCGACCCTGTATTTCTGCTGAAAGATTGCTTACTGGCACTGGATTTTTTCTGCATCTAAAACATGCCTTTAAAACTAGTTACTAGCTCATAATAATTAGTAATTATATCAGTGTGCACCTTTATAGTATTGTGACGGAAACAATTTTTATAATGCGAGTTTTTATTACAAGTGACATCAAGGTTTTCATTAAATGCTATATAATATAATTCGTATTGTGCTAAAATTAACGTAGCGCTGTCACCTTTAAAGAATTAAAAGTATCTGCCTGTTGTACTACCCAACATAATAATCTATATTGCGGGGTTGTGATATTGTCAAAAACAGCAAGACTCTAAATGGTGAAAAACACTTTCCTACTGCACGCCGCTTCTGGCTACTTGCCTTGTGCATGCAGCCTTTCGTCTATATATATATATATATATATATATATATATATATATATATATATAACTGGATAGATAAACTGGTTTTAACGACATCTGTTGTATGTGTTTAATCACATTGGATTCATTTATCTCTACGTATACAGCGATTTGACAAGCTTCGATTATACGTAGTAGCTACGGCGCATTTCCTTAACAGTAGCGGGGTATGATAGCGTCGGTAATCATTTTCACGAAAATAAAGTTACGGACGCAATTAGATCTCAATCACGGTTCGTTATTACTCGATGATTTCGTAGACATATTAATCAGCTTTCAAACTATTCGTCTGCGCGAATCCTGACCTGCTCACCAGCAAAAGGCCAAGTCGGAATCGATTACTCTACATTTAGATTGATTACTTCTGTGGATCTCAAGGTAACGCAGTGGTGATGTGAGACGGACCAGTGACGGTTGAACCTCAACAGCAGCCACGAACCAGCCGAACAAGAACCATCAACAGCAAGGCTCGGTAACGCCACAGTAACCCCAATGTCATCGACCGTCGCGCTATCGAACCTACTAGACATATAAGAGCCATGCCGCTTCTTTGCGGTTTTTGCGCATGTAGACCGACTTCAATTGCAAATGTTTGCTAATTTCCATAATAATCGTGATGATACTTAAGCAATAGCATGTAATTACTCAAAAACTACTTATTAAAAATTAATATTCTTGTCACACACACACATACACACAAAATACATTCGACAATAAGTTATGATTAGAAGCGAGAACGGCACTATACATATAGTTAAATCGTATATTAATATATAGGAGAAATATGCAATTAAACGCTATTTTCTTTGTTAGAAGGTAGCGTAAAGTTCTAGTAATAACTGACTACCCACTAGAGCCTACCTTTGAGAACTCCTTGGCGAAGCGGGAGGCCTGCATCAAATAGTTACATGGTTTGCGTTTCCTCGTGTCAGCTAATCTGCGTTTCAGGCACGTGCGGCAGACATTATGTTTCAAAGTCGTGTTTTAAATCTACGTTGTAACCGATGCGTTTTTCCTTAAATATCAAATATATGATTTCAGTAAAGAATTCACTTGGTGATTGCAGATTAGGGCAGGCAAACGCCACATTCAACTATTGCGAATACCTAAACGTCGTAAATTACATCAGGCGTCCTCGTCAATAGGCCACACATTGAGGGAGGTAGCCTTTTCTATGCGCGACAAGCCAGATCGGTGATCATATGAAGCCACCATAAGAGTCCAATGTCAGTTTCAATTAGGCTGTTTCTGGCTTTGTTAACTTACTTCAGCAGCTTTCGCGCGATTACGCGATTCTGCAAGGCCCAGAAGTCAGTTCACTTGCTAAACAGTTTGGTCTGTGACTCTTTAGACCAACGGCCGAGGTAAAGTACAGGATCTAGCAAAGGTTTGGGCTGCAGCCTATTTTGCCGTTGACTTGACTAAAGAGTAGCGTTAAGAGTCTCGTACATTGAACGATGTAAAGTTTTTGGATCTAATTTCAACTTGTTTATGAACATCATAAGTGGGCATACACTTTTGGTCGTGTTAAAAACACTAGCAGCTAAAAGCACATTTAATGCAAAACAAAACGCTTATCTTAATATTGTTATGTGCAATACAAACATCTTTCTTATTTTGTCTAGGGCAGATACGTTAGTTAGAGAAAATTAGACAAAGGCGTTATCAATATCGTTACGCGTGTCTCTGCGTCATACACACAGTAACGAATCTACCACAAACGAATACAATAATTTGTGATCACTGAATAAAGCAGCAACAACATAGTGAGAAATAGAGTCAAGATCAGCGAGGCGACGTCCAAGCCTTAAGGACCTAAACCACAAAAGGATCCATCAGTAACAAGTGCCCAACTTAAGAGCCTTGGAAATTGTTTGAGTAAGCAACGAATATGCCTGTTAATGCCTGAAAATGTTAAAAGCTATCATCACGCAGGCTAGGACCACTCACAAAGGTATTCCGAGCATTCTGGAAGGACTGATGGGTGCCGCGTTAGCCATCTGGTCTATGCTGCAGCGACGACCACCAATGACGCGGATAGGCCCAAACTTACAGAGGTGGCCAGAAGCGCAAGATGTGCTACGACACCTTTATCGTATTCCAAGTCGGCCTTTTTTTTTTATAGGACTAACTGGGAAATGCGGTACGCACACTCGGACACCACCGCAGGAAACTCGTCTGCAAGTGTGGGCCGGTAGTGTGGGGCTCCAACCCACTAAAAACCAGTCATGTCCTAATCCCCCAATCGATCGGGAACTGCATGAGCATAACTTCAAACGATCGAAGGGGGAGAGTAGTTTAAGCATTTAGCTATCCCGGGATGCCCCGCGGGATGATGTCGTGCAGTTACGGTTTTTCTTCTCCTTGACGCGCATGATGTTTTCCATAATGCTTGCAATGCTAGTCCAGTCGTCGCGTGACTTAATCATAAGCTGTATGATCGTTCTAAGGGTGCCGTCTTCAGCCCTAGGTAAACCCGCACGCTGACCGGCCCATTCCGGGCACCACAAAATTGTATGTTCAGGCGTATCCTCTGATTCGCTTTGGCAGTACTTGCAGAAAGGAGATGTGGTTTTCCCAATACTGAACAAGTATGACTGGAATTCCAAGTCGGCCTGACATCTGAATGACGACAGTGAATAGGCCGCTCACTGTTCTGCGTGTCAGAACCGGCAGATCCAGCAAGGTAAATATATGTTTAGAGACGTAGTGGATGCCGGTACTTAGATAGTGATGTGGAACTGCTCGGGGGGAGGGGTGTTAGACCTGCTCGGTAAGAATGTTTGCAAAGGGGTAGACGCTTTCATTTTTACGGAGACCTAGGCGCAAAAACAGTTTGATATACGGGGATTCTTTGAGTACCATGGCTGGCGTCATGTAGAGAGTTCGGGCAGGCCAAGCGGGGGAGTATCAGTTTTCGTTAGACAGACGGTGTGGGAAACGAGCGTGGAAATATTAGCAGAACAATTGATCGCAGTAACTTCATTCAAACTAGAAATAGCGGTCACCTACGTGCAGCCGGTGGGGACGAACTCAACAGGTGACTGTGCGCTCCCAGTTGGGGATAGAAACGTTACCGAGAAAGGCTCCAATGGGGACCTTAACGCGAGATTAGACAGGATTGACTCAGAAAGAACGGTGGCCTTGCAAGACTTACTGGATGAGATCGACTACTGGGTTTACAGGGGACAACAATCTAATAAAAAAAAGTGCGAGACTTTGAAAACATATACCGATGATATTCTCTGCTGCAAAAATTCTCTTCCTTCATTCTTGTCAACATTTTAGCTTGCCACAGTTCTCAAATTCTCGCAGAAATGGTAATGTCGACTTGCCTAGAAGCCCTAATGTTTCTTCTGCGACTGGCTGTACTATGAAAAAAATATTTTGCTAGTGGTGATAAAGTAAAGTAAAGTTTTCGGGCTGACCCTCAACTAGGATTTAACGTCCACAGAACTGTTTTTCACATTGCTTCATAGACGGACCTCCATAAATACAAATGTGCAACGGTGGGGCTCGAACCCGCGCATCTATGTGTCTCCTCCGGTTGCGAGGCGCAGACTTAAGCCACCACGCCACCGGACTCGACTCTGCTAGTGGTGATAGAACCTAAGAAAGCGGACTGGGCCAGATCCTTTGTACGTCGGATGCTTAGACCTCCGGCTAAAGTGGGTAACGGTAGCCTGGTCCCAACTTACTTCATCTATATTCAGATTTACCATCCGCTTCAAGTACTGTCATAGCTTTTCGCCAACTATTTGTAGAATGTCCCTCTCGGCAGACGTTTCCATGCAGCGAAAGATACAGACTTACGCTGGCGTCAAGAAACTAGTTTGCATCATGTCTAGTGCGGGATACGCATCCAGGGATTCCAACCAAGAACACCAGAGGTTCATAAGGTCGAAATTTGAGCTAGGGGCAAGCTTTTCGGAGGCCATTGCGAGGGGAGCTCCAAGAAACTCTATGTTATCGGTGCATAGCTTGATGTCAGAAAGCAGGTTTTGCGTGTGGGGCAAGCATTTGTCGCGAAAGACGAAGTCTGACGACAAAACGTACAACTCACACTTTGGAGCACTAAGTCGCAATCCTAACGTGACACCGATATCGAATTTTTTTTGCATATCACCACGACTAAAAACACGAGCACCCCAATCGTTCCATCATTAAAAAGCACGGTCTAAATTCTGACTCCAAAACAGAAAATAACAGACAGGACGCAGGATAATACGGAACGATTAAGAGCACTCTGAGATTTTGGCGAACAACGGAAAACCGTTCAATAGTGCGAGTGAGGGCAACTGACGGCGAGATCAGCGCCGCCGGAGCTCGTGTTGTCGACGTCAGGGTTAAAAACGCCGCAGTGTTGTTCTGCGTCACCAGTGTTGACGCTGCTTCACCATGCTCTGAGCGGAAAGCCAGTTCGAATTGTCTGCGAAAACCATCCAAAGACACTTCAGAGACGCCGCCAGATGACGCAACTTGGATGGGCAAGCTGGGAAAAGCGGTCGAAAGTCGTTATTGAAATGTCGGTTTGAGTTGCTTAAGTTGTGTCTATTAGAGTTAGTAATGTCTTCTCCGTAATGCATTGCATCACCCTGTCATGCTGTTAGTTTGGGATACGTCATTGGTAATTTGCTCTTGTCCTTTGGCCAACGTGGCATCAGGAAGATGAGCCTTGGGTGTCACCAAGAATACCCCGTTCTGAAAAACAGCAGAGAAATAGCATTTTGAAACCGAGGATGACGGCTGAATGTGGGCCACTGGTGCGCAAGCCTTAACAGACGTGGCCTCAGGCTTTTTCTCTATGAATCGTGTTGCCGACTCTTTTAGCTGTTCCATTCAGCAAAGTCGATACGGATTACTGTCGTAAATGGCTTTATTGGTTTACATAACCTTTACATAAGCAATACTTTGCCGCGTGTTGCAGTCGTTCCGCATATGGTTCGTGGAACCGCATCCGGTCGTACCTGGTGACCCTAAGGCATTAAGGAGGAAGAAATCTGAATGTCCGATGCACACCGCAGATTCTCCTCGTTACTGTTGATCTTTGGGCGCTTACTCTGGATTGAACCGGGTTATCTCTAACTGAGGTTAGAGATACATTCAGAGAGACACTCAGCAACGTCGCCCTGTCTTTGGCTTGCTCGGCGACGATAACAAGTTCACCGGATTGTATGATGCAAGATTCTTCCACTTTCTGTTAAGGTGTCTAGCAAATTCAGCGCAAGCAGCGGTTTAAATCGTTCCCGTCCCATTTGTATCGGCAGCTCACAAAACAATCGCTTCATTTGTTTTGAACTTTAGGTATCATTTTTCATCATCTTGCTACCCACGCCCATGATGTCTCAACTCAGAACTCTCTTTATAAGGACCAGAGGATTCCGGAGAATTGTTTGCACTTCACCGTCCTCTCCCGACGCTACCATTTTCGCTCTACTTTATATATGTACTATATATATAGTATATATATATATATATAGTAGAGCAAAAATATATTCATCTTTATACTCGCACAAACCGGTTTTAGCACGTCCAAACGTACACGCCTAATTAGAGCGCATCAAACTTTTTTATTTAACGTGGCGACTTCTACTTGTCAAACCGATTCCCTGGGATTTCGGATAGCACGTCCCGTTAAGTTATTCTCCTGTCGGCTGTTATTAGAGGCAAATCTGTCAGTTATTGGCTGACGCTATATAAATTCTGAACGAATAGCGACATTGTTGCATGACGCAGTCAACGTCATGTCAATTTCCCGTCGTATCACCTCTTTGCTCATATGCCTCCATTCATCTTGTCGACGCTGCGCTACGCGTAATTTATAGTGTCTGTATCTGGTTGTTTATATACGTGTACATCTGTTTAGGAGTCTGTTCGTCTATGGCAGAGCCAAATACGTCTTTGACTCATCCAGTGTTTTCTTGCTCGTTTCACAATTGCTCGCAGCAACAGCAACAACAATGACAACAACAACTTTTTCTGCACTAGGATTTTCTTGCGTTGTTTTTGCTGCTGTTAATGCAATAGACTCTTATTAGCCGTAATGGCAGCTGATGTAGTCGTGAACTAGGGCAGCCGTGAACAAATCATCGAATGCCATCACATTGCACCTCCGATGGTCGTCCATCGACATCGCCGTCGATATGGGCGTTACAATTGTTCAGCCGATGTACGGGCGCGCATTCCGGATCAAGCGTTTGCCAGTTCAATTGACCGACCGGTAGCTGATTAATTGATCGACAATACGAGAGATGCAGCCAGCATGCGGCGCAACAGACAGACAGACAGACAGACGGACAGGGAGACAGCCTTGAATGAAAACAGATACGACATGCATAATGACACCCGACAACAATGAGATACTACCACTCACTGTCACTAAGACTTGCATCACTTTCAGTACTACTGCGATTAGTACTGTTGGTGGGACCTGTTACTGATCGGGCGCTACCACGTGTACTTCTACATCGGCGACCTAAAGTCACTCACTATGAGCCGTCAGCCGCGTGAGTCACATGAATCTGGGTAGCAGCGGAATCAAAGTAATGGTTAACATCGAGTCCATCATCAAACCATATCGCCTATATATATATATATATATATATATATATATATGGAGGTTTGGTAGAACTCAGCAAGACAACAACTTTTCCCAATGGAAGGAGGACGCGGAAACGTCTTGTTTATGAGAGAGAGTGAAATTTATAAAAGTAGTTATTCTGCCTTTTTTGCCTACATAGTTGTGCGAAATCCACGTTTGCGGGAGAACCACCGCATGAAGAAACCGATTATACCGGCGTGTTCGGAGGAAAATTCTGCACAACAGGAGGGCAAACTCTGGAGGGAATAGCCAGATTGAGTCATAAAAATCCGATATGTTGATATGTCTTACGTTAACGCTTTGTCGGCGCTACGTAGTTGTCCAGTAACTGAGCTTATTCGATATCCATATCAAAAGCGAAGGTATGCATACTTGCATAGTGTGTATAAGAAAAATAGGTACATATTTTGAGGTTTGGTAGAGCTCGGCAAGAGGATAATTTATCCTAGTGGAAAGAGGGGGCGGAAACGTCTTGGCAAATTTTTACGGTTCTGAACGTGAAGACTTGCACGAAAAACATAACAACTATGACTATCGAAAAAGCTTAGTTACTTGACAACTTGGTAACGCAGCACCATCACTTTGGTACGAAAATTGGTGGACATTAAATTTGTTATTGCGTGAGAGTGGTCTTTTGAACGTACATTTTTGGTCGTATTGGAAACATTTTACAATTTTTCATGAAAAAGCGTTAACGTAACATATCGACTTTTTATGACTTTCCTTAATCTGGTTATTCGCTTTTCGCTACGCAAGCTAGTGAAGTGTCTTCTGTTGTGCAGAATTTTCCTCCAAACACGCCGGTATATTCGGTTCCTTCATGTGTTGACTGGTGCTCCCGCAAACGTAGGTTTCGCACAACTATGTAGGAGAAAAAAAGCAGAATAACTACTTCTTTATAGACTTCACTCTCTCTTCTAAACAAGACGTTTTTGCCCCCTTGTTTCATTGGCAAAAATTATTTTCTTGCCGAGTTCTACCAAACCTCGCAATAAGTAACGCCTAATGATATAATATCCCTGTTGCTATCAAATGCATTAAATAGACTAAGCAATAACAAAAACCAAAATCAGAGCTTACTAAGTTGTATCGTATTATATACCAATATACAAGCACACACATACACATACCCCCGTGCCACAGTCCTTAAGGCCCATTGCGAGCATCGAGATATGTTTTGTACTAAATATAAGTTAAATAAATAGGTATGCTATATTTATAATGAAAACATACACATGCATACATATATGAGGGGTATGCAAATGAATATACATAAATATATAAGAGATATGCAAGAAGAGCGAAACGACACTGTGGGTTTAATTGACATTTTTATTAAAAAGTTAAAAAACCAAAAGCCTGAGTACAACTATCACACTGTTTTCGAGCCGAACGATTCCTTGTTTCCAAGACTCCTGCGGTTGAAACAAGAGCCAGCCCACCCGCAGAGAGCATATTTTCGATTTTTTAGGGGGGGCTATTACCGCATAATTACATTGCATGCGTATCTATAAGATGAAGTTGGTTTGAGTGAGATTGCGCCGGTCCCGTACGTGATGCGCATGTTTTGTAGCGGTAACGGCTTAGGCATCTAACGCACCGTTTGAAACGGGGCGTTGCCATAGCAACCATTGCTAGCAAAGCAATCGTAAGTTCGAGCCCCGGCCCCTTGTTGGTTGTATTTGTTGGACATGGTTGACTATTGCCCTGCTGCTACACACCTATGCTGAAGAAGGCCTATAAAATCCAGCAACGAGAACGCGGTGACGATAAATGCATTTAGACGATATCATGCCACAGGTTACCTAGCTCGTCACGAGTGTCTAACATGGTTGGGAGTTTTAGGTTGTTTTTTTATTTAAATATGTTTAGGGTTGGTGCTTGTCAGTGCGTTAAAAAAAGGTCCGGAGTGCCCTGTTATCGCCTGCGTCAGGTGATAGGTGACGCTTCCGTGTGTTCTCCGTTATTACATTTTTTGCGATCAGGAATGACCTGGCGGGTTCATGCTCCTGGTACCTCCGACAACTCTATTCGACTTCACTCTTGTTGCCACTCGTCGAGCGTTTACTTCCGGGCTGCCGCTTTCTTCCGCGTTCCGTTCTCGCCTTCGCCAAACACGCTCCTACATCAGCCTAGGCCTTGTAGTGAGCCTGGCTATCGCGACGACAGTCATCGTCTCAGCCGTGCGGTATGCGCGGACGATTCTTAGCTTGCGCTGCGCCTCCAGAAGTTTCTTTAGGTTAATTTTTAATTTAATCGCGCTCGGCCCCATGTAGAAGCGGCGTAAAGCACAGTCGACTTTGCCACGGAGGTTAGAAGCCTTCTCTTACGCTCCTCATGTCTCCGGGAGGATTTTGGCCGGGCTGTTGGTGATATTTTGCGCCTTGGCGGTCACCTTTTCGATGTGCTTTCGTTACTGGTAGAAGCCTTATTGATAACCACGCTTAGATGCTTAGATATCGGGCGAACCCTTTGAACTATATGTCACTAACAAGCGTAGTGGTAATAGCAGTAGTAGTTACTGTAACATTATTAACGGCAGGTTTAATATAAATAATTGACGGCTGCTTTAGCAGCAGCTCCCACCGAGGAGAATGACCAGCAAGGCCACCAGCTGTATAGCTTTGCGGGAGCGAAATAAATGGCGGCGAGAAATGTTGATTTTATTTATAACTTCATTGACAAGCATTCAAGGCTAGCAACAGAGCTCTCGGTCTCTAATTGACGGACGCGTAACCCCATTGTTCAGTTTGATGCGCTGCCATAAGCAGTAACAAAACTCTTCGTTGCACCGTAAAATCGGACAGAGGCCGTTATACAGCGGGCAGTGTTTTAGTAGTCTACAATAATTGGCAGACTCCTGACAGCAACTTTATTAGACCGATGTTGACTTATCATCAGCGATAGCACTGTTCAAGTTAATTACACATCGCCAAAATTAGTATCAACACAGCTGGACCAGTGACAAGCAACACCATTTTTTTACAGAGACCTATGGGAACCCTGCACAAGTTAACGAGTCATGAACGATATATATATATATATATATATATATATTGACAGTTTCTTATACCCTATTATGTATTCAATAAATATATGTTTACAAACAATGCAATTTTAATGTATATATAAGACAAAGACATTGATTTTTCGATTGCAAAGTGCTATACTTCTGCAACAACAGCCTACGTAGCATGTCAGAAAAATGCAAATTGCATACTTCCTTTTGATTTTACATACAAACGTATCGTGCAGCGTAATGTATGCATGCATATATATATATATATATATATATATTTAACATGCGCTTGTATCAGCCACACGTGTGGCGCATCTGACGGTAAGATCATATTTATGTGTATATATGGTGACTGTGTGTGTGAGCCTGAACGTGACCGTATGCAGGTGGGCTTTCTGATGCTGTGAAATGATGCCCTGTGCGTGTGACAGACGTCAACGATTGAATCGACCACCCAAGCCAGCAGTTATCGTCGCACACGTCATGCACGCACGCACGCAAGTATTGCTGCTACTAGTGCGTATATATGAAAATGCACATACATACGTACACACACACATACACACATATATATATATATATACATATGTACACATATATGGCACGACGATGTGTATTATATATATATATATATATATATACATATATATAATACACATCGTCGTGCCATGTTGCGGTTGGCGACGATGCTTTTCGCATACGTTTTACGTTTGCTTGTTGTTGATTGGCCGGCGGCGCTTGGCCACTTGGTCATCGATTACGACGGCGACAACGACTGGCAGTAATTTCGATAACGACGACAAACGAGGGTGGTGGTGATTATATATATGAACAGTAGTAAACAATAATCATCATCATCATTATGGCCACCGCTGCCGCCGCCGTCGCAGCTACCATCATAATTACCAGATATGTGATATATACATACATAACTACTATCATAACCACTATTATCATCACTGTCGTCATCATCATCATCATCAGCATCTGTGACACACGAACCATTTGCGTCGGGATGGCGGACGTTGATCGTTTAGCCACTGTTTGGGCCGCCCGGCCCGGTTCAATCGATTGATGGCCGGACCAGCGGCTAATTGACGAGGTGTGTACAATGTCGAGGCGGCATCGCTGTTGATGGCGAACGCCGTGGCCACTACCACATACCACGGCAGCAACAACGAAACTGACAAGCAGGATCCTATTAATAATAGTAATAATAATAATAATAATAATAATAATAATAATAATAATAATAATAATAATAATAATAATAATAATAATAATAATAAATATTATTATTATTCTGTTGCTCGTACTGACGATGGTGACTGATGCTGATAGTTAAGCGGGACGGTGACGACGACAACGACGCTGAAGATTGCAGACGCCGCTATGGACGTCATAATGGCGACGGGGGTAGCGTAGCGTAGTCATGGCCGGCCAATACTGCCTTGCTGCACTCAACTATAATAACAAATAACACCGGACATGTACATGTGCTACAACAAACAACCGTGCCGGCCGTGGGGCGGTGGGAACAGTGGCGACGATAAATACACAACCATCAATCGTTTATTCATGAAACAGTCAATCAATCAGAGTCGACGGGAATGGCTACTGTCGCTCCTGTTGCTGCTGCTGCGACTGTGGCAGCGTCAACAACAACAAAACATCAACAGCAATGACAATAACAAGAAAAACAGCAGCAGCAGCAACAACAACAACAACAACAACAACAACAACAACAACAACAACGACAACAACAACAACAACAACAACAACAACAACAACAACAACAACAAAACAACAACAACAACAACAACAGGTGCAGCAGCATCACGCAAAGGGGAGGTGTCGCGCATTGCATCCTAACTATGAGATAGGGTAGTTATTGATTGTCCTAATGATATTCATCACCGTTAGAACTCACCACCATCAACAACGATCTATCATATAATCGAAATCGCAACAAATGAATGAAAATCATGATGCTGATTATTGTCATATCGCCACAGTCTGTCATTAAAGTCGCCGGCGGAAGACCGGAACGAATCAAAGGCAAGAGCAATCTCCGCCTCTGCAATTAGAGAACCTGATGGCGTTTTGTTGCGCTCTTGCTGTTGCATCGACCAAGCTAGTCGTCGACCACCAACAACCCTTATCAACGTTATCATCAACAACAACAGTAGCAACAACAAGTACCAACGACAGCAACAACAAGTACAACAACAACAGCAGCAACAACAAGTACAACAACAACATCATGACGGCCCCTGTGATGACGAAACATGCATTTGTACTTATGCAGTTGTGTATGGTCATTTCTGTAATGCTCACACGAGTATCTATAAATGACTAGTTATATACTTTTTGATTGGTTCTTTCGTATGCATAGGCAAATAATGTTCCAATCGGCTACGTGCGAACGGCAAATGGGCAGGTGTAGTATCAAACGCAAATCCCGAAGTACGCCAATTTCCTGCGCTTTAGAACTGGGGGCGTGCTTCTCTATCCTCCCTCTCTCTCTCTATCTCTCTATCACTTCCTCCCTCTTTTCTTCTTTTTCTCTGTATTGATGCAGAAAAAAGATAGTGTGGGCGATGCAGGGAACGGTAATTTTGACCGACACAGAACTCGTAGTGGTAAAGGAGCTATTTGCCGGTGTTGTTCATGAGACTAGTATCAGGATGGCTACCATTAGACCCGTTGCACTACTCATCAATCGGACGTTCGACGGCTTGGGCGTGTCACATACACTATTTTTAGCTTTCCAACACGCGCTTGTAAGTGGCTTGCACACAACCGACACTCACCACTTGATTCGTGAGTACTGTAGCCCTTTTGTGCACAAAACCTCTTCTTTAGCCGACAATAGCTATGTTGCTGTCAATATTGCTTGGTCAGTCTATCATTTTCCATAGACAGCTCTGGTTCTGACAGCTCGTCGCATGGGGCATATTCAGCGGGTTGCGCGAGACGCAAAAGGTAGAATCACGCAGCGATACTGCGGAATCCCCGAAGATCTGGTCTGAGTATCCAGGTGAACGAAAATCGTGCACTATATACCTGGTCCTCACGTGTGGGCTAGCGCAGCCATTTTATTTTAAATGCCTTTTACTAGATAGCCATCAACAATGTCCCACCCTTGCTGAGAGGTCTTTTTCTTGCATGCAGTTGCCACGTTTGCATGACTGCACGCGCAGGCCCGTTTTCGGTAAATTTAGTTTGACCAAGCATTTCTACCGTTTATTTAGATCTTTCCAAATGTGACAAACGAGGTTTAGTTTCAGACCCAGATGGACTTCAACCCTCAGAGCCTTAGAGCTCGTCACGTGCTTCTCGTCGTTTACTCTGGCTCATATGGCGGGCGATGAGGTCACGAGGTGCGATCGCTCACGGTTTTTGGCAAACACAAAGCCGTTTTCATGCAAGTGGTAAGGCACTTCCAAAACTGGTCAAAGTTTGCCATTGCTGTCACAACGCTGCACAATTTAATCTCGAACAACTTAACTACAGCATGTAGCGACGGTCTTCGTTCTATCCAAGCGTATAATGTATATATATATATATATATATATATATATATATATATATATATATATATATATATATATATATATATATATATATCTAAGCGTACAACGCTAGATTTCGTGGGTGCTGCACCTACTTACTGTGCCTGCTACATACTAGCTGACTTGAAATAGTAGGTCAAAATCGCCAGTTGTCGCAGTGCTATGTGCTGCTATTAACCTTATTTGGCTAACGATCATTTGTAGAGCTCTGCTATAGCCATGCACCAATGTTTGTACTCGACTTGGCAAAGTTACGAGTAAGCGAGTCTCTGCCTTGTAATAACACTGCAGAAAAACAGCTTTGACCACAACACGCGCCGCATGTGTGATGTAAGAAGTCTTCAGTATTGCACCAAACTAACCTAACTCCAAGAAGTTAGGTTTCTCAACGGTCATCAGAGAAAGCTTGAGATAACTAAGTAATGGACGGGGGAGGTTGCTTAGTGGCCGAGGGACGTGCATTAGAAGTTGCGTTTGGTTTCCAGTGCCGCAGTTTAGCTTTTTGTAAACTCTGCTTTTCACTACAGCGTCCAAAGCCCAAAGAGTAGAATTCCGCAAGTATTAATGTTGACTATTATATATATATATATATATATATATATATATATATATATATATATATATATATATATATATATATATATATATATATATATATATATGCCATCTAGCCCTAACTTGACAGCATTCAAAACAAAATTTGCTCCAGTACTACATTCTGCGAAGAAATCCTTCATTCAGAATTGATCGGTCTCGTTAGAGACCGTGGTGGTAGCCGTTGTCGGCATTTGAAAAAAGAGCGATATAGAAAATTGATATATACGTACTGCATTCATAACACTGCCGGCAGTATGCTAAGCAAACCGTGGTAACAACCAACGAATTGCTTTTCTCTTGACTTGGGAAAAGCAGTTTTTACTTTTGGCTTGTAATATGTGTTCATTGTACGTTTAATATGTCGTTATACGAAACTAACTACGAGCACGTTCAGACAGATTACTTGGCTTGCTCGCATCTGCAACTGCTGCGATGGTCAGAGTTACTGACTAAGTCGACAAGAATGACAACATTTTGCCTAATTTCTCACTTTTTTTTTGAAAACTGGCTTCTAACTTCTGCGTTATTTGGATGTAAAAATGTATGAATGCTGATGGTATATAAATCATAGTACGACAAATGTAGGATATAGGCGCATGCAATTCTCTAAGCAGAGTGTGCCACCTTGGCGTATAGAGAGATATATATATATATATATATTAGAGATATTATAAAAAAACGAGAGAAGAGAGAGAGAGACGAGAGAGGAGAGAGAGATAGAGAGAGGAGAGAGAGAGAGAGGAGAGATAGAGAGAGATAGAGAGAGAGAGAGAGATAGAGATATAGATAGCTATATATATAGATATATAGATAGATAGATAGATATATAATATATATAATATATATATATATATAATATATATATATATATATATATATATATATATATATATCTGTACTTGTAGCGTGTCGATTGCACATTCGTGTCCGTGATTATTCGCCCAACCTACATAAAACTTGTCAGATCATCAAAAAAAGATCATCTCTAACGTACGCACCGACATCATTATATGTAATTCCCATTACTTGTTGCTACAGCCGCTATTAATGTAGCATAGATTTAATTGTAATGATATCGTTAATGAGACAAGTAATCTTCACACGATTAGTCGGTCGAATGATGATAGTTACGTCGTGCGTGTTGTGGTAGTGGTGGTGGATGGTAGCAGTCGTGGTTGTTGTAGTTTGTTGTGGTTGGTAATGAAGCTTGGCTCCGTTGTTCCCAGCATCTCGTTGGTGGGTGGCGAGAGCGCCGCCCGTAGCTGTGCCGTCCGCTTTGAGATTGCGCGCCAGACGCGTCATAAGTGCGTCTGGCTTCTTATTCCTCCTGTCGTTTCGTCTAACCGTTGCGTTGGCTGTGGTGGCCGTGGTGCAGGCGCGAATCATTTTCCGGCCGACCCGGCACCGCAGTGCAGTCCGGCGTGATGATGCGCGAATCGCGTGTGCCATCGCCTTGTTTGTTGAAAGAAGGTCGTTCATTGCTGGACGAATGGACGGGCGGAAGGACAGCAATTGGCGGCAAACAGTCGACGGAACAGTCAAAGCTTTCGGCACAGTCTGGACGGATCGATGTTCCAGGATGGATGACCAAGACTCACTCAACGAATCGGTGGGTGACGAGATATGAACGGACGGACGGACCGACAGTATATTAGCAGGGCGTCATTCATCATCGGTGGCGGCGAGCATTTGGCAGACGACGAACACGGGGTGGTTCGTCGCCTCGATGTTGATGTTTCTAGATAGTTTCGCGCTTGCGTGCTCCTTTTCATCTTTGCTCATCGATCTGGTTTCCATTGCTGAATTGGATAATGGCATGTGAATTCCCATCAAAGCGAGGCCAACCTAATGTAGGCATGATCGACATACTACGTTGTGTGCTAGTTGCCTTTTATTGCCACTCGCAGTGAGATATTTACCGATATCTGCTAAGTGCTTGGCATCGTTCTCTGCAATGACGAATCGGTTGACGAAATATTGAAGTTCTTCTTCCTATAACTTTAGTATCGGACTATCGCATTGTGACGTTTTACGCACTCACCGACTTGCATCAAAGTCAAGCCAACCACGTAAACTTGGACTAGAAAATGGGTAACTATGATGTCATAAACGCATCGCTCGTAAGGAACGTCGGTGTATCATCAGGGAACATTTCGAAAGCTACAGAAACTAAAAGACAATCTAAACGGCACTCCAGATAAGATACCCTAATTTATATTCAAGAATTCCCTATGTTCTCCTTGCCTTGTTTTCGGTGATCTCATAAAATTTAGAAGTGGCTAGAAGGTGGATCCACAAGAATTGGCACGAATTCATAAAGTATTCTAAATGTACTAAAATCACTAAGAGCGGCGTAGAGGGCCTGCCTATTTTCATAACTCGACCGCCTTAGTCTATGTAACTGAAAAAGACTGATAAACGCAGCGCGTTGAGTTAATTGCTAGTCTGACAGTTTAGGGCAAGATATAAGAAACAAGCCATTGCGTCCGACATCGACATTTGTGGCAAGAAACTGTATGGTATATTTCAATTTTACGCTAAGAAGTCAGTTAAATCTGAAAAAAATCTTAAATAGGGATTCCATCTGGCACTATGAGAGATTTCCTTAGATGATTTGTATCTGTGGGCAGGCGGACTGTCTTAAAAATCGTGGATGTATCGTAGAGATCCTATATATATTTTTCTTCTTTTGCAAAAATTGCGGGGTTAAATCTTAAAAGTTAAAAAATGTTTAGTATACAAGTGTAGCAGCAAATGCCTGCGTAGCCATTTATTAATTACCTTATAACGGCTTACCCTGTAAATCGTGCTCTTAACGAGACATTGCAATGATGTTACCGGCGCGGATTATAGCATTATAGCTAAAATAATGGGAATTCATGACGTTTAACACGGCGGTGTTAAACATCTGAATTCCCAAGGGTGGCCGTGCCGGAGTTGAATTTTATTGGGTTTACAAAAAAGTTTTTTCGGTTTTTTTAATGATTCCCTACAGACAAAACCAAAAAAAACTTTTTTTGTAGCTCTATAACTTTATTTTAAGGTTTGTCATCAGTGATTGCTTACATTGACAACTAAAATAATATGCTGTCATGCTAAAAATATTAATTCTTTTTATCATGGCAGTTTCCAGCACCTTAACACCTTGCTTGCAAGCGCTTTTTTTCCGCTTCAAAGTGAGGTTGTTTGCGGTTGTGGTTCCTCTTTGAAGGGCAATGATATGTATATACACGTACTACTAATGTAGCAATTTTGCTAGCAACGAACTGTGCTACAGTACTGCATAGGCATGCTCATCACACCTTTGATGAGGTGTGATGTGTGTGTGATTTATGTGAAAAGTGACACAATTTTACATATAGATAACATATAGAACATATATTATCTATATGTCAAATTGTGCGGAGACTGGAAACCAATACAATGACAGACAAGCAAGGACGGCAATAAGCAAAGACGGCGACTGCGCTATTAACACCGATAGGCGGCGGTATCGATTCTGTCAAGCGCTGCTATGCTATATTGAATTTGCGACGAGGAATTTGTATATACATTTACGCATTTACAGACATACAGACATACGCACAGACAGATACATAGACATATACACACACACAAACACACTTATACGTGTCATGTAGGCATGAGACAAGCGCCAGAAGTCGTAAGCAGGCGGCAGTTTACGCGCTACGTTTATTAGTGCATCTGGTAATTAGCATTTGATGCCAATAGCGGTAGGAACGAAACTGACAGACCTGCGTACACACAGAGACACTGGCAGATCACATACATTGGACGATGATACTTCCATCGAGCATATGATACAAAACACACACACATGTATATATATATATATATATATATATATATATGTTCTAATGTGTAATTGTCAATGTATCAAGCTCCTAGCGTTCTCTTCCTCGCGCGACTCACTCCGTGATTGTTTTCTGCTGGCACAACTTGCAGACCTGACGTTTTATTACTTAACGGAACGTAATTGTGATTACAGCATATTGCTCGAGGACGTACACGCTACCTATATATATATATACATATGGTAATATATGTATATGTATATATATATATATATATATATATATATATATATATATTTATATATAAAATCATAAATCAACTAACGAGTATCATTTTGAGCCCTACTTAAGCCAATTAACAGCACATAGAGTCAATTGTTGACTAAGAGCCGGTTGATGCGATGATGGGTAGCGACGTGACGAGAGGCGGCGGTACATAATGAAGTAGGAATTTTCGTGTTAATCATCACCGGAGCCAGAGTGTAAAGATTATGTTGAACCGTGCAGTCCACGTACTTACACTCCAGCATAAGGCCAGACGGGACCGCCATGTCGCTGTAGTCAACGGCATTTGGAGGCAAGTTCGGTGAGCTTGATGCTTCACTAGGCTTAACTTCACAACAAGCTCAATATCAATTCGTCGAGCAGTACGCACATACGCAGTTAAACCTATCCTATCTTTACCTTATGAAGCCATTGAAGCCGGTGTAAAGAATTGGGTATAATGTCCTTTATCAACGGGAACCATTGACGGGCTACAATGGTTAGAATGGTAACCCTAAGTGACAACGATGTAATGGCGACATTCATATTTTATAGGAGAAGCTACTTATAAACACTTGCGGTTACAAACCATGCTCTGCATAGGTCAACCGCTTAAGAGCTGGTACTTAGGCAGTATTAATCTAGGCTTTACGATTTTCTTTACAAGTTATACGACATTCCTTCATCACGGTTTATAGTTATTGAAAAATTGCTCGTTTCGCTTAACGCAGGCACTGTACACGTGTTTAGATGTTTGGTTCTTTACTTTTATAAATAAAAGTTAATCTTGAGTATAATTTGAAATACCTTCTCAGATTCGATAATCGCTTGAAGCCCGAATGAAATGAGCGCTAAATACGTAAACCGATATTTAAGGGTCTCATTGAATGAGAGTTACCGCATTTAACTCTTATAAGCAAATGAAGCGGAAACACTGTAAAGATGTCTTCAACACTCGTCTCATACAACATCAAAAGGCCTTAAATTTAAAAGAATCTACATATTTTTAGGAAAGGGTAGACATTAACTATCAGCCGGGTTTACCCATTTCACAAGTTGGAATGTCTGCAGGGAAATGCGATCATATTTTGGATTTGGAAGACACTATTTGTATGTGAGACAAGCTCGGGCGGGTCAGTAATTCCATGAGATTCAAAGTCTCTATCTAAAACGCCTGGAATCTAATAGTGTACTGTACAGAGCTAACTAACCTTAACTACAACTTTTCACCATTTAGGATCGTTATCTAAGGCGCTGACGAATCACAAAAGCATTTTTTTTTATATACATGTTTATTATTGTTAATTTGATTTTATATAAATTATTATTATTGTTAAAGACATTTGTTTTAAATTGAACAAATTATGAAGATGCAAGCAAGCAATGCAAATCTCTTGTGAAACAATTGCCAACTGTCGGCACATAGCTTACCTTATTTCTTTCTCCTATTGTCGCGCTCGACTTCTTTATTAAATGTGTTTGTCTCATTTAAAGCATTTTCTTAATTAAGAGTAAGTGACAATAGTATTTACTTGTGCAGAACGGGATGACACACACGCACACAACGCTACGGCAGGATACCAGGGAAGTTAGTCTCCTGGAATAAAGCGTTAATATCACTCCTTTGAGCAACAATTACATTAGACGCTGGGCGTAGTCGCAATACTTAACATGCAGAATATGCATATGCTTACTAATTTATGACGTTAATTAGCTGTCTGAGAAAGCGCCATTGTAGTCAAATGATGTCGTATAGGTACAGGTAAGGTCGGATCATCAGCAGAATGGTCGCTTCGCCAGACAACGTCTAAAAGTGCTCTGCAGCAATATATTACGAACAGTACCATATAATCGACCGCCCGAAGCCGTATCCGCAGATCGGGCAGAGATATGATAGCCGTGGTACCTGTAGCGTCGGTATCTTTAGCTGTCCATCTAATTGCAGATACACTTATATAAAAGTATACATGGAACGCTAATTAGTATGGCCGACTCTTTCATAATCAGTAATCTTCACCGATGTAAGCAACAAGAGTAGGCGATATCTTGGCTTGCCATTCATAGCTCTCTTAACGCCTAGGTCGACGGTGCGTGAGCTGCCGTGAACCACCTTTCAATCACCTTTTAGCTGTTCTTTTTTTGCACTACCCGCCAGCGTTAGATATACCTAAAAAATTTCTTTTTTTTTCAATTTATGGAAAGAGTTTTGTCCGCAGCTTTGGTTTCCATTGCTTAAAACAGCCCAACAACCCGCCTGCGTGTATGCCCTGAATATAAAGCGGGCCGCTTATCTACAAAGCCCGTAAATATTGTTGACGTTTCGGATCGACGATAACTTTTAACCAGAGTGCGCGATTTTTGTCAAATCTTTCCGTTGGCTGTCTTGCTGTCTTGTGGCTCTACCACGTCTTGTACAACCGTTGTTGTTCCAGCGTCGTGGTGATGACGCCAAAGCCAACAGATGACGGCCACCAAAACGTGATGCAAATTATTATCTCTAGCCGAACCGAACAGAATAGATGGTTCGTAGATCCCGACGAACAGGACAGCGAAGATCCCCAATCGCCCATATCTACGACGACCACAAAGACGCTGAACACTGTTATCTAGCATAGCTACATTATTACAGATATGCACACGCACGATGGCACTTTTAGCACGCG
The DNA here is from genome assembly GCA_003439945.1 of Dermanyssus gallinae. Lineage (NCBI taxonomy): Eukaryota > Metazoa > Arthropoda > Arachnida > Mesostigmata > Dermanyssidae > Dermanyssus > Dermanyssus gallinae. The sequence continues at coordinate 239,389 of QVRM01005863.1, read as the reverse complement.
CACACAGAGATTTATAGGGGTTAGAGTTGTCACCTTGCCTTTATCCTTGTCATGTGATCATGTCATCAATCGCTAAAAACGTAAGCACTCTTAACCCACGTATGAGCAATACTGTATTGCATATTAGTGTACTCATATCGAGTTGCAGAATCTAGGCACATAAGTCACCTTCGTCATTGGATTGGTTACCACGATTTGCTTTACGTTGTAGGGAATAGGTCAGAGCGACTGCATGTGTAACGACGAGGAAGCACGCAAAAGTTAGAAAGGACTGCTTTTGAAACTGTTTGCTTTGCGACTTCATCTCATTCCTGGATAAATAACGGTAGCCAATCGTTTATATAGGAATGATTAAGCACATAGGGTACTTGCAATAAATAAAAACGAATACACTTAACTCTAATGTGTATACATTTATTTCAGTTTAGGGTTTTTGCGTTGTTTTAGAAGTGTGTTGTATTACATGCAAAGTATGTATTTAGCTAATAACGACTATTTATTAAATTACCATATGCATGAATACAGCTACAGGTGATCAGAGTTGGGTACATTTTTGGCCCTTTTCTCAGCTCGTAGAGCTCCAAGTTGGGAGACACTGGAGCGCCCTACACACAAAAGTGAGCGCTAACGATAAGATAAACTGATAAGATGGTAGCCATTTTCTTCTACGGGGGAGTGATATTGTACCGGTGGTCACACTGCAAGAAGGTGGAACGGTGGCGATCGATTTGTATACTGCAGGGCAGTCAAGCCCGGTGGCGTGGTGCATTCGCGTACGCCTCGCGACCGGAGGAGAGACAAAGCTGCACGGGTTCGAGCCCCACTGTTGCACATTTGTGTTTATGGGGTCCGTCTTACGAAGCTGCGCAAAAGCAGTCCCGTGGACGTTAACTGTTGGCTGAAGGTCAGCCCGAAAAAGTTTAGGTATACTGCAGGATGCACAAAGTGCTCACTGCGCTCACCAAGAAGAATTCTCTTAGGCGATGACTCCTCCACCACAACAACGCGCCAGCCCATCGGACTGAAAGCACTGACCTTTGTCTCTCAGCATGTGAAGCCAAACTAGTGAAGCGTGCAGCTTATTCATCCGACTTGGCGCCTTGGTGTGATTTCCTCCGCTTTCCAAAAATTAGCAACAATTCACCGGAAGTTCAAAGTGGGGGAGGGGCGGTAGGAAGGAACACGGTTTTAGTGGGTGTGAGTCCTACACTAGCCACGCTAGCTGCTCGTGACACAGGTGCATTAGCATTTCCGAAACCTCCTAAATCAAGGGGAACCCCGGGTCATTGCTTGAGGAAAAACGGAATTCGGACGTGTGCTTAGATACATGGATCCGGCGTCTCAAGAAACCCTCATTTATTTGTAACAAACGGTTTCTATTATATTCTATCATTACCCACACTACCCTCTACTAGCAAGGACACTAGCTTTCAAAGGCAAAATTCACATATAACGGTTCCCTCTGGTTAAATATTTAAAAAGAATTTTCGGAAAATATCTAGCCAGCAAATGTGTGTCATGTCATATTAAATCATATCACCTTTATTGAAAAAGGGGCATTACTATAGAAGCAACGTTTCGAATCTGTGAACGACGTGCAATCCTCTAGAAAGTTGAGTTGTTCACAACGTCCACACGAGCATCTTCGTGAAGGTGGATGAAGACGCCGCTCCGAAAATGATTTGGTCTTTCAACAAAATCCACAACAATAAGATTTTGACGCGCCAGCTGTTTAAACATGTGGTAATCGGCGGGTGCCCGATTGGAAACCAATTAGAATTGGTATTCGCTAACGATAGGCAATATGATACGCTCGCGTGGTAGACAGCACTGACGATAAACTCGTTTCACAAATTTATCCTACACGCTCTGCAAAAAGTCAAATACAATTTACAGCATAGCACCCATACGTGAGACCAATAGGTCCACTTTGGTGTTACTAAGATTTGATACAGACTTAAGTACACAATATGATCCTGTATAATGAGGGACGGCATTATGAGAATGCAAACACAACACTCAAACTCAAAGCCGCGGCTTTAAATGTGAACTGTTATTTGAACTGATGGTCGGCATACAGCTTATATGTAACACCAATATCTCGAGGCATAGTCCTGAGATACTGCACAAATATAGTGTACATTAGAGGACTAGGCACAGATCCTGCGGAACACTGGATAGAGACCTGCCGACGGCGGAATTGTTATCCCTAACTTTTACGGCAAATGTACGGTCTTTCGGGTAAGCTCTACACCAATTTATAATTCTGAGGAAGATAATGACCTTGGCATTTTTGTCAGAAGCAGCCTCCTTAAATAAAAAGTTATGATGAAGTAGTGATGAATCTCGCAAAGCGTTATGGCACACATGCAACGTTTTTTAATTATACTTATCTTGTACAGTGCTCTACGTGATGACAAGTGAGATGAGACAATGCAGCAGACATTCACTGTTTCGTTCTGTGAATCTCAACTTCTGGCCAAGCCAGCTGTCGATAAAAATCCTATTTTTAGTTCACATACAATGCAGCAGATGGTTAGGCATATGTAGTGCGGCACTAGATCTGCATTATCTAATTCAAGAATAATTTGTTATCCCGTACACACCATAAAAAAAAAATATATATATATAAGCCTTAAGGCTTGGCACATGGCTGCGCGTAGTGACAGAAAAGCGGAATAGGGCAGCGAATTTACGACAAAGAAGGACAAAGCATTAATATCTTGTGCGTCATTCATCGCTTTGCAAATGCTTCCCACAACATCGCGGTCAGTAGACGATCACACAGCGTGCCGTGTCTGTCACGATGTCGAGGCACGCTGCCCCGCTATAGGCGGGGGTGGAGGCGAGGAGGGACATGGCCTTCATCGGCGACGGACAACTGTTTAGCCCAAGCGGAAACGTAGGAGGATCTTCTTGGATCGATCGATCAAAACCTGATCGATTAGAGCTTCCTTCTCTGACAGCCTGTCTTTGTCGTCGGGAGGTCACATCCAGCACTGTGTGTGTGTGCCAGGCAATTGACGGCGCCCTTTATTCCAAAGAGGCGAGAGCAAATCGTGTTGATGCCGAGATACATCGTAAGATTGGCGGCCCACATCACCATCCTACTCCGGTGCCGTTGGCCGATGACAAATCGTACTCCGCTTCTCAATACCAGTTGCTCTCTTTGTCATTTTTTCACTCTCTTTGTTCTATTGTACCACCGGTTAATCGTGGCATTTTTAGGTGCGTCCGTTTTCCCTGCTTTGGCCGCTGCTTTACCGACTACCGTCACTCTCATCGGTCTGACCAGGTTCTTCGCGGCAGCTACACACGCAAACCTTTTCCCAACTACCGTCACTCTCATCAGTCTGACATACAAAAGTGTGCAATGGTGGGGCTGCTCGAACCCGCGCACCTATGTGTCTTCTCCGGCCGCGAGGCGCAGGCGAAATGCACCACACCACCGGGCTGAATGGGCAGTCCTTAGTCTGAGCATCATCAACGCTACGAGCGTGACTGCCGTTGTTGCCGTCAGAAGCCACGTCGTGCCACGCTTCCTGGCCTATCCATACCCGCAGCTATTTACTTTATTTGTTTTAGGGCTGCACTAGCGTACACAGCAACTGCAAAAACCCGTAGGCGATTCGACGATTTTTGGACAGACTATCTATTCATAACTACTATTGCTACTGCGTTCATGTGTAGAACGATAAAATCATGTATTGTGTGTGCGTGTTTATATATATATATATATATATATATATATATATATATATATATATATATATATTGTATAAAACTCTTTACATACATCTATGTAAAGAAAGAGAGAGAGAGCTAAGTAGCGATATTCCATTTTGCCATCGAATTAACATTTTGGCATCACAGAAAAGAAATGATTTACGTGAACACATGAACGTACCATTTGGCCGATACAATAATTATAACATTAGTCAAACAGAATCGTATTTGACTTGAAAACACGACCGCATCAACGGTGCAGCAACCGTTCGGATGCTGCTGGCTTGTCGTGTGCGTATGTGTTGCGTTTAGAAGAAAGAATGTATGAAGATTAGAGTGTCGGACAGCATCGAAACGAATACGAAGATGATGTTTATAAATCGTCCGACAGTTAATTGACGCGGATATATAAATGGACATGAATATTAAAAAATCCTGTTTCCTTTCTTATTTTTGCCGAAACGTATCGATGACACCGACCAATTGTCATTCGCCATAAAACACAAACACACACATACACACACATCTAAACTCAGCTCATTGCGCAGTGTCTTCGTTAACGACTTGGTTTAATAGTCTCGTCGTCGTAGCACATTTGAGATACAATGAATGCAACAATATATTCTTCTCTGCATGCGAATGTACAGACAATCTTTTATGTATTATTTATTTGTTACCGGTTCTACCAAGTTCTCCATGTACACACATGCATATATATATATATATATATATATATAATATATATATATATATATATATATATATATATATATATATATATATATAAATATATATATATATATATATATATATATATATATATATATTCGATTCTTGGCCGTAGGATAATTTATTATCTGAAATATTGAAGTCGGTGGTACCATTTGTTATCATACCATTAGGGTCGGGAAGTGCGCGAACAGGTATGGAAGGCGGGCTAAATCATGATTAAGCACACGACGCTCTGATAATTGCAACTTTGTTACTTCTACTGGCCAGCCGCCCAAGCGACTTCGGCTGACTTCATGACGACAACGACGACGACAACAACAACAATAACAACAACAACGGTTTCACCGATCTGATCTCATCGACGGTACCGCAATCGCCTCCCCCTGCCAGTGCCACTCTACCGCTATGGTACAGTACTATTGACGTGCTAACTATCGTCGCCACAGACTGCCATCACCTGTGTACCAACGAATAGACGACACACGTTCATACGTGTATACTCAAGCACACACTCTCACACACAAACACGCATATATATATATATATATATATATATATATATATATGGTGTTTCAGGAATACTTGAAGCGCGATATGTGGAATTGTAGAGCTCGTTAAAACAGATGTTTTTTCCAATGAAACATAGTCTCTGAGAAGTCTTGTTTCGGAGTGAAAGTGATATTACTACAATTTGTGACACTGGTGTTTTTGCCCTACATAGGAGCACATAATGTGCAATGGCAAGGTAACTAGTCCTATACAGAAACTAAGCACACCGTCGTATTCGCGAGAAAATTCTACTTCTTCTGAAGAACATATAAGGCCAGTCGGAAGATGCGGCATGGCCTCTTAGAAGAAAATTCGCAAAAAAATGAAGTTATTTATTAGCTTTTACGCTAAATACCTCAAAATCAGTACCCTACGACCACTCAGCACTCAAAACTAACATATTCGGGCAAACTAGCACATTCACGACGATAATTTTGGTACCAAATCTATGTCAATGCGAGCTGTGGTTGCGGAGAAATTACGATTTTTCGGCGGGCATGTCCAGATTAAGTGCATAAAAAATGACGCGCTGCGGCTGTCGTGCGACACGTCGGTGGTAGTGAACGTCGCCACACAGTCATTTTACATGCACTTATTCTGGACATGCCCTCCGAAAAATCGTAATTTCTCCTCAACCACAGCTCGCATTGACATAGATTTGGTACCAAAATGGTCGTCATGAAAGTGTTAGTTTGCCCGAATCTGTTAGTTTTGAGCGCTGAGTGGGCGTAGGGTAATGATTTTGAGGTATTTAGCGTGAAAGATAATACTCTACTTCATTTTTGGCGAATTCTCTTATAAGCGACCATGTCGCATCTTCTGGGCTTTATATGCTCCTCAGAGGAAACAGAATTTTCTCACAAACACGACGGTGTGCTTAGTTTCTATATAGAAGGACTAGTTGCCTCGCCATTGCACATTTTGTGCTCCTATGTCGAGTAAAAACACCAGTGTCACAAATTGTAGTAATATCACTCTCACTCCGAAACAAGACTTCTCAGAGACTAAGTTCCATTGCAAAAAACATCTGTTTTAACGAGCTCTACAAGTCCACATATCGCGCTTCAAATATTCCTGAAACACCCTGTATATATGCATATATATACAGGTAGTTCAATAAGTTCTTAGAATGAGCTTTTTAGAATTCGAATTTTGGCACGCTAATAGGAACTGCAACTTTTCGACTGCTAGCACTCAATATATTATGGTGATTGGCCGTTGCGATTTCGTTTGATAGCTTTTCCCGTGCAACGTATCGGCGTGATTTTTAAAAATGGAGAAAAAATAGTTTTGAGTGGTTATCAAGCATTTTTATTTCAAAGGTTGGAATGCGACCCAAGTAAAAATTGAGTTAGACGAGACGTACAGTGACTCTGCGCCATGTTTTGCCACTGTTCCCAACTGGATTAATGTGTTAAAAAGAGGTCGCAGGAGCACCGAGGATGAACTACGTCCAGGAGGCCAAAAAACGGCAACTGATGAGGCAAACGTAGAGAAAGTGCGAAAAATTATTGGCACAGATAAGCGAATGAACATTAAGGAAATAGCGGAGGCATTAGGGATTAGTTTAGGCAGTGTGCATTTTATCCTACACGAAAACTTGAAGATGAAAGAGCTTAGAGCAAAATGGCTGCCGCATTTTCTCAACCAAGGCCAAAAAGACGCGCCTGTTTTGGCTTTACAGCGAAATTTGGCCAAGATGTCGAACAATCTGTCGGATTTTTGGTGCAGATTCATGACCGTCGATGAAAGCCGGGTTCATCACTACACTCCCGAGACCCAAGAAGCATCTTGCCAATGGTGTGCACCTGATGAAGGACCTCCGAAGAGGGTGCGGACAACGGCATTGACCGGGAAGGCGATGGCTACAGTTTTTTAAGACCAACGTAGAATAATGCTGGTCGACTACCTTGAGAGCTGTAAAACGATCACAGGAGAATATTATGCAAGACTGTTGGACTGCCGTTAGCAAGAACTCATCGTGAAATGGCCCGCTTTGCAGAAGAAGGTTGTCCCGTTTCACCAGGGCAATGCTCCTGCACACAAGTCCCGGCAAGCATCGGCAAAACTGGCCCAACTGAGGTTCGAACTTATTGAACAACCCTCCTATTCTCCAGACCTGGCCCCCTCTGATTATTTCCTCTTCGGACATTTGAAGAATAGTCTCGGTAGAAAGCGTTTTTCCAGCAATGAAGAGGTTAAGGCTGCTGTCAATGCCTATTTTCAGTCTAAAGACGCGGAATTCTACTCAAGAGGTATGAAAGCTCTGAAATCTCGGTGGGAAAAGTGTATTGAGCTTCTCGGGGAGTATATCGAATAAGAAAAATTTAAAAACATGATTTGGAAAATTCTCTGTTTTCATTCTAAGAACTTATTGAACTACCTGTATATATATATATATATAGGGATGTTTCAGAATTTGCCCAACAAACTAAATGTCTTCTTTTGAAGTGAGAGCGAAATTACCAAAAAAAATGTTGTATCGAGCTATTTTATCCTCACTCATTTTTTGTAAATCTGCGATTGCGAGAGGCCCTGTCATCCTGCCGACAAACTATTCATACCTGCGTGCTTGAAGTTTGCTGCTGTTGAATTGCATTCCACGTTAGCTCACAGCAGAACAAATGTTGTATTGAAGATAATTCTCAATAAATAAAACCCTTCGCACTTTTTATATTTTAGCAGTCACGCTAAATTACCTATTTTTAAGAAGTTATTTTTGCCTCTCCCCGGATTCAAATTAATCTAAAAATTGGCTAAGTTCGTCGATTTTGTTCAGAGAAATACACTCCCTTGTTAGCCACAAACGCTCACCCTTCCCCATAATTAGACCAGACAATCGATTCTCATGGCAAATAATTTCAGTTCCTGTATCTTGAGTAATGTATCCAAGCGTGTGTTTACTGCTTCTAAACTAATTAATACGTTTACTTCAATACAATTGTAAAATACATTGTTAAATAAAATTACGTCTGCAAAAAATGCTTCTGGTGAAGTGAATTCCTTTCTCTGTACATAGTTATGCTGTCATCTGGATCGAAGAAGATCCGAAGCCTTACAAATAAATATGTAAGTATCTGTTTTGAAACGTCTATGATATAATACAGCTATAGACGTCTTTATTTTTTCTGAAAGCAGAATCATTGTTTAGAGCTCGACGTAATTTCCACCAGTTTCTTTACATTTCTTGAGGCGGTGGAGTCATGCATCGAGTCACACCTCCAAAACGTGTTTTTTGATATCAAGCCCGCATTCTCATAAATCCAAACGCTTTATTTTAACTTTTTTTATGGGAAAAAAAAAACAAAGAAATCGTGCAGTGCTAAGTCGTGAATAGGCTAGGCGCTTTACCAGCATGACTCCAACTTTAGCGAAAAAACCCTCAGTGTTTTCAGCCCGGTGGGCTGACGGCGCATTGTTATGGTAGAGGAACCATCGCCTAAGATATGCTTTAGAGTCCTTTCTGGTTAGCGCAGTGAAACATATTGGTAGGCATTCTGCAGTTAACCAGTCCGCCGTCAATGTACTACGTTCTTCCAGTTCGACCATAACGAAAGCTGCACTCCTGGAGAAGAAGATGGCGACCATCAGTTGCTGCCTCACTTTTGTGGGTAGAGGCGCTACTACGTGTGAACTCTGCGAGCTCTAGGACTTATGTAAAGGGCCACACAAATTTATCTCGCTAAGAAAGCAGCAAAGACCGATACTCCTCGATTCTTAGCAGGAATTCTCGAGCCGAAAAGTCAAAAATAGCCTTGTTTTTACTCTGTGAGAAATCTAGAGGTGCACGTTGACTAAATTGTTTGCCCCGAGATGGCCGCCCGGCACCTTATAGACGGACTTGACATCCAAGCCCGAAGTCTTCTTGAACAATGCTTATGTTATGCTAAAGTTTTCGTCAATAGCGGTCTTCACACAAGCCACATGGTCGTTGTCCGTTGCTGTTTTTGGATGCCCTTCACAGGGTTCGTCGCACAGATTGAAATGTTCAGTTTATAGTATAACCATTCATGTACAGTTCCAAAAAATGAGATTTCATCCTCAATAATCAATTGAAACTTTTCAAAGCACTCTTGTGCACTCAACCCTTGCTATAAGTTGTCGAAGATCGACCGCTGAAATAGGGTAGAAGCAAGCGTTTGCAAACCGACATGTGATTTAAAGCCAAAAGGATTACGCTGCTGAAATCCGACTGCTGAGTATTTTCCACGAAAAAAGATCGTTAAGGTTCTGCTAAACAACATGCGTTGGCACATGAGACTTGTCTTTGACGAATAGCAACTATTGGCACCAGGTAATATAAAACAAACGGCCTGAGTTACTGTCAACAAGGATATACTGCTTTCAATTCATCTGCGGCTGTTGATGAGCTTGATGCGTCATCGCGTCGAACAGGCTTATCTTCTATATTGCTAAATATGATGTGTCCTGTCTGCGTTATTAAATACCTCATATGAATAATTACCTTCGTATTAAAATGTGTACATGTAAAAACCCTAAAAATAGTTGTAATAATACCTACTTAGCCGTAACTTTAAATAACGGTTAACCGTGAAGCATTTTGTCTATTGAATAAGATAATATAACACAACTAACACATACAAATATGAATCTCAAATATATTAGTTTAAAAAATAACAAGAAGGTAATCTTACGATATTGAAATGAGTGACATTGAAATGTTATTGCATTGAGGGATTGATATTGAAATATTACGTGCTCTACCAAGTTCTGTAGAGGAAAGGTCGACTTTGATTTACCACACGTAGGTGATAGGCAATCGAATCTAACAAGAGAGTCATTGTGTCACGTGCGCCGGCCAGTACCGTTCTGATTGACGTGCCGTACCTGTGATATACCCCGCAGACCCATTGCCACTCGCTGGCACGCAGCACACAAGCGTGTCCGCCGATCGAGCTGTTCGGAGTACGTGCACCGCTATCTCAAGCGGGCGGGTCTCCCGCTAGCATCTACCGGCGTCTGCAGCTAGGCGCCTTTGATTGTCTTTAGCATGCGCCTAACTTGAACCAGCAGATCTTCTGCAGCATAGTCTTCCCACCTTCTCATACACGCGGCGGCGTCCCGCAGCGTTACCGAGACGACTGCTAACTGTACTACATAGTGTACCGTCAACGTGACAACAACATCTCTTGTGTCTGTATGCATGTAGATATATATATATATATATATACATATATATTACTAAGTGACAACCTCATTTCTTTGGAATGAAGGTGTGTTTTATATATATATATATATATATATATATATATATATATATATATAAGTTGAACACAAATCACATAGACTAGAGGTAAATTCATACTCACCTTCAAGTCAAGAAAATGTTGCCGCAAATACCTCTTATTGTAATTCAGTAGAAACACAACTTGATCCAATATTTTTACTTTTTGTGTAAATTTAACATTTCCTAAACGCAAGCGATTGAAGCGATAGGTTTGATGAAGGCTCGAATGCTGGGCATTGGACGTACACCGCTTTTAAATTTGATTTACGATAGAAGCTTTTTTTGTCAAAACAACCACCCTAAAACGTTTCTAATTATTTCTTTTTGGCAATAAAGTAATGATTTTTATATAATTATCTATCCCACTTGGTGAAGTAAGCATCTTCCCACCTCTATACATTTTCATGTCGTTAGCACATGCCAGCTCTCGAATCGTAGGGGACATGGCATATTTAGCTGAACCAACGTATAAAGTTAATCTAGTATGTTTCTAGTCATGTGCTTTGAGAATAGACTGCAGTACCATGACTAACATTGGATAGCAGCACGCTATGTAAACTGTTCCTTTAATAAGATGCCTTGTTGTTCCACAACGCTATATATCATCTCAAAGATGATTATGATGATGGTGATGATGCTTTTCAGCTGTTGCTGTTGATGCTGCTCGTGTTATTTATGCATGTAGTCTCCTCCTCGTGTATTTTCTCCTTGTCTTCTCTGTATTATTATTTTTGTTACTACTACTACTACTACTACTACTCACATCACTTTTCTTCTTGTTGACTTTCTTGTCGTCGTGATGTCGCGTATAACCGACTTGCTTTTACATCCTGTCGGGACTATACACATAGTAGTAGTATGTTGGTGTGGATTGATGTTGCGTTGGAATAAGGTAGGGCCGAGCAGGAGCAGGAGAAGAAGAAGAAGAAGAAGAAGAAGACGGGGGTCACAATAATGACGATTATTTATCTTTCTCTCGCGACCTGTCATATTCCATCATTTGGCGGACGGAGCGGAGCGCGTCTTTTTGCGTACGTCTCTCTGCCTGTTTCTCTAACTCTCTCTCTCTCATTGTTTCTCGCTGACTCACTCTCATTTATAGACTCACGACCACGACGACGACGACGTCGCCGTGGTCGTCGTCTGTGACCAACGACCATTAAAACATCTCTCAACAGATCATCGCGAGCAGCAGCAGCAGCGACTGCCTCTGTCGCCCGCTAGATCGCCGCAGCAGCAGCGACCAGAGACAAGGAGCGGAAAAGCAAGCGTGTGAGCGAAACGCTCTCGCTCCCAAATACGAGACGAAAGCCGATTCGCGGTAGGGAAACACGGAACACCGAGATTAAGACACCCTTCGACATATGGAAGACGGCCGGCCTTTGCTTTCCACAACGACGATCACACAACTGTTGCGGCGTCCCCACCACTAGCGCGATGGGCCACCGAGCTGGTGGTGGTGGTGGATGAGTTTGTGGAACTCACTCGACTCGAGGAAGACCAGACCACAGTCCGGAGACAAGGGCTAAACACCCCCTTGGTCTATTTATCTATCGATCTCTCTATCTTTTTTCCTCCCTCCCTCCCTCCGCTCCCCTTTCTATACTCTCTCCCTCTCGATATATGTCTCTCTATTTTCTTTCTCCCTCCATATACTTCTCTCTATTTTCCTCTCCATCACCGTCTATCGCTCTATTTCCCTCTCCCTCCCAACCTATCTCTCTATTTCCCTAACCCCCATTTATCTCTCTATATTTCCCTCTCCCTCTTTTCCCATTTATCTCTATACCTCTCACTTCTTTCTCCCCCATCCATCTGTCCCGTTCATCTATCTCACCGTGTCTCACTCGCGCGCCCTGATCCCCCTCCGTTCCAGACATCCAGAACGAGGATCAGGGCCGGCCCGGCGACAGATGATGACGCTGACGATGCTGATCTCACCGGTCCGTGATGGGTCTATCTTTCACGAGACTTAGCTAATCTATTTCCAGATCTTTCCTTTCATCAGATCCCATGCGGCGAGCACGCGCGCACATAAAACGCGCACACATCACCAAGCTACGCCGCCCTGCCATGGCCATGGCCATGACCATGGTATGCTCGGCAATTCGCTGCGTTTCGGCTAGTCTGTGTACACCGTCTTTCTCTCCGCCTGATGGTCGTACCGTCAGTGGTGATTAATCATTACGACAGTGCCACCCTCCAACCAACCAGCCAGGCAGACAGCCAGCCAGCCATCCGGCGGCGGCATCAGCAGCATCATCATCCAGCCCGAACTCTGCCTGGAAACCCGCTGCTTGCGGCGTAATGACATCTCATCAGTTCGTTATTGTAACCATCGCTTAGTCGTCGTCGTCGTTTTTGTTATCATAATAACCATTTCTACTCGTATTATGACTGCTATTCCTACTACTAACTACTACTACTACTACTAACTACTTCTACTACGACTACTACTACTACTACAACTGCTATAACTATAACAAATACTCGTAGTTGCTACTGCTACTACGTCCTGACACTTCATTAGATAGCATATCCCATCAACACTTGACGGGGTTCCTTAGACGGGGCTCATCCCAAGGAACCCCAACTCCAGCTGCTGCTCTTTCGCCGCCGTTGCTTTGTTGTTTAGCTTACTAAGCTTGCGGTGCTACGAGCCGTAGACAGCAGCAGTCACGGATACATTTCTTAATTTGTTGTCGTATAGGCCAAAGTGGTCGGTTTCGGTAAGTATTGTTTAGCAGTGTAATCACGCTCGTATTAAATGAATTATAAAAAAAAACACCAGTTATGTGTATTGGTGTTGCCTTTATCATTGAAGGTGGCCGAAGCAAGCAGAGCCACATTAACAATTATGGTAACGGTAACGAAAGGCACGAAAAGCTAGCTACCTGCAGTTCATGACAGTCCGCGACACTGGTATTAGTAAAAATTGACCGGTTTATTCCCATCCGTAGTAACTTATAAAAATTAGCAATAAAGCTTTTTAAATGAATTATTATTCCCGCATTCAAATCGGAACACTCGTTAGACAACCTTTAGCCCACACACTGACCCGTTTGCTTCATACGAACTTTTCTTTGAAGACAATATGTCGAGAGTCAAGTCTTTCGTCCTCGCGCATATTTAATTAAAATTTTTCAGCTAGAAAGAACCGCTAAAGTTTTCTTTCTAAATGTGGTAGACGCAAATTAGGACTGGAACTTCATTTGACCATGTAAATATACTATTAAAGCAACTGGGCCTTTAAGTAGGTATGAAAGATCGTAGGTTATATTCCTATAGCTTTTCCTTAGCCCCGTCTTAGTAGCGCAGGTCGTTCAATGAGTAACGAGATCGCCACAGGGATCTTTGTAGTGCATGTCAGAAAGTAACACCCGTCACATGTTATCTTTTAGGCAAAAGCAGCGTTCAAATTACATGGAACCGACATATGAACTGAGCACACCAGGTGAAATTCGTACAATTTATAGGTGGAGTGCATAATATACTGCATACACGACTTTAAATGAAACAACTATGTGCAAGTGGCTGTCACAATTACTGACCATCTGTCAAAAACAAAAGAACATTTCGCAACAGGGTCTTTAGCGTCAATCCGTGACCGTGGAGGCGATTTGGGTCTAGTACTATACGCCCGAGGCGTCAAACAGCAGTCAAAGCCGTTCTCAGCGCGTGGCAAACAAGCGTCGACGAAATCTAAGATCATCTTGTCGGCCGAGAAGGTAATAGCTACTGTTTTTAGTGCACACAAACATGTACTGTATTTACTACTTACGGAATGATCAAGCAGGCACAAGTGCATACTTCTTGACACCTCAGAACCGTTTGCATAAAGAGCTAAATAAAGAAACGACCGAGATTGGTACGCAAAAGGGTCCTTCTTACCATGACAAAGCTCCGGCTTACACGCATAGAGTAGCAGCGGCATATTTGCACGAATTAAAGGTCGAACTGCTACCACATTTATTTATTTATTCGCTGCTACCGCCTCTGTGGATGTGTAATTTATTGGCCCTGGGACTCCCTACTTTTTCAACGGGATCAAATCGTTGAAACATCGCTGGACTAAATATGAAGAGGTCCATGAATTAAAGTTTAAACATTCAAAATCATGCATTTTTTAATTGTTTTTTTTTTCTGCCTAGTTAATAAAGAACCTACGTATAATCGGGTCTTTGGTCAGCATATCCTTCGAATCTCAGCAGTTTTCAATCTCCCTGCCACCTTTCGAGGCTGTATCCAGGCATAAGCGTCCTACCCCGATATTTCACCAACTTTCTCTACATCTCTTTTTTAACACAAGTCTCTTAGTTCTCCTTCTACCCACAACTATTACTGATAGCATGTAGACTGTTCTGTTTGCTCTGTGGAACCCAAGATAAGAAGAAAATCGCTAAGTATGCCTCTGCCTTTCCAGTTCTGCCTCCACCTACAAACAACCGTCAAAAGTATATGACACTTGCGAAACCTTTTCAACATAACAGGCTCGTATTAGCATTCATAATATAGAAACAGTCCCTCTATGTCTACTCGTTGTCTGATATAAGACAGTATTGTATTGCAACAGTCCCGTCAGTTTGCGCAAAGTGTATCCTCTGTATTCGCAGCAGAAAAGTGCAATGCGCTAAAAAATAACTATGCGTATGTGGCATTTTCAGTATTTTTTTGTGAACAGTCCACAAAGGATTTCCTCTACTTTCTCAGGTAATCAAGCGATGATTTCTGTTTTTCAATATGCCTAAACTAAGAAATATTTTAAACACTTTTCACACAATCGCAACCCCTGAAGATAAATCAATGCTCGTATCTATGTTGACGATGATTTTTTTATTTATTTTTACAAACTTACACTATGGAGACAGTGAATCTTCGACTCACGAAGCTGGACCTTCTGCGTTGGTATATATATATATATATATATATATATATATATATGTGTGTGTGTAGGTCAGAATATTCCTGTCTGTCCGGTTAGTAAGCTCCCCTCTATATAGCGGTCCCTGAAGGAGACAAATATCATACCTCTTAGAAAAACGTGATGACTGGCGATGAGAAGTGGGTCGTCTGCAATAATGTAACTCGCAAAAAATCATAGCCGAAGCGGGGTCGACCGGGCCGAACACTATTGCGAAAGCAGGCCCTAACGCTAAGAAATTGCTGCTGTGTGTCTAGTAGAAGTGGAAATTCATGTGTACTATGCGCTTTTACAGATCAACGATTAACAGTGAAAAGTATCGCCAGTTACGTCCTAAACTGTGCTCTCGTAAAAAGTCGTATTCCATCATAACAACTCCCGCCCGCATATATTTGTGGTGACTTGCCACAAGTTGCTGGGCTTTGCATAGGATGTTTTACATCACCCCCCTTAATCTTGCTCCTTCGGATTGTCATTTAGTCCGCTTACTTCAGAACCCTCTGAAAAGAAGAAATTTTAACGGTTTTGATGATATCAAAGACCACCTTGATCACATTGTAGTATCTAAAAATGAAATACTCTGGAAGGATAAAATTTTATCGTCAAAAAGGCTTTGGATAAACAGTATAAAAACAGGTCGTATATGTATGATTGACTTGCCGAAGACACCGTATGTATAACATAAGACAGAGTCTTCTGACAAACCTAACAATTTTGAATGTTTGAGGAACGTACACAATCTAATTTAATATATTTTACGTAAGCTTAAACAAGTTTACAATTATCACCTATATTTCAAAAACAATATGCTTGCTCATCGAAACACATGGTTGCAAAAGGCAAATTGTGCCCCTAAGATGATCACGAGGTTCAATCCCTCGACCTTATCCTGTTTATCTCTTTTTGAAACATGCATTTGATAACACCAAACGTTTATTTTTTAATGCATACACATGAGATACATCTATTCAAACACAATACGTGTAAACCGTCCACTGGCTATTGATAACCACTTGTGGTTACCCGTAGCAGACCGAAAGGTTTGCTGTTTTTTTATTCTGAGGCCATATATAGTCAAGATAAATATAGTTAGTTGATATAGATAGTCGAGCCCGGTGGCGTGGTGCATTCGTCCTGCGCCTCGCGACGGAGAAGACACATAGGTGCGCGGGTTCGAGCCCTACCGTTGCACATGTGTATTTATGGGGGTTCGTCTATGAAACAATGCGAAAAGCAGTCCCATAGACGGTAAATCATGGCTGAGAGTCAGTCCAGAAAGTATTTTGTTTAGTTGATATAGATAAAGGTAGTCAAGATTTAGAAAATCTTTTTCAAATTTTATAGCAACGATTGTTTGACTGTGGCGACAGCGTGGACCTAAAAGGTCGTGACCTACCCTAGCTTCGTAAACATTTTTTAACGGTTTCTTTATGTTCCATGCCCTCCTGAGATACGGCACTTCTGTGTATAGTCTTCAATCCTTCTGTCTACATTAAGGTCTGAATGTAATTATACGCTATGGAAATTAATCTGTTGTAAGAAATTGGCTATTTTCTAAGTGTCATAAATCCTGCTTAAAATAGCATATGTTAGCAGGTCACTCCTAAGAATTTTTATGCAAAGCATAATTACACTACCAAACGAAAAACGAACAAAGACAGAAGTTGATAGTTTTCGGCTGGTATTACAATGTTGCCTGCAGCTTTTGAACGATTATAGTATCGGGCGTGTTTGTCCGTTTTAAGTGAGTCTATTTCTTCGATTCAGCTCGGCCTGGACCTAACCGTTGAAAACGGCACTAATCAGAAAAGTGTAATTACTCAAGGTATGATTATAATTAACCAACTTAATTTCACCTACCGTATGCTGCCACAAAAAACTGTGAATATTTAATTAAAATAATTAAATAAAACGTTTAGCCCCTGTCTAAATTCAGTAGACTTGCTGTTATTTTTGTTTTTGTCTTCACAGCTGCTGGATCTATTCTTATCCTTCGCAGATGGTAATTATCTTATATGGAATTTTGTTCGGTTTAATCAAAAGACAAACTAAAGCTTCAGCTGACACCTCATATACTTTGTTAAAACACTATAAATACGAGCTTACTCGTTTATAAATCATACAGATTTTAATTGCTGACAGAATTCCGGTTCAGTAATAACACAAAATTGCTAAAGCTTAATTTGGAGCCCTGTTTGCATTATGCAGTCGTTGGTGCGTATATTTGCTAAGACATGCATGACTGTGGCAATCGTTATGGACTGTAACAACGTAAATATATCTATTTTTTACCGACCACATTTTAGACGCACACATTTAGACGTAATAGACTAATATGCCGGTGGCATATATATATATATATGTATATATATATATATATATATATATATATATATATATATATATATATATATATATATATATATATATATATACAAATATATATATATATATATATATATATATATATAAAGAAACCATACATCACATAAATACCAAGAAAATCAAAATTTAAATGCCGCGCGCCATATAAGCGTTGCTGACGGTCCGTTTAAACGGTTTAAGCAAAATGATCTACCCTACCAGTGCACACCGGCGTTCCGCAAAATCTATAGGTTTCGATGTAATTACAATATATATATATATATATATATATATATATATATGCACTCCGTCCCATTAGAATATTTCATTCATATTTCTTCTTTTTGCTAGATCCACGCGTCTCGGCATCTTGTTTACAAAACCATAAACGCGTAGACTTATCGAGCACTAATAACAAGAAAAAAAACAATTTTTACTGCAATGCCACGTTCACACGCCGCCAGTTACCCTAAGACTGATCCCTAGCCGTCTTGATACTAGTTTTCCTTTTCTCGTCAAAAGTCTGTTGGCCGTGACGCTGAGCTGAGAAAAGAAGCCCCGATGAAAATTCGGTCGACTTACCAGAGCAGCGATCACACACAATAGTCATGGGTGAACATTCAAATTTCAAAAATGCTTGATAGCCCTATATCGGTTTGGCGTGTATTTACGTGTCTGTCTGTATATCTGTTTTCGTGAATATGATTGAACACATTAAGCTCTATTGTATTTGTTACTAAGACAAACACGCGAAGCTAGAAGTGCGTAGTTGGAAATACTTGTTTGCAACAAGTCTTCACTTGAGCGAATTTGATTGCGAACTATGTGCCAAAACTCTCCCTATTTCTCTCTTGCTCGAGCCAACGCCAAGGCTGGCCACTCAGCTAACCGCTGACGTAGCGTGACCGCAAGAAATATAGTATTTAGATTTGAAGTCACGACTTGTTATGTCTGACTTACCGATTGTGCGCTATATATATATATATATTTGGAGAGGTAGTTCAGATTAAGTTTTTGGTCGAATATAGTTCTTCTGTCGCAGACCGTGCTGCTATTAATTATGACTGTTATGCGTCTAAGCACTCGTGTTCGTTAATGGGTTGGTGCTCTTCAACTTCCGTGCTACATCTAGCTATGACGTGAGTGAGCTCGTTCATCGTATCGTCCTGCATAGTAAACAACTTGCCAGTGTCGACTAAGTGAGAGAAAGAGAGCATAAATCACCATCAGCGTGAGCTCAGCATCAAGTGGACATGGGGCTCCGACTTGAAAAACAAGGCAGACAGGCAGCCAGCCAACCGTCACGGCTTACCGGCATAATAATAGTAAGAAGCAGCAGCAGCAGCAGCCAAAAGATGCTGTAACTGAGTCGCATTGATATAAAGGTAATTATTATTATTATTACTCGTTGTCTGAGTAGCAGCCGCGACAAGCTGTTGAAATATATATGTATATATATATATAATTGAGTTCAACAGGTACGACCATTTAACTGCTCAGTACGGCTGTATGTGCCGGTAGTCTGAGAATTCATACATACGTTGTGTACATGCGTTGCGCCGTAGGCATGCACATGTACATTCCTATATATATATATATATATATATATAGACATAAATACGCTCTGGTTGACGGCTTCGTGGTAGTCTCACCATGACAACGAGAGCAGAATAAAGGTCAGCTGAAAGAAAGCTGAAGCAAAAATTAGGCAAAATTCGACAAAAAGTGGCTCGTTCAGGGGGGGGGGTGGGGGCAATAAACGGCTAAACGGCTGAACGAACGAACCAACGTTTGTTGCGGCGGAAGGCGTGAATGTTCTACGTTCGAGCGAGCGAGCCAGCGAGCGTCGTGCAAGACGCGCACATGCTGCTCGCATTATTTCGGATATCTTTACTTTTTCGTTTGTCTAGAGCAGGCGCTAGAAGCAACACCACTTACTTGGTCGTTATTGTTCTGCGGCCTTGACGAGATGATCGGCGGGGCGGCGGTACAACCGAAACAGCAGCAGCAGGGCAGAAGCGGCAAAAACTGCGCACATGATCAAGAAACACAACAACAACAACAACAACAACAACAACAACAACAACAACAACAACAACAACAACAACAACAACAACAACAACAACAACAACAACAGCAACAACAACAACAACAACAACAACAACAACAACAACAGCAGCAACAACAACAACGACAATAGCAACAGCACCAACAACAACAGCAGCAGCAACAACAGCGGCACAAACAATAGGCCTGCCTGCTTTAACCCCCACCGAATCCCCCCGAACCCCCACGAATCAAAAAAGGAGCTAGCTTGCCAGCCAGGCAGCCACCCAGCCAGAGCCAAATCGATAGAAGAGAGAGAATCGACATGATAGAGAGAGATTTTCAAGGAAAATCGAGTAGCACAGTAAGCGAGAGGGGCGGAGAGGCGGGCAGGGGGGCGGGGGTGCGTGAGAGCGTGAACAACCGTGAATGCATAGAGAGAGAGCGAAAGAAGCTAGCAAGATACAAAGGGAGGGAAATTGAGAGACGGGGAGAGAGGGGAGATTAGAGAGAGGGGGGGGCGGTGTTAGGACCAAGCAAAGTAATCATCCGTGAGAGAGAGAGAGAGAGAGGGGGGTGGGACAAGAAGAATGAAGAGAGAGATAGAGAGAGGGGCAGGGGAGAAAGATGCCGGGGGAGACGAGACTGACGTGCGTTCAATTCCAAGATGGGATTGGGGGGGGGTGGGTGTAATTGAAAGACAGTGCAGGGTGTAAAAATGATGACCGTGATGCTGTTACGGCGGCTACGATCATAGGCGATGACAGATCGTTACCGTGATGAGACATGAGAGGCTCACAATTACTACGGCAATGACGCGGCGTCGTTGTTGTTGTGTAACGACGAAGCGGCGACGACGACGACGACGGATACGCTCGAGTAGTCGAGTCGAGGTTGTAAATTTTCTTTCTCTCGCCGCTGTTTTCTCGCTGTTGTTCTTTCTCTGTCTGTCTGCGGGTCTGTCTGTCTCTGTATCCGTCTGGTCGTCTGTGGATCTGTCTATGCCGCCGTCTACGTCTATCGGTAGGTAGGTAGGTAGGTAGTTGGTTGGTTGTCTGCTGGCTGGCTGGTTGGTCTCAGTTTAGAGCCAACCGATGATCGGAGTCGGCAGCAACAGCAGAAAAGAAGCCAGCGCAGAAGAAGTCGTATCGCGTTTCGCAATATGATTCGTCGAAACGGCGATAACAGACCTTCTCGTTCGACGTGGATTTTTAGCTCGTCGTTTGTTAGTGAACTGTCATCGCCTTGTTGTTGTTATTGTTACTGTTGTTATTTTTGTTGTTGTTGTCGTAGCTTTTTTGCTGTTGCTGTTATTGCTGTTGCTATTGTTGCTGTTACTGTTGTTGTTGTTGTTATTATTGTTGATGGGCCGTTGCTGAATTTTCACTTCAGCTATTTTGATTGCGGATTTTGTGCCAAAGCTCTTTCTCTTTTGCTCGCGCGCTCTCTCTCTCTATCTCGAGCCAACGCAAAGGCTAGCCAGTCAGTTAGAGATAGTCAACCGTAACGTGACCACACGAGTAATATTTGTGCGAACAACTTTAGCAATTCGTTTTGTTTAGCATGCTTCACACACACACACACACACATATAACTACGTACCTACATACATACCGACAGACCGACATATACAAATACATATACACAAACACACAGATATACACACGAATACGCGTCATCGAACCGCAATCAATGAACAAGCACACACACACATACACACAACTATCACTAAGCGAAAGGAAAATCGATAGAGAAACACACATTGTCAATATGAACGCGCCGGCGAAGTGTCTCGGCGTCCACGCTGAACTAACTCATCGCATGGATGCGGGCAAGAGCTGCTGCTGCTGCCGCCGAGCAGGAAATGTTAGCGAAATGTTCTGTAGTTTCCTGTAGTCTCTCTGCTGTTGCTGCCCGATGGCCGCGTCAGAGAGAAGAAACGTCAAGATGTAGAAAAAACGACGCGTTGAAGGGAGCGATGACGCTTGCCGCTGACGCCGACAATCGTCGTTCGATTATCAATAACAGATAAACAGATAGACAAACAAACAAACTAATAAATAAATAACCCAGGGAAACAAACATTACCGCCCAAATACGAATTCTTATCCGCTAAACGAAGAAGCATCGGTGTTTCCCTGCTTTTGAGCTATAGTACTTCGTGGCACTATCAAACCTCGCCTGCCTCACCTTTGCTTGTGGCAACCGATGCCACTACGCTTTTGAACGCTAGCTACTCAGCTAAGGCAAGATGCATAAAGCGCACTTTGAAGTCAACAGAAACAGCACTTTAAGGCGCATTCCTACATGTTCCTAGCCAACGACAACAACGCGAAAGTACGTAACTCAGCTGTTGAAAGATAGCCAGCTTTTAACATTTACTTGTCTGCGGTCATGTCGACCAGTGCGATTTCCTCTGTTTTCGATTTATCAAAGTTATATATATATATATAGGGTGCACAAAAGCTAAATCCAACATAAACCTCAAGTAAAATCGTCATATTTTTGCTGTTAGGATAAATAGACCAATAAGTCTGCCCTCAATATGTTCAGCAACTTTTCGCGCCTCGTTTATTCAATTGGGTATTATCCGCCGTTTGCTTCAATAACTGATTTAGGCGAAGGTCGAAACTGCGCATAGGCCAGTTACAGCGTGTTCCGGGATAATTTCCTTAACGCCAACAAACTGGCTGTAGTTAGAGCCTCGCTCAACTACGCCCCACATAAAGAAATCCAGAGAATTAAAATCAGGTCTGAATTGTTTCGGCGAGGAATATGTCCAAAGTGTCGTCTAGCTAGTTTTCCAAATTTCGCCTAACCAGTTTGTCGTCTAACCGCCAAATGGCTCGTGTAAGCGGGCGCGCCGCGGTGCTGAAAAACGTACGGCGTTCCATTCGACACACGGCTTCGTTGGAACCCTTCCGCTGTGATCATTTCACCTTTTTGATAAAGTGTGGAGGAATAACGTTCCCCTCACTAGACACCACATTTAACACGTTCAACCCGGCCGGAACCTTGGTCGTTCCTGTCACAGGTACCTCCTCAGGGCAGTGGGCGAGTCACTAGTCTTGTTCAATGGAACGGTAACTGTAAAAAATTCTATCTAAGAAGAACCGCGGACGCTCCATGTTCAAACGAACACAGAAGCAACGCAGAGCTAGCTATTCTGGTGGCTCTGGTCTCGTCAAACAGCACTTGTCGAACGTAGTTCTAATCCTCCTTTGCAATCCGACACATTGTGTGCTACCTAAACCTAGTAAATCCGCGTGTTTTCTTAACGAACTTCCGCGATCATTAGAAATCAGTGTCTGGCACGTGTCATGATCTTGGGAGTCCTCACCGGCCTCGGGCCGTCATGAATTTTCCTAAATGCGCTGGATAGTTGAAGAAGTAAGTGATTTCGTGTTCGCTCCTGCCGGCGCTAAGCGATTCTCCCGTTGCCACTCTTCACTTCGATTTTGGGCCTAGAATATACGTTTTAGCATTGTGCTTGCGTCAGTTGCGATCTACAGATTCTGACGAACAGATTGATACTAAACGAATGATACGTGGCTGACCGACAAGGTAACGTCCGCTGTCGAACATACGTGGTGTATCGTAATGATCGCGTCGGCCAAAGTGGTGGAGGCGCCTTACTGCTAGTAAATTCTAAGGTTACCTGTGCCGAAGTCACCCAGCGTAACTTATCCTCATCCTCCGAAACTATTGCGGCTGACGTGCTTCTATCTCAGTCCGACAGGATCGCGCTCTGATCAGGTGAAAAAATGGAGAATTTAATTGCCGATCTCGGTGCACTTGTGACCTAAGATGTGAGCGTTGGTATCTCTAATGATCTAAAGTATTCCGGAATAAAACGGTCGGGTTGACATGGCTTGTCATCGCGACGCACTGATAAATCAATAGTTGGAAGTGAGCTTGCAGTTGAAGAGATGTTTCTTCAGTTCTGCTGTAAAGCTGGTCTTTAATAGCCGGTATGCAACCCTACCCACAGACTGAATGTACTGGACTTTGTCCTACCTACTGGTGAGTCAGTTGACAACATTACGGTATCGACCGCATCGATCGCCACTGTCCATAAAGTGGTCAAGTTCACTATATTATCTCGCGGTCCGTCTACGCTTGAGACCACGCGCACTAACCTGTGGGACTACCCTCT
Source organism: Dermanyssus gallinae (assembly GCA_003439945.1). Taxonomy (NCBI): domain Eukaryota; kingdom Metazoa; phylum Arthropoda; class Arachnida; order Mesostigmata; family Dermanyssidae; genus Dermanyssus; species Dermanyssus gallinae. Next base: position 215,647 of record QVRM01005863.1, on the reverse strand, counting down.
CCTCAACTAGACGACCAGAGGGATCTAACACTACTGATAACCAAAAGAAAGCTGAAATTCACAGAAAATCTCAGAAGCCGCTACCTGCCCAACGTACGCCGGGCTGCAATCGCGAAGCTCTCATCCCGTGATTCTCTTGCATGAGCGCTCCAGCGTGCAACTGGTGAACGTCGACTCTTCTCGGGAGAACTTTGAACGGCATCTGTGCGGATTGGCGACCAAGCGTAACGCCACCCTTGAGGGTTTCCCGGCCATCGTGTTTAAGAAATGTAACTATAGTGTATAATATGTGTGCCGCGTTAGATTATCTTACACCGACCCCTGGAAGGGAAAACTGTACCATGTCTCCTTACATATGCTATCGTCTGCCCTGTGTATCAGCTCGGCGATAAAAAGCGACCCTTATAATATAGGCTATAATAAAGTCCCATCTCGCTGACCTCTGTGTCTTTCAAACTCTTTCAGAAGGTTATAGCAGAAGAGATCTTTATTTTTTCCCGAGGTTCGGGGAAAATGCTTTATGCACACCCAGCGCAGATGTCAGTGTCCGGGCGTGTAGAAGCGCGTAGGTGTGTGGGACTCCCCGATGACATGTGGCAACATCGTAACTTTTCAAGATACGCTAGACAAATGTATGGAGTGGTGTTAAGGCCTTGATCTTAAACCATCTGTTAATAAATCTGCTATGCTACACATAGTACACAATAACCCTGCACACAGACACTGTCTAGGCTCTGAGGAACTAATCGTTAAGAAGGCAATGAATGGCTTGGGAATACCGACATCCAACATTCTGAACTATACACCTCATATACTTGAATTTTTAACAGCTAGTACGAAGAAACTGAACTGGATATTGCGCTCGTTTGTGATTAAAGATGTCAGGAAAGCATCTTCAGGAAATGTCGCCAATATCAGACTGTACGAGCAACATGTTCTCCCGGTTTTATTACACGTTTCAGCCGTGTGGTATATGAGACTCGTGTGTGATGAGAGAAAAAAAGGCTAGCCAAAATCCACAAGAAGTTTATAAAACGTGATGCCTACCGCTGCAACGCTAGCAGAAATAATGTCGCGTGCATCAACATAGCCTTTATGTTAAAAACAATTGATAGATGTACGTTCGCCAGCATATATAAACAGGCTGATAGATTAAATAAGTTCTTTCAAATCATGACAACGATAACTCGCTCTGACATGAACATTTATGCCACGCTGCAGCCAGAAAAGAGATCGTTAATCAAATGTTCACGTACCGCACAGCCCGCAAGTGCAATAATGAACAGCCAAACATCTAAATCGCCAGACGACGCGTTTTTTAAATTTCGATAATCCTCATTAAAGCCTCCCTGCCAAAGGGTGGGTAAATATATTCACACAAGCCGAACGCCATTTTATCGTTTGCTAGTTGCCCGCAAGTTTATTTAATCATTCATTTTGAAATAGTTTGTCTTGCGGTCTTTTTCTATCCAAGCATATATTTTTTCTTTATCAGAGGTAAAATGTTTCATTAGTATTTCAGCGCGATTGTTTGTTCAGTATCCGTTTGTATCCGTATTTGTTGCAATTGGTGCTTGATAAACGAGCATGTCAGTCGTCCTGGACGATCTAGCGTGACTCTCTAACTGTCAGTGCTTGGGCTTGTTGATATAATCGACTCTCCATTCTTATAAAGCGTATGTGATGCTGCATTTAAAGCACATTTTGTATCCGGGCTGTGCATTTTGTTACGCACCTGCTGGCTTTCCTCAGACGTAAATAATATCCAACCACGCGCATCCAACTGAGAAGGGGCGCGCCGAGTAAAGACTTAAATTATGTGTTAGCGCCGCCAGGAAAAATATTATCTCTCCCGGCCTACAGATCTAGTAACGCTAATTGAAACGAGTCGAAATATGTGAAAACATGTAAACGCCGGTCATGCTTAATATAGCTGAGACAGCACGTACTTTTAATTATACGTATAGACCGCTTTGTAACTCATAAATATGCTCAAATTAGTCTATGTCTAAAGCGCTCTGAGGTGGAAGTTGAGTATGAGGTGAGACTAAAAGAAATTGATCCGAGTATTTAGAGACGATGGATATACTTGTACGTGCATAGAGAGGATGTCAAGCGACGTGCGATGGGTACCACGGATTTGGCAAGACAAGAATATAATTCGTTGTCGTAACATTTTGTACTTAGCCAGGGTTTTAATAAAGAATGCATAATGTTGGTTAGGTATGATGCAATAAGCAAGAAGCGTCTTCATCTGATCTTAGAGCTAGAATTACCCAGCCTAGAATACGTCTCTACAAAACTTGCAACACATAGTTCAGGATGAGGTGTGACTTGCCCGTAATAATTATGGGATAGAGTCGTCAAAAGGGCTTTTAAAAATGATTCTCGGTGTATGGCTGCATAGACACGGTTATAGTATTAGAATCGAGCCTAAATAGTACTCCGAACTATTTTCGATTACAGTTGCGTCAGGTTTTTTGAGATGTTGTTAGACTCTTGGCCGTGCCTGTGGCACGATAGCGACCTAATGCATTAATCGTCATCGCGTTCTCATTACTGGATTCATAAAGACTTTTTAAGGCAGCAGGGCAATTGGGCAATGAGAATCATGTCCAACAAATACAATCAGCAAGGCCGGGGCTCGAACTTGCGATTATCTGTTAATCGCCATGGCAATGTCCCGTTATTAACAATGCTTTAGCCACCCAAGCCGCCTCTCTCTCTCTCTCTCTCTACGGTTTAGTTTGTCAGCAACAATAAATACATAACAGTATTCCGTCGATGAGCAACAGTAATGCGGTTTCGGAGTATATGGATGGAAATATAGACAGATACATTAATAGAAAGGCACGCCGGCATAAACCTGCGTATGCAGAACTTCGAGTCGGCGATAAACGCGAGATGTTAAGAGCGACAGCGACAACAACACCGGCGGCTCGACATCGGGGTTACTCGATTAAGTCTGACATGAAGAGCCCCTACGTGCGCTGTTGATGATGACAACCTACCTGAGCGAGCCCGAGAGCCGGCTTACGGAAAGACCGAAATGCGGTTAGTCGGTTGGCAAAACGATTGTCGTTGATTACATGATTGTCGTTAACGTCTGATAATGCATGCCTACATACAGACAGATCTTATCAAGACGCTTCCAAGCAGTATTTGATAGCAAAAAGACGACGAATACGACAAAAAGGGTGATCCGATAACAGCTGGACCATTGCAGCTATCAGGACGATGGTCTTTCCTTGGTCATTGCCTGCCACCATCGCCTGGCGATGCCTCGAGCTCACGCGAAGCTGTTCCTGTGGACAAGCGAGGAGGACGTCGTCATCAGCCTTGAGAACAACAATCGCAGCAACCACAACAACAACACTAATTACAGCAACAAGAACGACGATGACAACAACAGCAGCACAAGTGGCAGTAGTAGTAGTGCCAGGAACAACAAATTAGTCTTAAAATTTAACCTTAGTATGTAGCTCCGTGGGACACTGGCTGTGACTTTGTAGTCCGTCCGGCCGCTTATCCGAAAACTGCTTTTTCTCATGTAGCGTGTGTGTCAGAAAAACGGTAAAATCCATTTCGCCTCTAGAGTGTATGTGATATCGCACTCGAGTTCCATGAGTTCAGGGTATAACCAAAATCAGCCTTGGAAGGAACTTTAAACCTCCATTGTATGTCGATCTGTCGTTACTGGGCTTCTTAATTCTTTCCGGAACTTTAACAGCGTTTTTTCAAAATTGTTTTCAACTATATAGCTTTGTTTAATCTGTTCCAGCCTGGTTCTCTGTTACCTCTTCAATTAGCTTTCGTCATTTCGCCTCCGCAATTTTTAGTTCAGAATGTGGAACGTTTTTCAAGCGTTTCTATACTCATTGAGTTGCCCCTTGGAGACCTCTCCCCTGAACCTGCTGTATGATCTCCTTGCCTTATTGTACAGCTTTCCGACTTCTGGGATGTCGTTCCTCCATCAATAGTTGATTTTCGCCCTCTCTGGGGCAGAAAAGCCCTGCCCTGAGAACCTTCCTGACGTCCTGATAGTTGGAGTTTAAGAGCTCCTTGTAGCTTTCGTCGATTGTTAACTCGAGTGACAACTGGTCTAGCCGTCCAGAGCCTTGTTTAGCCCTATTTCGGCTACCCCTCTTTAAAGAGGTTGTTATCACAACTATATTAATGAATGAAATCGCCTTGTGACAGAAACCGTCGTACATGAATTGTCGTGCGAATGCCTTTGTGTAGGTTGATTTAGGTTACACAACGCTAGTGAAGGGACTCAAGGGAACAGGCGCTAACCTTTCGTTTCTATAAATTGCCAAAATTACCGGGCAAATAACCCAGGCCAAGAAAGCTCCTCATCGAGCATCAGCCAGTAATACTACTAGCATTATGTTGGTTTTCAACTAAGTTACTAATCTCAATATTCAGTTAAATTGTTTAAAAATTTGCATGGCACGTTCTTTTTCACTAACGCGACTTCGCTACGGAATATGGTTCATGTATAAAAACAAAAAAAAACTTGACGACCGTGGATCTTTTGGCTGGGTTTTATCAAGATGAACAAGTTCTACCCATGTAGAAACGAGGCATGGGCCACGGACCAAACACCCGAGCTGCGGTCGCTTCGTCAGAAGCTACGGACGTTTACGACTTCAGTTGCCCTGTGATGATAATGACATCGATTGTGTCGTGTCGAGGGGAGGAGGTGAGAGGCGGGCTGGCAAGGACTTAGCAACGTCAACAGTAAACTAGAGAATGATGACGGCGACGTCAGGCCGCTAGTCTAAAGAAAAGAGCAGAAAAAGAGAAGAACGGACGCCGATGCACAATCATCAATTCATCCATTCGAACCCTTTTCCCGGTCAGGCAGTTGGGTTAGTGTAGGAAGTTTTAGTGGCAAATTCGTCTATTCGCCCACCTATGTCAAAATCTGGCCGCAATCTGACAGCAGCAGCCGCAGCGGAGGTGGCTCTCGGAACTACGGAAACAAGGCTCGTGAGCTCCGCTTGGCGGGAGCGAACACCTCTCAAAGAAATTCCCCCTTTGTATGTCGCTACCCGATCATCTGGATCATCAGGCAGCATCGAGTACGTCGGGGTGCTCGATTCCTGACATCCCACCCCTAGTGTACACACTAGACGGAGCACGCCTAAGCACGATGAGTTGAAGTTTGGCTGACAGCGGTGGGGGGTGGGGCTGCACGGGGAAAGCCGGTCGCCCAGCTGAGGTTTCATGTGCGGCCGTCGATACGCATCATCCGGCTCCGTGGTACGCGTATCGCGGAATATCGGGGAAAGACACGGAGGGACGACGAAAAGGCAAAATGCTTTGAGGGTCATGGGAGAAGGCGGACACAGGGAAGTTGGGAAGTTTCGACCCCGCTGACGCCGCCACTGTCGCTAATGCCACCAACGACGCTCGCCGACAGCTACAGATCGATTGATTTCTTCTTGTCATTGTCATGACGGGTATGAGTGACATCGCTCAAACACATAGAAAGATAGATATATAGATAGATAGATAGATAGATAGCCACCGCCGACATACGCAGACAACCCGATGACGGAGCGGCGACGACGAACAACCGCGGTCGCTGCTTCCACTACGAGCCCGTTGACTAAACCCTTTCTTCTTCTTCGTTGATCTCTATGTTCCCAAGTAGAAGACGGCGTGGCTAGAAATGCAGCAATTAAATACACGCACGTACACGACGATGAGCAAGCGGGACGATATCGCAGTAATATTTCTAAACAAATCATTTTCTCGAAGCCTCGAAGTTAACACGAGCTTGCTGTACATTCTCAATTATGTATCACAATGCTGGCCTTCTTAGATATAATTAGGTAGAACCGTGCCAAGGACGTGTGTTTACACACAATATGTGTTTTCTATGTCGATGATGCTTGCATGTCTCGGCGCACAACCGTACACGGGCATAGTCTTGAGTAGTACCTACGCAAAAAAGAAACGTTTATTATGGAGTATTAACACCCAGGTTGGGTAAATTATAAATATGTACATCAATCTCAATTAGCGGTTCTTCTACATCACCGGATCTTCTCTCATCTTAGCGAGTTCAGCTATTGACTGCACTGCTGAACATGCTGCGGCGTCACAATGGCTTAAGCATCTCGCGCACCTACAACACTCCTGAAAGGAAACGTTTATGATATCAATAAAAAGACACGTATTCCAAAATAAATTAGAAGCGACACGAACGGATCGAAAATGCTTCTATTTTGCATATGCTAGCGCAACAATTAGGTCCGAAGGAATAGACAAGTAAAAAAAAACAGACTTCCTTACGAATGTGAGTGTAGACCGTTTGGCGTTTTGCTTGTTGGATGCACTGGACGCGCGCGGCTGGGAACGAACGCGTGCGTACTCGACCGAATCTGCCGGCTCTTGTTTGTCGATCTGTCTGTCTGTTGGCTCGTAGTGCTGCAGGTGACGTCTGCCAATCAACTTCCGGGGTCTCGTGGCAGCTCGAAGATTAATGGTCGTCCTTGCATGCCGCTGTAAAGACTTCTGTCTCTCTTCTTGTTAACGCTCTCTCCCCTTTTCCTTTATCTCTCTCTCTCTTGCTTTATTTCTCTCTTCCTCCTCTCTCTCCGTCTTTTTTTTATCTTTGTGTTTCTCTTTCTCTCTCTGAGTTTGTCTCCCTATGTCCGTGTCTGCTGTCGACTATTTGGATAAATGGACGGTGGAAGAAAGAGACGGGCCGCCGGCAATGGAAAAGGATAGACCCCCTGGCTAACTGACGGAGGGACGCATGAACCTGCCCCTCCTTGGCCGAGCTCTGTTTCAGCCGTGAACCAGCCCAACTCCCAGCACCCGCTTTCATTCACCCGTCCTTAACGCTCTACAAACGCCAGGACGCCATAGAGCCTCTGCAGCTGCGGCCGCCGCCGCCGCTGGTTTTCGATGCTTGCCATTTGTTTCCAGCTGCTTCTGATCTGCCGCTCCTTCACCATTCGGTGTGTATGTGTGTATACGTGTCTGTCTTGCTGATAAACTGGCAGAATTCACTAATCATTGTGGTCCGCCTTTGGTTTGTTTCGATGTCGGCAAGGACAAGGAAGATTTTAGACAAATGCCCACCTCCATTTGGCCCCTACTCTCGAACTCAAAGATAAACGTAATCGTACACGCACAAAGAGAGGAGTTTCGTTTAACAACAACAACAACAAATATGATCATTTGCATCATGTATTGACTCACGTACGTACTAATATACGCATATGAAAACACACACGCACACACATGCGCGATAGACACACGGAAAAGGGGCAGCACGAGAAACGGCGAAAAAGAGTGTGTGCACTATGCTTTCCTATGTTTTCTTTCTCTCTTTTTTTCTCTGTAGAATGTATCTGCTCAAGTGCAGCACTTTGAACACGTTGGCGAGCTGGCAAAGAACTGCTTAAATCATAAGATGATGACTCATTGTATGATGTGTATCTGTAGTTAATCTTTCAGCCACGCCGCGTATATTCCTTTCCCGAATTTGCATACATATATATATATATATATATATATATATATATATATATATATATAATAAGGGAAACTTTACAGGTTAAAAGACACGCGCGTGCGAGTTTGTAACGTGCCCGACATCAACTTCAATCAACAACAATTGTCAGTGCGACAAAAAAAAATTCGCCTTTCATAACAGTGAGTTGCGCACCAGACATTCCTCAGACAAATGTGCCTCAGTTTAGACATTCTTTAGCCATATATATGCTTTCGTTTTCTTAGTATTAGCCTAGTTAATATCCAGTCGCAAACTCATCTGACATGGTCATCGGTTACTGTGACATTATTATTCTGAGTTTTACTACATACCAAAGGTGTTCGTAACGTTATCAACAGCATTTTCACGTCAAGACAACGAACACGTTTGAACACTGTTTTGCTAGCGGCCATCTCCTGCTACTTGACGCCGTTATACTGTGCACAATCAGTTATCAAACACATGGTTATGTACAACCGTGATACGTAACTGATACGTAATGATGATAGCCGGGCCGCCCCGTGATACCTGATCATGCACGCAAGTCGGGTTAAAGCTCTCGCCGCGTAACAACAACAGTAAAAGCAGGGCCAGTAGCCATTACGTGTATCGTCGCTGGAATTGACTATTCAACAGCACACAATAACCCGATTCGTAATTGGCACATGTAATTCATATGTGCAAAAAGCTGCCAAACTAGGCTAGCAACTATATAAATTATGACCAATTGTTAAACGCTCTGATATCACAGCATACTCATTCATTAGTACAATTCGACCTACTACAATACTACAATTAATGTTTGCTAACTACTCATGACATGTAGACGTGCGTTTATGCACTCGGTAAACGTATATGTGTCTCAGACGATTTAGAGGTGTTATTGGTCCACTGAACACCCGATATTTACGCTAAATCAACTCAAGCGTCTGAGTCTAAAGGTTTTGCAAAGTTGCCCTAAGTTGACTGACTGGTGTAGCAGAAGTGATGGCGTATCAAAGCTAGACTTATATCGCTGCTTCATGTGTCCCCCTTGAAAGATAATTCTCACCATCGTACACCACATCATTATAGTCATCTCAGGTAGCTGCTAACTACCTAACTACTACTTAGATAGTTAGCTGACAAGTCGACCCAGTCGAGCGTTATGTTCTTGGCAAATGCCATGTCTGTGCCTCGCTTTCCCTTCACCCTCCCTTCCTTCCTACCTCGATCCTGTTGTCGTCGACAACTAAACGGAATAGACGGAAACAGACTGTCATGACGCAGCGGCAGCGGCAATGCGACGCTGCTGAACTGAAATCGACCGAGGAGTCGATTGACAGGGGAGACAAGCCAGACATTCAGCTACGCTACAGATATATAGACAGATAAACAAAGAGAGAGAAGAAGAGCGAACGAGAGAGATAGGCAGTTGGCAGGCGCAATCGGGAAAACATGTGAATTATGACGACAACCCCCTAGACGATGTGGCCTGACGTGGCGAACCTTGTCACACATTCATGAGGCTTTAGCCCGTTCAGAAGTGTTGTCGTCGCTGTTTCTGTTAAAACTTCTGCTGCCGCTGCTGCTGTTGTTTCTATTTCTGCTGCCGCGCTTCCTGTTTTTGTCGTACAACGATGTCGAACGATAAGTCAGTCGGACCATTATAGCATCAACTTGGTGTTCATCGAACGTTCGAACTGGACCACCCTTCTGTCGTCATCTGGCCCCCACGTCGATCATGTCATCCGGGCTGTGGGTCGCTGCTCCAACATATGATGTGCTCTTCCATGCAACCAATGCGAGAAGACGAGAAAACGAGATGTGTACGTCTGTCGCAACTTGCAGAAGCAACAACAAACAGATGACAGAGCACAGCAACTTCTTTCTCTCCACGCGCGGTCTCCGCCGAAATTGCTCGTGCCATGCTCCGGGGCCCGGGGCTCAAAAGGAAGCCGCTTGCCGCCAACGTAAGCTTTGCCCCTTGTTTAAAGCAAGGCGCAACTATATATATGCGCTTTTTTGCCGCCTTCAGTGTCATATTTTGTGGCAATTCTGGAGCTCCGCGTGCCACGGTCACGAGACATACGCGCACTACCCCGCTGTCGTTCCTCAATAACTCTCAAATCTGCTGCTGCTGCTTCTGCCGTTGCTGACACGAGTCGGCTCGGCAATGGAATCGGATAGCTCTGCTCTGTTCTCTGTCTCCTGTCTGTGCGACATACTTGTATGCGTGACCAACGACACAGGCAGCGAATGCACGAGGAAATGCGTCTAGCTCGGCGCTAGGATGGGTTTCAGACGAAAGACGCTCTCTACACAGAACAACAGCAACATGAGTCATAGATTGCTTGGATGGGTGCAAAGCGTCACTGTAAGCGAAATGAGTTAGTGTGAATGTTGCCGGCTCGTCGTCGTTGACGTCGTCGTCGTCGTTGTTGTTGTTGTTGTGGTATCTGTCGCTAGTGCAGAGCGTCGTCATCCGGGCAATGAATCAAATAAATTCATCACCTTAAAAACATGCCTTCCAACAGGCGACACTGGCGGCGCAGATGTCATGAATTCATAAGCAGTCAGCCGGAGCAAAGCAGCAGCAACAACGCAAGTCAACTAACGACGCCCGATGGCCCAACGTGCGAGAGACTTTTTTCTGACCGACCGGAGGTTACATGACGTGATAACAGATAAAACACACACGACAAACATCCGGCCATGGCCGGGAGGACTACAAGCATGCCACGATGCTGACAAGAACAACAACTACGACAACATACGTATGTTTTTCATCATTGTTTCTTTTGTTTTTGTTGCCGTTGTTGTTGTTATTGCTGTTGATGTCAATGTGATTCTTGTGGCCGTTGTTAGTGTTGCCGCTATGGTGTAGACGCATAAGCATCATTGTCACGTTACTGCGCCTGTCTGTCTTGGGACACAAACAACAACAACAACAACAACAACAACAACAACAACAACAACAACAACAACTACTACTACTACAACAACAATGACAGCCTTCACATCTTCAGATGCCATATCTTATGTTGCGGTGGAAATCTTATGACGTGCTCTCGGTCTATCTCGAGGGGGTCACTGTTGACAGTCAGTGTCGGCGGACACTCTGCTAGATGCTCAGTCGTAAAGCAATTGTTTGCACTCCTCCCACATTTTTTCAGCATTCTCTCAATAAACGCTTAAATGCGGCTATGTTTATATATATATATATGGCTGCGGCATTTGAAAAACGAATTCGCTCAACTGCTCGCTATAGACTATAAGTTGATATATTTGTGCCCGATACCTCATACTTTTAAGGACTGAAATATATTCTTAAAAAAATGCGCAGACATGCACTAAAATTAATTTTTTTTAAATTTAACTTTAGTGCATCTAGTTTTTAGTCTATAAACACGAGAAACGCCATAGGTCCTACCATTTGAAGCACCATTCCAAAAGAGATGGCATTCTCACACAGATATCTGTAGACAGAGATATTTTATTTTGTCTCCTTCCCAGCCAAATCTCCTTTATGGCGATTACGTACAAGTATACTAGTTTTGTTTATCAATACCAGTCTGACCCGGCGCTATCAGATTAGCCAAAATGATCACTTTAGAACGCGTTTGGAAATCAATCCATTTTTAAAGTAACTATCGACGTTGCCAAACCTAGGAAAACTCTAGACAAAATATGTATGACCAGAACTACTACAGCTTAGCTTTTTGTATATAAATATACATTTAAATTTAGTTGCGCAAACAGTTGTGTACGGATAAACGCGTTTAATTATGCAAAGCTTGCTATGGTAAAGCATATACTGTTGAAAGTTAGCGGCCACGCTGTCGCAAGGACTGTTAAGGAAACCCTAGATATCTCAACATGTCCGACGTTCGGTGCACAGATCGACCCCCCACTGACAATCAAGCAGAACGAGAACCGTGCATTTGTATTAATGACCGATACTCGAAATGGGCTTAGTGTTTTATTCGGGACTTGGGTATTATTGATTTTAGTAGAGGCAGTATGGATACCGAGTGTGCACCATGAACTGAACGAGCAAAAACAACTTCGGATAAGAGATCCGTGCTCGAACTTTTCAACAAATTCGTGACTACTGAGCGCCGGTTGAAGATGCGCGAATTTGCGAAAACGATGGGCATTAGATATGGTGCAGCAATACATCCACTATAGCATCAGCATATACCCATGAACAAATTAAAGCAAGGTGGCTACCGCACGAGCCAACAATTGAGCAAAGACTGACACGCGTGTCAATTTAAGCGATTAAGAATGTTTGAGACGAAATTTGCAGAAAAAAATGTGTTTGCTCGTAACTGCCTGAGAAACCTGGTTTCAGCACTTCACTGCAGAACGGGAAGATGCCCCCGGGAAGTAGACCGCACGCAGGCATTCTGTCAGGGTAAGGAGACGCGTCTCAACCGGAAAGGTTTTCGCAACCGCTTTCTTGAATCTCGGAAAAGATATTCTATTAAATGATTACTTTTCTACAGAAAGAGCAATAGCTGGGGCAACACTTTTGGACCAGCTTTCAGAATGCATCATAGCGCTACGGCGCGCGATGCAGAAGAGGACTTTGCTATCTTACCACGGCATTGCGCTTGTCCACACGTATCTCCTTGCCATGACCAAATTACGCTAACTGCAGTTTTGTAATTGTCGAGCATTCCCCAACTTCTCCGGACCTTGCCCCGTGCGACTATTGTTTGTCTGGAAACGTATTCAGAAGTATCTCTCTATTCGAAAGACGTATCAAAGCATCAAGGGTGGGATATGTGCTTAAACGAGTACTTACGTTCTAAAGACTTTGATTATTTTGCTCGTGGAGTAGACGCTATTGAGGATCCTTGGGCTAGATGTTTTGAGCTTCGTGGGTACTATACTGAACAACAAAATGTACGTGGTCTTTGACTGCCTATTGCTTGTTTTGTCCATGCTACGTATATGTTAAACATCCACCAGATATGCTAAACATGGTTCTAACGCTACTTAATATTAGATCTGTTTAAATAGCTGTATATACAACGTTGTTAACTGTTGTTGTTGTTTTTGCAGTGGCGGCCGGCCGTTGTCAGCGTTGGAAAGACTGTGCTTAGAGTTGTAAAGACGGACATGGTGGCTACCAATTATTGTTCGCTTCGGTGATTCAGTGTCTGCATAGCAAACGCGAGCTCCAAGTTCACTATTAAGTGAACAGTGTCAGGAAGAAAGGTGGCGCAATTTATATGGGGTTGAGTAATAGCTCTTAGGGTCAAGTGACAACCCCTTCCCTAGAGGTGTGGGGTCATTATGCCACAGTAGCAAACGGTCTAACCGAAACGTGAAGTAACAATCGCGATGATAGTGCGCCACGGGAAATGTCGTAGAATTTACTCACAAATTAGATAAAACTGCTTACAGCATTATCGAGTAGAGCCACATCGTACACTTTTTCAACTATAAGGTAGGTAAGCAACACCATAAGCTTTGCATGAGCTGTATATTGCTTGATGTACAAGCGTTTCTAGTAATTGAATATGAATGTGCAACGTTGCAGATTATAAGCGACGATCACCAGATTTTGCTGTTGCATATAAGATAATTAGACACAATAAGTTTAACTCACGGACTTACCCTCCATAGACAATCTCGGTCGTTGAAACTTAATTTTAAAGCTGTATGATTTACTCTTAAAGTCATTTCTTTGCCGTTTATACGTTCTGTTTATTGTTTACGGTCTAGCAATCCACGTTAGCGTTAGGTAAATACATTATACGTTAAGTATGTCGTAGGTTTTTGTTTATCGATCATATATATTGCAACGCTGCTATTACCCTGCACGGCGTATCAGGTGGAGTTAAGCGTTCGCTGTTCCGTGTGGTAAAGTGAAAATTGTAACTGTCAAATGTCGCAAACAGCAAGCGTGGATATATATATATATATATATATATACATATATAAACATACTTACTTTTTTAACTAACGGTTGCTTTGCGGACCTATTACGACTCTAGGGTGGACTCTAGGCGCACTTTCCTGAAAACTGAATTCAATAGGTGAGTGAGACTCAATACGGTAGTAAGCCGTGAGCGCAATCTTCACATTGAAAAGACTAACGGCAACCTTCATTAATAATTTATGAGGGTATTGGATACTATGAAAGGTTTGTAGTCCTTTTTGAATTAATTTCACAATGTGTCTGGAGAAGTTCTTCTCTCGAGACAAGAGCACGACACCTAGGTTGGAGAGGCGTGAAACAAATTCTATAGTTCCCCGATCGAATCCAAACGAATGTTGTCGCATCCTGTTAAATATCCTCCACGTCAAATTGTTATTGCCATTGTATTACTTACGACCTGTTCCTGTCGACACAAACTATCAGGATACAAAAGGGCGTTCACCTGCGGGCGTTGACATTGTATTTCTCCCGGAAAACCGCTCACCAACACCGAGAACAGCAGGCGACTAAAATTATCACCCCGGGGCAACACCAGTGGTGTGATCGCCGTGTGTTTAGCAGCTCCATCATTTATGTTGACGTATCCTTCCTGTAAAATGCCTTTTAGAAATCCAGTACATTCAAAGAAACCGCAAAGTGCTGGCTTGTTAAGTATATTCGTCTGTGCGGCTATGTCGAATGTTGCTTTAAAGTCCACAAACAGGGCAACGAGATAAGCCTCTGGTTTGAAGTGCCCGTTGTATAGAACTTAGAACTGCAGCACATATTGTCATTGTTGACTAGAATCGTTAAGAGAACGCGACAGCTTGAGAGGTCTCAGCAATGCGCTCGTCCCACACGATATTACTATAGGCGCACAGCTTGAAACGGTTATGACACTGGTTATTAGGAGTTGTCATGTGAGATAGGACACGCAGCACCGCGTGCAGCCATTTGTGAGGACTCCTCGTTTATCTCAGTTGGCATTGGGAGTATACAGAGATACAGAAGTATATTCAGACATGTAAGATTAAGATTACGACGATTAAGGCTAGGCAAGGCTGACTGTAGGTTGGGGTTGAATTGATATTTCAAATGCAACCTCCAAGGCAAATTGCATATTGCACCGAACGCCAGAATCTTCTCGTGTACCCCTTGTATTTACAACAACACGGGTAGCAAATATATCGTTTCAAATCTATTTATTGCATATCGTTCTTAAAGCACTATGAAAGTTTTCAGTCGTGGATATAACCCACATACTGCAAGACGCCAATTCGTTGATCAGTGACACCGTTCCTAAACATCTTGGCCTGTCAGTTAAGCGCACAACTGAAGTATGGTCACATAGTATGCTCACTTTTTGTAAGTTCACCATATCGAGGCATAGTAATTTTTTAGCAGGGTTACACACCAGCTAGGGACGATCATGTGTTCGTTTTCGCATGTCTTATTAAGGAAAAACACATCATGCTGCTCAGCTAAAGGAAGACGTGGAAAATGTTTTTTAACATATAGAAAAAAATAATTTGATGTAATGCCTTCACAGTTCCATGTGAAAGTACTTAAGTATTTTTTCCTCTTGTCTTGAGGGTGTTGCACTTGTCTTAATACTGGCGCATTGGTTGCTATTGTGGAAACGGGTCACGAGCCTCCAAGTATACATATATATATATATATATATATATAGGCGAGGGCGTACCCGATTTGATGAATCGGCAATCGACGAGACAGCTAACGATGGAGTAGGTTTGAGTTGTATATGTGCGTTTGAGGGAGATTTTCCCGACGCGTCAGAAGTGACACTTCTGCGACCTGCTCGGTTCTGTTGCCACAGGCGTCTCTCGAAAACGGACACCACTAACGCCACCATCACCATGACCAGTACGACACCGGCACCGCGATCAAAACCGCTGTTATGGTAGGGCGGGCGGCCGAGGTTGCGGACCTGCACTCAAGAGAGACTGAAAACGAAGATTTAGATACTCGAACTCGATTTCTCGCGTCTGTGAGGCAGCTGCTGCTGCCACCGGCGCAAGCATCATCCCTGGAACGGCTCGAACGGTCCAACGACAAGATGTCATTGTTTCCCTTGTCCTTGATCATGAGGCAGTGGTGCTCAATCGGTATTGTTCAATTCAATATGTTTCAGAGAGAGAGAGGCGGCGGCGTTGGCAGCAACAACGGCAGAAACGTAGTTATAACGGCATTCGTAGTACCAGAAGCAACATTAGTCGTCGTCGTCGTTGTTGTTGAAGAAGAATCAGCAACAGCACAAGAAGAAGAAGAAGTCATGTCTCCGCCGCGGCATCATCAACAGCAACAACAACAGCAGCAGCGGTAGTCGGAGCAGAAGTAATGGATGACATTCGGCCCACATTGAGCTACGGCCGGCTGATTCGATTCATCCGTTCGTCCGTTGTGCGGCGAATACACTCTACGCGCCTGTCATCACCTCTTCACTCCTCACGGTGCTGCTAACTCAGCCATTCCACTCTATTCACGCAAACACACCTAAACGCACACACATCTACACGCCGCCTACACAACCCATATACACCAAGCAACCCACCTATCTACACTACCCACAGGCACCCCATTTACCTACACAACCGATCGAACCTATACACACAAAGCCACCCACCTGCCTACACACGTAGCCTACACACACATAGAGGCTGCTCAAACCCGCGCACCTATGCGTCTCCTCCTCCGGTTGCGAGATGCACACGAACTTTCCACCACGCCACCGGGCCCGACGAACCTACCTATGAAACCTACACACACCAAGCCACCCACTACCCCACGTGCATAACCTACACACAGACAGAGTCATCCCCAAGCCACCTCACGTGCATAACCTACACACATACAGAGCCATCTCCAAGCCACCCACCGGCTCATAGACTCGCCGGCTATTCCTTTGCCCACCACAACCAGAGTAAACAGCAGCCACAGGACAGGCTGGATGAACAGCGTACGGCATCTACGCTACAGCAGCACCAGTAGAAGCGGCCATCCGTCACTGATTTGTTACCATCTTTCGACGACGTCCCGCAGAGCCCCGACGCTGGTTCCCTCGTGCTGATTCTGCCATAATCGGAATTTTCTTTCTTGGCCTTTTTGTCCTGCTTTTTTTCCCTATTTCTCTCACGCTCTCTCTCCCGCTCGCGTTCCTTTTCTCGCATCTGTCATTGATTCTGTGTCTCGTTCTTACTTTACTGAGTGCAGGACAGAGGTAAAAAAGAATGGCGTTGTTACTGATGACGGTGATGATGATGATGATGACGTTCATGTTGATACTCAGCTCTATGTTGATGAATGCAGTCGTTTTGTCTTCCAAACCTCTACTCTTCTCTTGTTTTCCCATTTGTGCTGCTGTTTTTGGCACGTTTGATCTACAATATATTATGACACCATTTTCTAAATATCTGCTCTCCGAGATATATATATATATATATATATATATATGGCCTTAACTTAATTGCCCGGAATGAGCTCATAGCCTCTTTGGTCGTCTCTACCCGTCACATGATCGGTGTCATCTGTCTTCTCCGCGGTGCTCACACAGCTTCTATGTAATCCCTGACTTCGGTGTATTCTGCTCCCCTATTCTTCTTTCCAAGAACGCCGACGATTCTGCAGTCTTTTTGAGACAGCGCAGCACTCACGCATCGAGATAATGGTGAAATCTGTCAGACGCTGAACGACGCCCTGTCTTCCTTCTCGTTGTCGCCAATGTCTGTGGTTTATATCCGCTCACTAACTCTAATACACGTAAATCGATGCGCACACATACAGGCTGGACGCATTGTTGTAGTTGATACAGTCCTCTTTTGAAGAGCTGCCTCGTCGCTCGGATATAGTATTCAGCACACAATTTTTGTTATTACAATGTGCAATCAATTTCCACCGATTCCACCGGCTCAACAAGACCACGTCTGACAAATGACAACTGATTATAGCAAGAACGTGTGAATTCACTAAAATGTCTCTTTCTTATCTGAGAGTAACTCATGCTCCCATCAGATGGCCACTAATTGTTGCGTTACGCTAATGCGCAGCTTTTTACTAAACAGACTAAGAGCTTTGTTTGCCAACGTCGGCTGATGGATACCTACTGCGCCGGCTATCGCTTTACCGCTTGTAGCCACGCTTCTGATCAAAACAGCGCGTATTGCATATTAATGTGAGGACGTGAGCTGTAGTAGTTGCATATCATAGTATCTTCTCGTTGGCTCAACTTCGGTTTCGATTCACCTACCTGTCTCCACTATGCATGTGGTCAGATAGCCGTTACGAAGCCGACGAAGGCAAGTGCATTAAAAAAAGCCAGACCCTGGACGCTGTGTAGGAATTTCCAAGTGCCTGTATCAGGCTCCTATATACCGAGTACAGAAAGATGATCAAATACCTGGCAGCCGCAAACACTACTAGTGCCAGTAGTGCCAGTAGAATAATTTGATGAATCAGGATACAATCCAGCGGCTATCGTCAACGGAAGAAGAAGATCCTTGTTGTCATCCTTGAACGATGGCCTCGACGAGACATCTAACAAGAGGGGGGAGTGGTAAGGTTAGACCATCTAGATCAGCTTGGTCCGTCTGCTGTCCTTAATGGATTCTGGAGAAGAAACTTCGGCTCTGTTAAACACACACACACACACACTACTTGTTGTAGCGTTTGTAGACAAATGTAGTCTTTTTGCGTTAGAGAAACCAACGACCAGTAGCGCGCCACCTCTATTACCACAGCACCCGCGTCCATGAAAGATACGATCTGGACGGTTCAATGGACGGACAGCTCGCTCCCTTAAAGTTCCTTGCTTTTTTGCTCGATTTTTGCGCGCATATATTGTATACATGATATATATATAATATCATGCTCAATTCTGCCAAGTACGAAGTTGACCGCTTTCGAGCGGTAGTGATTTGGCGGGGCAACGGTAGTGGTAGGTTTTGAGTCAGTCGCCGTCGTCATCGTCGTCGTCACCGTGGCTCTGACGGTCGGACAACGGCCCGTCGGCTGACTCGGGCGCCTGAACCGCCTCTCACGATGGAAACGCAGGAAAGGCGGACAAGGCCTTCTGCACAAAAGAAGATGATAGCAGCCAACGCGAATGTTGATCATCACCTACCCATCTATCCGTTTGTTCATCTATCCATCCATCCAGCCATGCGTGTATTCATTAGTTCATTCCGTCTTCGTTCATTCAGTCCAGACAGACAGACAGACAGACAGACATACAGACACGCGGACCGAGGCGACGAATAAGAGGCTACGCAAGCCAACCGACCGCGAATTTGCGCGGCCGGTACGGCCAAGACGGTGGCTACGCAAGTGGTGACAAGGATTGAACACTCGACGAGCGGAAACAGGAGAACGAACGAGCAAGCAGGCGAGAGATCCAGCCAGCCAGCCTGCGGTACGGTTGAAACTGTGTGTGATGGTAGAAAGAAGGCGGTCGGTACCTAGGTAGGTGGATGTCGGTGCGTAGACGAAGGTATAAGACCACGGAAGCGGCGGTGCGGCAGCAATGACTGGTCTCCAACCAACGGAGTGTCAAGATGAAGTCCACGATAGTACGTCGTAGACTGATGGATTACTTGTGGCCACCACTGCCGCTCGATCGATCGATCACTCATTGCTTCTCCCCACTCTAGTCGGATAATGGCGGGGTTTGCATCGAACATCGAGAAACGACAGCATCCAGTCACTGATGGGTGGACGCTGGTCAAGGCGTTTGTTCATTCGACCTGTTCCATTCGCGCGCCCTGCTTGCAATACATACTTACATACATACATGCCGAGACGTGCACACACACACATAGCGCTGGCTGTTTGGAGCGCAGCCGAGCAATCGGCAGAAAGGACAACGTGTGAACTCTCTCTCTGTCCGTTGGCATGCATCTGCCTTCATCCGCAGCAGATCCCCCCCCCCCCCCCAACCTCTGAAGAAACTTATATTTCTCTGCACACATAGCCACACATACGTACCGTGCAAATGCGCCCCCCCCCAACCCCCGATACACATCCATATTCTTTACTTGTTGTGATACAGGCAGACGTTCTTGGGGGCGGCTTCAATCACCGCAAGTAGTCTCCGACGGACGGGAGTAACAGCTGGCTTTTGTGCCAAGCGAGAATCTGTTCATACACGGGTCATTGGCAAAGCGTATCTAGCGTTACTGTTGTATATGCGCTTTCGAATATACAAAGGCTCAGCAAAAAATTGCTTGCAGCGTGAGGCTTTTCGACGATGGCTAGCTTTTTGAAATTTTCAAACTTCATTGGATGAATATATATATATATATAGCAACTGTTTGCCATTTCAATAGATATACCGTGTATAAATCTATATCTCGAAAAAATAACTGAGATGCGCTATTATATCTTAATTGTGAGCTTTCTCAGTGGAAGCCCACATTACAATAGTGGAGACGCTATTATTGTCCCAGATCGTCAAACGGAAGTATATTAGTTACTGTTTCACCAGTGGCTCGTAGCTAGCTAATATTTGAGGCTGGAGGATTCATTGCCGTTAAGTATCAAACACCAATTTTCAATTTTTATTAATATTGATATTTACTATCTGTTTAGGAAACAAGTTGGTTCATATGATTAGACATTTTTGTGCAACGCTTTTGTACTTTGAAAATGTACACAGACATTGCTCATGCAAAGGTTCTGAACGCTGATCAATTAAGTAGACTCATTTAGTGGTTCAGAAACCCGCCAGCATGACAAGTGCTTAACGCTTTATATCAAAAAGACCGATCGGGCGCAGTGGTACGTGTGCTGAGTCCTGTAGGGTTCACCTTGCAAAGGTTAACATAGTAGCGTAGCTCCCGCGTGGTTTCGAAAAGCCATTGATAAGATGGTTGGACGCGCAGGTTAAAGAAAGGGGCTTTCTTTTGGCAATCGTACGAATACTACTCCTCAGCCACCTGAACCCGAATCGGTTCGAATATCTTTAAGATCCGACTCATCCAAGTAATATGACTTACACTCTCTGTTTGATAAAGCAAGCCGGTAAATCGGCAAACTTTAGGTTGACCCCTGTTGTTGTTGTCGCTGTATGTGTTGTTGCTGGTTTGGAGGGGTGATGAATCGGAGTTCATGTACTCGGCAGGCGACGTTAGGCAACGCTCGCCTGGCGATCTTCCACGCTCGCTAAGTTAGAGACGCGTGTGCAGTGCCCAGTGCGCAGAGTGCAGGACACTGCTAGGATTTTCCCTCGTCGGCCAGGCTCAATCTGTCTCGTTCGCTGGCTGTTCTCCGATCTCTTCGGTCCCAGGAGCAAAGCGAATGCGATGGATTGGTTGTAGAAACACCCACTGCCCGAGATTCTTGGCTCGCCCCACGATGGCTGGACGAATATAGTGGAGACTTTGACGTATGTATGGCTGTAATACCTTTTTCGAGGTTATCCATCTTCATTCAGCATACAGCCAGACTCACACCCTCACAGCTGGTGCTATTCCTGTTTTTCCTGTACAAACGTACGGACCGCACGGACTAATAGACAACAACAACAGCAGCAAGAAGATAAAACAAGTTTGAGGTCGATCAGAATCTGCGCGAATGTGTAACCCAACCGACAAGGGATTTAGGCTTGTACAATATCGTGTCCCCGAGTTTCACGTCAAGTAGTGACCATCATTCACAAACGATGCAATCGGTCAATGCAAGCTACATGCCAATTCAGACGCCGCAATGCGGATATGTGCTAAGCTGGCTCGAGTTGGCAGTGATCAATAACACGACATGTACACGCCAAAATGCGTTCAATATGGCTAAACTTGAACCTAAGTAATTAGAAATTATAGATAATGTACTACTAGTTCGGCTCTGTTTGCAAGACGCTCTCGTATTGCGATGTTGGCCATGAGGTTGCCTTTTTGGTCCGACTGATAAGAGTTTTTCACCAGGTCACAACCTATATTATTATTTTTATTATTATTATTCAAGCTGCTGTTGCTGCTCCCGCCATTAAGGATGTTGTTGCACCCAACTCGTCGCCACTTTCTATTGCTCTTCTCGCTGCCTTAGAAGTAAATGTAGTAACAGTTGTTTCTGTCATTGTCGTGCTGTTGTGTTGTTAATGATGATGTCGTAGCTAGCTACTGTTTGCTGTAACTGTCTGGTATTTTATTCTGTTTATTTCGGCTTATCAGTATTATATTAGTTGCCACTGTGGCATTGACTGGTATTGAAATTGTGTTTTTCATCTCCGTTCCTTGCCGCTAACACCTCGCAATCTGGGCGTTTTTTTTATTGTAGTAAGTTCTGTTGGGCCAAGCGGGCAGTTGTCGAAGGAAGTCACCTACCTGACTTGTAAGGCTTGCGGCAAGACGTGCGGAAGCTCTCGGTATGGTGGTGGTTTTTTGGCTTGCAAACCACCACAAATAGAACTAGGCGCCAAATAGAAATGCCTAGAATGCGGCTTCGAGTGCTGCTAGGAAGCTGCTATTATATCATCTATTCGTGCCAATCTCACTGGCTCGATTAATTTCAATTGAGGCATCACATTAGGCGCCGTGTATTGGTTGACGTATAGGGTGTAATGTAGCTACCCCAATAGACAAAGCTAGCCTACTACATTTGTCACCCCGTGCGTACATGTCGAATCAAGTACAGCGTACGAGCATCTCCTTTCTCACATCCGGCATTGTTTGTGTGGGTTCGATTCATCAATGATCTAAATCATGTCGTGCCATACTAATCACTTGCAAGGCAAGTTTTTATTATCGTGCCACAGGCATCTTAGCCAATTAGAAGCGTCTAAAGTGTGCTTGTAAGAGCGTTAAAAAGCCAGAATCAAAAAACCCTTTAACACCGAAGTTCTTTAGTACGTATCTAACAAGGCCAGTTGAGTATCCAAAGAGGAACTCAGTCGGTACTTGGATAAAGTTTCTAACAAGATTTTTACTGAGGAAAGTTTTTGAATAGCTATAGTTTCGTGGCCCGTCTTAGGACAGAAAAGGTGGGTAAAACAATCCAAATATCTGGGCACCTGCTCTAGAATTTGCCACGTTGCAGGTAAAATAAAAAGCACAAATTATGTTTTGAATTGATTGCATTTTAAACGACATACAAGCTCGTTTAGACTGATTACGTGCCTAATCGCTCCGCACATGTTGTAAGCTCAGAAAACGATATAATAGCTACTTGGGGGATTTTCTGTTGTAATTTTGTACGCACTTTAGTAACTAGATTGGTTTTATTGAATTAGTGTCCTTAACAATTTATAATAATTTGCTAAATTTGCGGAGCAAACATTTAGGACTGCAAACAAAGAAACAATTACAAATCGGTTTAATACGAGTGGATATGATTATTTATGATCTGATCTTGAGTGCTGTTTAGCTGTATTTGCACTCAGGTCGCCAGCCAATGGACGTTCTCTCATACCA
The DNA here is from genome assembly GCA_003439945.1 of Dermanyssus gallinae. Lineage (NCBI taxonomy): Eukaryota > Metazoa > Arthropoda > Arachnida > Mesostigmata > Dermanyssidae > Dermanyssus > Dermanyssus gallinae. The sequence goes on along the minus strand of QVRM01005863.1, from coordinate 192,801 downwards.
TACGCAAGAGCCAGTCAATGGAGTTTCTCTCAGAAGCCTTTAAATAGTTTAGACATAATCTAAAGGAGAGGAGGAGCAATAGCTATTGTATAGTAAGACTCTTACACACATTTTGCCGCCACAGGGATATCGCTCTGCGCCGTTAACATCATAAGCGCATTCACTGCATAACTTAAATGACAGACAAAAATACAACATTTCTAGTAACCCACAACCTCGAACCGCAAAAGAGTACGGTGACACTTCTGGCAAATCTCCATTATCTAAGGAACTAACATCCACGTTGATGATACAGGGATGAAGACTAAAGAACGCTTTGGACTATTTAGTCTAAGCGATGAATGTCGCGACATGGCCTGGCGAGCTAGTGTGCGAAAATTTCCTTTGACCCGATGTGCTCGATCGTAGGTTCGGGCGTGAGTATCTATTTGTTGCGTTTGAACATTTTAGGGTTGTATTAGTAATGCATTAGAAAAAAGATGACGCACGTTGGTGGCTCACTTGGGTTGCTTGGTGATACTACGTGCTCACAAGGATTTGCTCCAAAAAAGCCCCATTAAATTCAACATTCTCTATCAAAGCCAGAGAGGATCAAATAAAAAAAGAAATAGGACAAATATGGATGAAAACCATTCCACGCTGGCGCAAGTAGCGCGGTAAGTCTTGCAGGAGTCCGTGAAAAATCCTTTTATAGACAACATCCGGAAAATTCTCTTCTTTAGCTCACTGAGGTACTCAGATGGTTGATGATGACTAAAAATAAATACCTAATTAAATGTTAACTTTAAAGAGTCGATTGCGGTTCTGTTCAATCGCCGGGACCAGCCCTTCTCTAAGAATACGAGAATGAAGCTGTCAGAATGGCGTCCGCTCTCAAAAGCTCGCTCGGGTCCCATATGCACGGCATTTCTGTCGATCGAAGGGCATAAACATCTCACACTGCGATTGCTCAGCTCCTTAACCACCACCTATGGGCTTCTTGCTAACAGGCAACCGTCAATGTATCACGCTTTTGAGGGACATCTTAATGAGTCGCCTAACTATTAGCCGCTCAAGCAGAGGAAAGCAAGGTCAAGAGATTCTCTGCAGCACATACAGAGTGCGAAGACCTGGTATTCTCACTCTCGAAGATATGGGAGGGCTTCTAATATGCCAGCTAAACATAGTAAAATTGGATTATGGCTGATTTACGAGCTTTTTGTAACATGTGGTTCTTTCGTATAATGCTGGACGCAGTCTGGAGGCGAATTTTTAGTCGACAAAACACATGTCTTGTTATATCCTTAATAAAACACTGAAAATACCACAACTCTACCCAACGGAAAAATTCTATTTGTAGAGCATGTGTTAATTTTCTAAAAAATAGTCAAATCAAATGGGTGGCTGGCCTGCGTACTGGCTTTGAATATTTGACTTTCGAAATATTTGTATGTATACATACGTGGCAATATGCTCCAATCTCTGCAAGTTTGGCTCTAATGATCTATCGGGCTGACTCACTTTGACTTCACACGATTCGCGAACTCCAAGATCACCACCCTATCTAAACAGATGTTTCCTACGTTTGAGCGTGGAGCCAGTTTACAGACTGTTTTGTCATTAGAGATAACTCCTGACAAGAAATACAAGAGCAAATATGTATGCTCTTGTATCAATTCCATTCATTTATCCTGCTATCATTTTCACACTGAAAGAAAGGTGAGGATGTCTTACAAGGTCCCATGCATTTTAAACAGAATTATAATCCTAATGTTACTGGACATACCTCCACAATTACTCTGTTCACGTATAATTGCGTGTGTACATACTGGTCATATAAACATGATATGATAAAGCATACATAATGTGTGTTCACAAATAAAGAGCAATCCGTGTTGAGTTTAGCAAAAACTTAATGAGTTATAATATTTCTGTAGGTACACAATTGGATGCAATGTTTTAAGAATGTTTGTACGTCAGTGTCCTGACGTAGTCAGGAACGGATAGCTCAAAGTAAGCAAACGTTAGATTATTCCGCTCCTTGGTGTATACATTTTTAGCTTCCTGCAACGGGAATATAGAAGAATGAACTCTTTTCAAAAAACAAACAGTTACAAACTATGTATTAAAAATTAATTTTGAACAATTAATTCATAGTCATCTTTTATCAGAAACCAATACACATGAATTGTGAAGTCAAGGTCCAACAATCGCCAAGTTAATTTCAACTTTTTAACTAGTTATAGTTACCAACAGTTATCCGTGCAGTACAAACAAAAAATAGTAACCAGTCTGTGGCTTAAAAAAGAAAAACGCAAACCGCCTTAAAAGTGCCAAATGAATGTTGACTTAAATTATTGGGCAATGTTATGCCAATGCACTACAATGCCGCATATCACTAGCTACCACGCGAGAAGGCAATGCCAATATATATATATATATATATATATATATATATATATATATATATATATATATTTATTTATTTATATAAGTTCGTTATATTAGCACTTTGGAGTGGACAATTGTCTCCGTGCGAACGTGTGATTACGGGTTCTCTAACCCAGGGTTAGCCCAGTTCAGCAATGTGCCCCGAACAGACGCTGCATTTCCTCGTTGGATGTCAAGCGACAGCCTCTGACGCAAGAATTCGGATGCTCTCGAGTCTCCTGTCGAAAGATTAAGGCTTCTGCCTACGCGTTGAATCAGTTTGAGCGTAAGGGGACCTGCAGTTCCCATAGTCTCGAACGCCAACGGACAAAATTCGTGCGGATAATCCACACTGGAATATTTCCTGCATTTGTTAGCCTCAGCTAACCTGGAAGCATGACCTGCTCGGTCCGCACCTGCACCGACCATCGAAGGGGCTAATGAGTCGGTTACAGTTGCGTCCCAAACAAGCATGCGGCCACGCTCAAAGAGCGTCAAAGTCAGGCCGTCAGGTCTTTTTCCGTCATCCCTCGATAGACCCGGGGGCTCTAAAACACATGGGAAGCCGGCAGATCGAAGTGCGCGACTAAAGGTGTCATTTAGAGCAGAGTGACGTGCTCGTCGGCCTGCACTTAACGCGCATGACAGGCCATGATGGGCCAACGCGTCTACAAAATCACCACAACGACATCGGTGGTGCACGACTAGGTCAACACCAAGCCGCAGCCCTGCGCTTATGCGCGTGGTCTCGTCGTCTAACAGAGTCCCAATTCGAGGACATGGTAAGGCGTGTAGCCAAGCCCCAGCCCCTTGACTACTAACAGCTCGAAGCCTGGCTTTATCGGCAACAGACGGTGCTCTATTAATCAAGTTTGCTAGTCGCTTTTCTTGTAAGGGGGTTGTCCAATTGCCCTGGTTAGCCCTATCGTCGGGAGGCGAATCAAATAACAACGACATTCGTCGGTATATATATATATATATATATATATATATATATATATATATATATATATATATATATTGGACAGAACAGAAATAAATTCCAATTTTTCAATATTATTATAAATCTAGAACACTAACGAGTTAATCAATTTTGTTCATTTAAAAATTATTCTATATTGTCCACAATACTTCCCGATCCCCCCAGTGTTTTTACTGCTTCCGATGAAGTGAATTCATTGCATTGTAGATCGTTCTGCAGACATCTGAATAGATTGTACTCCGACGGTGCAATGCCCGGTGAGCACGGTGATTTCCCAATCGAAGCTTGCGATCATGCAGAGACTGGGAAGACCCACATGCGGTCTTGCGTTGTCTTGGTGGAATTTAACGCACTTTCTAATCTTGAGACTGTGCCTCTTCCTTTAGAGGGCGGCAAAAACTCGGTACACACCCGTATCTACAGTTTCGTCACTAGGAAGACACTCGTGGTGGTCAATGTCATGCCTATCCCATCAAACACAAAGCCTTGCGCCAATAGATTAGTCTTTTTGGAGTCTTCTGGGAGGGCTGGCCGGGGGCACACCAGGATCATTCACGTTTCACATTGTCGTGGAATGCCTATTTTTCGTCACAGATTCGATCTAAAAACGTACACTCGTTTTGTCTGGCGACACAAGAAGATCATTTTGCCAGACACACCATTTTGTTGCACGCGTTCATGAGGTACCCATTGATTCAATTTTGATACGAAACTATAGGCGCGAATTCGAATTCACTTTTTGTGTGACGCACCCCAAAGTCCACGACTGAATCACGCGTAGTCGCTCGGGGATTTTATTTTACGGTTGTGCGCAAGCGGTCTTCCTCGAGTCCAATAGGTCTTCCAGAACGGGGTTCATCCAGAAGGCTTAAACGGCAAGAATGGAACTTGGCGAACCCACTGTAGCACAAAGTCATCAAAATGCTGTTCTTACCAAATATGATCCAAATGTTTCATACAGGTTTGCAGCTGTCTTTTTCTTCTACAGAGTTGTGCAAAATCTACGTTTGCGGGAGAACCAGCCAACGCATGAAGGAACCGATCATACTCGCGGGTTTAGCGCAAAATTCCGCATGATCCGCGAAGTTCCGCATTCCGAATGACATCTAACACAACCGAAATAGGAATAGCCGGAATAAGGGAAGTCCTAAAAAGTCGATATGTTGTGATGTTTAACGTTAAGGCTTCCCGGTTCAGGACCGTAAAATTCCACCATGCCCGCCCAGACATTCACCGAGAAACGATTCTGAGGTTTATGCTCGCGGGTCAGATGAGGGTTCTTGTAAGCCCACTAATGATGTTGTGTGCATTAAACGCACCAGCTTGGCTAAACGAAACCTCATCCGTAAACAGAACAAACGCGTAGAACCTATTCAGTACGTAACTGGCAGTTACTGGGCCGCTTTAAATTCGCTGAGAGCGGTATGGATGCAGTCCTTCGTTGGCCAGTGTACTTTGCATGACAGCGGAACTCACTCCGGCACACGCAGACAACTGCATAATGCTCGCAGAATTAATTCTTGTTAATTAAATTCTAGGTTAATTCTTGAAGGGTGCGCTGTCCCGCACCTGCCGTTCTCGTCGTCCGTGGACGTCCAGTGTCGTAGTAACAGCCATGGAACGGCCCACTTTTACGTAGCCGACTGAATATATTCGTAAACGTGCGGCTATTAGGTATGAGTCTATTTAGTAAACGCATTGCGTTACAGCTCATTTCACCATAAACGCAGAGCATGTCAGCTTTTACAGCATGTGTTAACCGGCTCATAACGAAATTATAATACAGTCTGCAGTTAGTGATAAATTGGCACGATATTTGAAGAAACTAAGACTTCGTGTTCTATAGCACTTGGCGTGTCGTCTGCTTCCGCTATAGCGATTTTTCCTATGACGCTTTGGCGCCTCGAATGACGCAAACTCCGAATCAAAGCCAGTGCACACTTCGAATCAAAGCCCGCGTAAAGCTGTTGGCAAAAAAAAACTGGTGTGTTTCTGAAAGAGAGCGAGTGGTTTAACTGCTGATGCAGGTCAGAATGCTAGCAAGTATGCATATCCTCACTTTCGATATGGCTGTCGAAAAAGCTTAGTTACTCGGCAAGTACGTAACGCAGCACTAGCACTTTGGTTTGAAAATGATGGGCATTACATTTGCCATTGCCTGAGGATATTCGTTTTTGAAAGCAAAAGCAAAACTTTACGGTTCTGAACGTGAAATATTTAACGTAAAACATAACAACGTATCGACTTTTTAGAACTTTCCTTGATCCAACGCAAACTAGCGAACCGTTTTTTTGTCATTCAGGTTACGCGGAATTTTCTGATTAGTTTCATTATATGTTATCTGGTTCTTCCGCAAGCGCAGAGATTGCAAAACTATGTAGGAGAAAAAGACAGAACAGCTACTCTTATAAATTTCATCCTCACTCTTAAACAAGACGTTTGCGCTCCCTCCTTCCATTCGGAAAAATATTATCTTTGCCATACCTTAAAATAAGTGCATACGGTTATGACAAACCTTGTTTATATATATATATACATATATATATAGTCTCTGCCCTTCGATGCCACCTCTACACCGCCACAACTGTGAACTGCCTTGCTGTAGTAGTCTGCAAGCAGAGTCAAACCGTCCGCCGCTCTCATTGACCCGCTATGTAAGCGCCACAGTTCCCTTTTTACTTCCGCATATTGCACAGGACTCGCTACACTTTCGTTAGGTTCTATTTACAACGTGTCTTCCAAGCTTGTAAAATTGCAATTATCTCAGTCAGTTGTTCACGTAGTCGTTTTAAAATTGCACTTATCACTCAGTCTGTTGTTTACGTAGTCGTAGTTCATGCTGATGTTGATGTGCTTTGTTGTTACTGCGACCGGCCACGCCAGTTATTAAAATCAGTAGTTATTCTAGTCATTTTCGGCACAGATATTTTTTATTGGCATTGTTGTTGCCACGGAAACTGTTTCTGCTCCCTATGTATCGCTGCCACTAGTAAAAACACTAACATTGTCACCAATGTTGGTGTTTCTACTGTTGCTCTCGTCGTGTTGTTGCTGTTGTTGTATCTTGTTGTTGCTGCTGCTGCTGCGACTGTTAAGGTTGTTGTTGTTGTTGTTACTCTGTTTGTAGTCATTGTTATCATCATTGTCGGTGTTGTTGTTGTTGTTGCTGCTGTGGTTGCCACAGTTGTTCCTAGACTACACGCTGTGGACGTTATTACGTGCACACACACAACACATATACACGTGGTGTTGTTTCTGATGATGGCGATGATGGTTGCGGTTGGTCTCGGCGGTGATGCGTTCGTCCTGCGTTGTTACGATGGGCCAACGAGGCTATCATGATATCATGATAGTCGTTTGCTTCAAGATAGAGGTCGTCGGCGCATTGTCAATGCGGCGGCGGCTAACCGCCATATTTGCTGCCGCCTCCGGCTGTATACTCGCCTCTTCGATACGGCGGGCGCGAGATTCTAGGCACTAGGCAGACGCCCTTCCTGCAACAATGCCACAGGCTAGCTAGCGATAAGGAAGAAGAACCGGGGTCGGTCACACCCGTGGTTGGTTGGTTTCCGTCGAATAGCAGTCGCGTCAGATGAGCATAGTAACAACCGGCAACAACAACAACAACAACAACGACAGCAGTGCAACAACGATAACAACAACACAACAATGCCGATGCTGCTAAGAGCACAACCAGCAGCAACAACAGCAGCAGCAATAGCAACAACTGCAGCAGCAATAGCAACAACTGCAGCAGCAACAACAACGAACCGGCGAAGAAAAATCTCGAACTAGGCGACAATCTCAGCAAGAGAGAGAAGAAAAAAGGGGTGGTAAACTTTTACTGGCAGTAAAGCCTCATGGTGGCGATGCAGCGACCCGCTGCACAAACGAGTAATGGCAGACATCGTTCCACAACGACAACAACAGCAGCAGCAAAACAACACGTATGAAGATCGCCTATAAACCTTTGCATCTGTCATAAACGCTTGAATGTTGTTGCACGCTCAACAAAAACAGCAACACGAACAACAACAACAACAGCAGCAGCAGGAGGCTAGTGAACAGAATGATTGTAATAATAGTACTAGCAGGGATAGTCTGTTCGATGCTACATAATTGCGGTCGCTATACAAACATGGCAGAAAGCGGCCTCTCGGCTCTCGGCATTTACAACCTCGACCATATCTATCTATTTATCACGAGGCGATGCGAAAATTTAACCACCGCGCGTCGTTCGCGCTAACAACCCCTCCGCGTCGACAGACGTATGGCGGCTGCTCCCTATCGGGACGTATTCTGCTGCTGCTGTTTATTCTGGCGCGTTCGACCGCGATGTCATACGCTCGCTGGCTCTGTTGACGTGACGTCGGCGGTCAATTGGTCTACCGTCGGCCTCTAGTCCGATTTATGCGATTATACCGCCCTAAACGCACACAAACACATGTATACATATATGCACATACATGCACACACATATACACCCCCCCCCCCCCACCCCCACGGCAAGGGATGACCAAAGCGTCAAGACACTTGTGCATCTGCATCGATTTGCCAACCTGTTTATTTCGTTCTTTAATGACGAGTGGAAATAAATTGTGTTCTCGTTTCGTCGCTCTTAAAATGTGGGTGCACGTATCTGAGAAGTCAAATTATACCCTTCTTACTTTAGCGAAATGTGCGTAATAGAAAACGTGTTACGCAGGTTTGCAATGGCGTCACAATTACAGCGAAAGCTATCAAGTACTGATTCTCAGGAATCTAGGAAAATGTAACGCGTTCCTGTCTGAGCAGAAACATATACGACTCGAATTTTCTAATCAAACATTAACAACGATAGCGCTATTTGCCGGTGGATTGCATTTTAACTCTTCGCAACGGGGTAAATTGCAAAAGCAATTTTAGATTTCCAAGTATGAGTAACGCTACTTATGTGTTGGTTGAATCAATATGAGTTGTTGTCTTGGGAACGTATCAGCTAACGAAATCATTTATTATATCGTTGTGTACCTTATTATCTACTTTGTTATATATATATATATATATATATATATATATATATATATATATATATATATATATATATATATAACAAAGTGCATGATTAGACCGAGATTTCGGCAATAATTCGAGTCTTTTCAGCTTCTACAGAAACAATCACACTGTGTCTAATAACAGAGGGTAGCACGTGGAGATGACAATAAATTGAACAAAAATACTTTACCACAAAGTGATTCTTTTATTCCGCACGTTTTATGGGTAGTCCAACCCTATTACCTCAGAGGCATGATAACGTCTGATTTGTTGCCTGCACCTGTTGATTCGATTCTTTTGTTGGACTAAGAACATGAATGGCAAAAAGCTGGACGAGTCAGATAAGAGCGACAAAACCAATATTAACAACAACAATAGCAGCAATAACGACGGCAACAGCAACAACATAACAGCATCATTATCGACTACAACCAGTGCGCCGACAGCATTAAGCGTCGGAGATTCTCTCTCGACGCAACTCTGCTTTATTGGATTGCAGCACAACTATACTCAAGCATATATTTCACAACGGAAACAAAACTATTCTGAAAATGCAACTCAACATCGATATGTAGTATAACGTGTGCAGTTCTACACATCATACTACTTGTAATTATGTGTGTTATATGACTCTCATATATGTTATAATATTAAATAAGTCGCACTAGAACCAAACATAACGCAACAGAAGGTTTCTTTCCCAGATTATTTTTCTCCTTTATTTTATATATTTACATTTATGGGGCGGTTACAGTCCGGTTGGAGTACGATAGCATGCTCAAAATCGTCAAGGTGCTCACGCCCAGGCTAGTTGCTATATTTTGAAACTCCTGGACAGGATAAGCGCGGCCAGTTTCCTCAACTGCGGTCTCGCATTCACATTCGATTCGACTTACCTTTGATTGCGCTACATGAGCACGGGTGGGATGATTGAGAGAAACGGAGTTCGAAAAAAAACGAAGAAGAACAAAAAGCGTGTAAGAAAAAGGGGGAAAAAAGCGGAATAAAAGAAAGAAGAAGAAAAATAGGTATACGTCGAAGAAACGGCGGCTGACCAAAAGCGACCGCTAGTAAGTCAACGATTAGCCAGCCCACTGAAGCAAAAGCAGTTTACCCGAGAATATAGTAATCCATATTTACGTAGTGAGCTGCCAGATGCATCGGCGGTCTTTGCGCTTTTTCGTCTGGTGAGACGGTCGCTGAAGTGTTCAAACTCTATATAATGACGATTATATTATAATTTTGTGCCATTTTGAAATGTTATTGCGACAATAATAATGATAATAATAATAATAATAATAATAATAATAATAATAATAATAATAATAATAATAATAATAATGATGATTATGATGATGATGATAATGATAATAATAATAATAATAATAATAATAATAATAATAATAATAATAATAATAATAATAATTATTATTATTATTATTATTATTATTATTATTATTATTATAAAATTGGTTTTGCTCATGCTGCAGCAGGAGTAAAAATTGTTTTTGGTGTTGCCGCGTTTTCGATAGGCAGAAACTGCAAAACCGCTTGGAAACATCTTCAGAGTCGGACACCATAGCACGCCGCCAGTAGAAGTCGTCGTCGTCGTAGTAGTCTAGTAGTAGTGTCGAGCCCGGTGGCGTGGTGGTGGCTTAAGTCTGCGCCTCGCAACGGGAGGAGATACATAGGTGCGCGGGTTTGAGCCCCACCGTTGCACATTTGTAATTATGGGGTATGTCCGTCTCTGAAGCAATGTGGAAAAACAGTTCCGTGGACGCTGTTAAATCTTGGCTGAGGGTCAGCCCGAAAACTTTACTCTACTTAGTAGTCGTAGTAGTGAAAGCAGAAATAGTAATGTAAGATAGAAGTCAGCAGCAGTAACTAGATGTTTACCACCGGTTTGGAGTACTGGGACGCGAGAACGAGAGAACAACCCCATGATTGCATGGTAGTGATAATGGTGGTGGTGGTGATGGTGGCGGCGATGGGTGGGTGGCAATAGCCGCTCGGTGTTGCCTATAACGCTCGCTGTTTCCCCACGTAACGGTCAGGCGTCACGGACTGAGTCACGGCCAGTCTGGCTGGCTGACTGAGTGAGTGAGTGCATGCGTGACTGAACGTCCGTATGGCATAGCGTGAATTGCGCCGAGTGGAAGACAAAGAAGCACACAGCTGCTCAGACTTGATCTCGGTCACGCTTGATGATGTCGCGGCTGCTGTCTATGTTGTTGTTGTTGTTTTTGCTGTTTTTGCTGTTGTTGCTGTTGTTGCTGTTGCTGTTGTTGCTGCTAGTGTATTGAAGTTAGTCGCGTCGGTTGAGTAAGTCAATGTTGTCGGGATGTGATGGTGATCACCATCATCGACACCCCGCGGAATAATAATCATCATAATAAAGCCAATAACAACAACACTAAGACGAGCGCAACTGCAGCCGCAACATCAACAACAACAGCGTAATAAACACTCAATTATATTTGTCATCAATCATGTTGATGGAGTAGCAGTAGTTGTAATATCCAGACAGTGATGACGATAATACAGCCACCGTGGCAACGATGGCGACAATAGAAGCGAGAGAGAACGAATTATAATAATAGTATTAACAACAACAGCCACAGTAACAACAACAATAACGCCAACAGCCACAGTAGCAACAACAATAACGACAACAACAACAAGTCTAACATTGTTTGATCAAAGCTGTGGCAACAGGAACAACAACAAAGTAACACGGGAAGATGAAGTAGGATGTAAAAAATCACAAGAGAGAGCGAGAGAGAGAAATTGATTCGGAGAGAGCGGGATAGAGAGGGAGAGAGAGGTCAACCGCGGTGTGAACAACGGATAGTGAGCGCGTGATGAACATACGCCATGAACGAAAATGGCCGCAGTAGCCGTACATGCAGACAGAGTCTACAATCTGAGAGAGAGACTGTATTGATAAGCAGGGAAAGGTAGAAAGAGACAAACAGAGGGTAGAAGGAGACAAGCAGGGGGTAGAAGGAGACAACGCGGAGGTAGAAGGAGACAACCCGGAGGTAGAAAGAGACAAGCAGGGGGGTAGAAATGGACAAACCGGGGTTACAAAGAGACAAGCAGGCGGTAGAATGAGACAAACAGGGTGTAGAAAGATACAAGCAGGGGGTAGAAAGAGACAAGCAGGGGGTAGAAGGAGACAACCCGAAGGTAGAAAGAGACAAGCAGGGGGGGTAGAAATAGACAAACCGGGGGTAGAAAAGACAAGCAGGGGGTAGAAAGAGGCAAACAGGCGGTAGATAGACCCAAGCAGAGGGTAAAAAGAGACAAGCTGGAGGTAAAAAGAAACAAGCAGGGGTAAGAATAAGAGAGGCAGACATTTAGAAAGAGAGAGGGGAAGGGGGTAAGAAAGAGAGAAGCAGAGGGTTAGAAGAGAGAAGCAGGCCGCCACTAGCCTGACTAAAGCCGCCTGCATCTATTCGTGCGAACGACGAGCGGGGATAGGGAATTCGGGCCCGTGCGGGAATGACGAAGAGGCGAAGAAAACAAGAAAATTCGGGGGTTGCAGCAGTTCCCGCTCACTCATCCCCACACTCCGTCACTCAGTGACCGACCGACCGACTCGCTCGTTGTTCGCTTAGTTTGCCGCTCACTCAGCCCTCTACTCGGAGTCAGGTACTCATCATTCATATCGCCTTCACGAGTATTATTAGCATCCTCATTTACCCCTCATTTGATGACCTGACAGTCGGCCTGGTCGGCAAGTTCGTTAGTGACTGACTCATTACGTTGTTGTCGTCGTCGTCTTCGTAGCAGCAGCAGTGTTAACTTAGTGTGTTCGCAGATAGTCATCTGCACCTCGTCGACGAATTGACGGTGTCACGAAATTATGCTGCTGCTGCAGCGACTTCAGGCAACGTCAAGTGTGCTCCTATATTAACACGCTTGTAGCTGTGGCGACAGTGATAGCGATAGCGTAGCATCCGGCTACCATAGATCGTAACAATGAAAACAACAAGAATAACATTACAACGACGACAACAACAATCTCGGCGGCAGCAACAACAACAACAAAACCCCAGCAACAGCAGCGCTTATAAAAACACCACCCACAGCGTCAACGAAAATATTCTGTGAATTCATACGTCTGCTTACCTGCCCGTGACTGACGAAAGTGATGACTTGGAAATTAATTCTGCAGAACAAAGTATGATACATCTATTGTGGACAAACTCATTTCCGAGTCAACGCTTTTGTCATCTCATCAAATTAACTACAATAGGACACACCAGGTCAACGAGCGCAGTTGGTGGCTTCACTAAACTAAACGATAAAAAGAAAATGTGCATTAACGCACAGACTAAACAGCAAGGCGCTTCCAATATAAACGGCATAGAACTTCTAATAGAAAAACAATGACTCATCACTGAATAATTCATTTCAAATGAGAACAAGCAAAATAAGAGAGACGCAAGGAGAAAAAAGCATTGTGAGGATCATGCATATATATATATATATATATTATTGCAAACGAGAACAACATTAACAATAGCGAAGTGGTTTGCCACAACAACAACAACAACAACACATCTAGACCAACATAATTGTCAGGCGACTCCGACTCTACACACGGTTTCAGAACGTGTAAATGCACACCCGATTATGCCTACGAAAAATGTGTCGGACGAAAAATGCATTATGTTGATCAGGCTTCTACTTTAGACGTACTTTCCTTTTTTTTTAGCAAAACAAAACATACAATTCTGCTATTGTTCCGACGCCGTTAGCGGTGTCCACCAGGCGCATAAATGTCGTAGTATTATAATTCAACCGTATCATATAAACCCGCGCTAGAAGTAACGGGGAAATTCAGCTTCCGTATCAAATCTGTAATGAATGCATTGAGGACGCGCAACTTATCATTTAAGTGACCTACAACACGATAAATTGCTGTAAACTGTTTTTAATCTATATAAGATTCTGTGACAAAATACAAGTTTTATTTGAACCACGAAGACAAGAAAGTGTCTCCAGCAAGCATGTGGTCCGCCATAGCAAAAGAAATGCGTCTATATTCTTACTTATGCGGTTAATTGAGGCGATCTCCAAATATTACGCATATTTTGCTGGGCAGATATCAACCAACTATGAGTTAGCCATATTAATCATTTTTAACATATTGAAACTAAGAAACGATTAATATATAACAGGTCAACTATTAATAAAATAGCAATATTGCTAGAGCTTTTTTAATAGAATTTGTTATTATTCCACCGATGTCAGGAAGATAGTGCAGAAGTATTTGTTATTTAAATGATCTGACTAGTAATGCGAGAATCTTCTGCTTTTACTTCACCTCAACTGAACTAAGTAGTATAAATACTCCGAGGATGTAAACAAAAAACTAAGTTAGAACTAACACAAAACGATTGTCAATAAATACTTGTGGGCGTCAACAAGGTGCAGTTGCACAGGTATAGCAGCGCAAGCGTCACTGTGCTCAAAACGTGTGAGTCTCCTATATAGTCATACTGTGAAGATCGCTGTTATAGTAAAGTTGGCAGTCACGCTGCTTTAAATGATACCCTAGCCCGTGCTCTAAGGTCCTCTGGCTACCCTTGTGTTCTCGAACCCGCAGGTTTGTATACAGACGACTCCCGTCGACCTGATGCAATGACCCTAACAGCTTTTGAGTGTGGGAAGACACTCGTCTGGGACGCTACCGTGACTGACTCTTCAGCACCTTCAATGGTCAGTCACGGCGCTACCCAGGCTGGTTATGCTGTTTCGCAGGCGGAAACAAAAAAGTGTCGGAAGTATGCCTCTATCGAAGACTCTATGGATTTTCGACCTTTTGCCTTTCAGACCTTAGGGGGCCCAGGTCAAATGACTGAGGGAGTTATTACTAAGATATGCAAGTGTCTTAGATTGGCCACGGGGGACCTAAGCGCTGGAGAATTTTTCCGGCAAAGGCTGTCATTGGATATACAACGTGGTAACGCCACGGCGGTGCTTGGCACCTTGTCCAGGTGGTCGACACCAGGTCTGGACCTAGGGCTGATGTAGTTTGTCAACACGTTTACTGGAGGACAATTGTTTATACCTCGTTATGGGTTATATATATATATATATATATATATATATATATATGGCTACAAAAAAAAGTTTTTTCGGTTTTGTCCGTAGAGAATCATTAAAAAAACGAAAAAACTTTTTTGTAGACCCAATATATATATATATATATATATATATATATATATATATAAATTAACTATGGAGTGTCAAGGGATGCGAGCACGATAGTAGGTGTGAAGCGTTCACGCACGGTTGCTGTGGTCGTCGCTATAATGAGCAGAAAAGAGTGCCGATGAATGACGCCGCTTTCGGAAAGGTACTGAAACAACGGCTTTTTGGCGTCATACGTATAAGCATATACGTATATATGAGCGTTGGTGTTATTGATATCGTCATCGGCGCACACCCAAATCAATTCGATTGACAAACTCTACTGTAATATTAGCGGATATTTTAGCACAACCGTTAGATTGGCGCAACTCAGTGCTGCTAAGCCCATGCGGTCTGTGTGAGTGCGTACACATTTCACATATCTAAATGGACGTGTTTTTACACAAATAATTTATTAATTGTAATCAATCATTAACGGTGGAAGCGTGACAATTAGGTCCCCGCAAGCGTGTTTATGTACATCGCGTGCGTCCATATGCACACTTGTTTTGTTGGTTGCTTTTTAAGTTTCCTGTAAAGTTATTCCTGATTGATGCTTGCCAAAGGGTGACTAAATCGGATGTACTCGAATGTATATATACTAGTGGTCTATCGTCGTCGTCGTCGTCGCAGGTAGGCCAGCGTAGGCCGAGATAAACAATAGACAAGAAACTACAGAGTCAGAGCGTGCTGCGTAGCTATCATCTGCGAATAGAAGCACAAAAGCACAAAAGAATAGAACATTGTGTTTCTGTGAGTTTTGCAGAGTGAGCACCCTTATCATCATCATCATCACGACGGTGGTGGTGGTAATGGGTGCAGGATGATCGGTGATGACAAAACAGCAACTATAACAACAACAGCACCGCCGCAGTAGCAGGAGAAAATGCATGACACAGACATATATGAAGAAGACAAATCATCGTCATTCTCACTAAGTCATTATTATTATTATCATCATAATCAACAGCAGCAGCGGCGGCAGCAGCAGCAGCAGCAACAACAACAGCAACATAAACATGATTGAGTTCGCTTTAACCATTTATGCCTCAGACTGCCGCCGCCGCCATAGCAAAAGCATTGCGGGACCCTACTCTTGCGGCAAATGCTACGGTTACTGTGATCCTTATTGGTATTGTTGTTGTTGTTGTTGCTGCTGCTGTAGCTGTTGCTGTCCTTGTCTTTTCTGCCGTTGTTGTTGCTGCGTTGCTATTCTTACTTCTCTTGTTGCTGTTGTTGCTGCTGTCAGCCCGCATACCAGGCACCACCGCGCTGCGGCCAACATCGCAGGGATGAAGGCAAGAAAAGCAGAAAGATTGTGTTTGAGAGAGAACGAGAGAGAGAGAGAGAGAGATAGCAAAAATATGGTGGTGTGTGTGGACAATGATTCGAAGAAATCTAGACCGAGCTAGATGGATAGAATGAGCACAAGGAAAACAAAGGACCAGAAGAAGATGACAGTACGAGACAAACGATACAGAGATCCACGCCGAGGTGACAAATCACTTGAGCCTGATGACTTACGAGAAGAAGAACAAGAAGAAAAGGGCAATGAGCATAGAAGCAGCAGCAAGAGTAGCGAGCAACGTCGAATCCGCCGCCAAATGAGGCGTCCAACAGCGAATGCGATACGAGCCCAAACAGAGTACACACCCACATACAAACACAAACATAGACAGCGGAACAGAAGGACGCAAAGGGGTTGTGAGAAACGGCGCACGCTAACCAAAAGGCCCTAACCATCAGCTGGCCCTCATACATTCATAACTATTTAGAACATGCATGTCAATGTGCATAGATTGCCGTATACATATATGTATGTATGTATATCTGCACTTTTCCAT
The DNA here is from genome assembly GCA_003439945.1 of Dermanyssus gallinae. Lineage (NCBI taxonomy): Eukaryota > Metazoa > Arthropoda > Arachnida > Mesostigmata > Dermanyssidae > Dermanyssus > Dermanyssus gallinae. The sequence goes on along the minus strand of QVRM01005863.1, from coordinate 176,328 downwards.
ATATAGTTTCGTATGATTTATGATCAGCGATGAGTCCATCCACATTGCGCGTGTGTGTTGAGACGACTATGCAGGCGGCCGCGATGAGCAGCTTGACATCAGACGAGACGAGATCGTTAGTAATAATGTTGTAGAATGTGACTTGCATTGACTATTTATTGTTGTTTTTGTTGCTGCTGCTGCTGTTGCTGTTTATGTTGTCGCCATAGCCATTCGTGTTGTTGTTGTTGGTTGCGGTATTGTTGTTGCTGTTTATGTCGTGGCCATAGCCATTCGTGTTGTTGTTGTTGTTGTTGTTGTTGTTGTTGTTGGTTGCGGTATTGTTGTTGCTGTTTATGTTGTCGCCATAGCCACTCGTGTTGTTGTTGTGTTGTTGTTAGTTGCGTTATTGTTGTTGTCGTTTCTGCTGTCATTACGCTATGGCCGGCGAGAGCCAAGTAGACCTACGAAAACGAGAGTCGGCATTTCCTCTGTCCACCTAACCGCAACGTGCATGACGTTTCTGGGTGAATGATGAGTGGACGGATGGATGCATGGATGGATAAACAGACTCACAGATCGACACACAGACATAAGACGATACGAGAGTACGGACACGAGGTATGGACGGACGGACGGCCGGACAGACAATCGGTGTGAGACGATTCTCTCTCCAACCAACCGGCATCGACCAACCGACCGACCGTTCGGAATGACGCTGCCCACCACTTTCGAGGTTGTTTAGCTCACAACAAAGTCGCCGTAACGTCTTCATTGGCGTCGTCGTCGCTGCTGTTGTTGCTGTTGCCAATGGTACTGCTGTTGCCTTGGTTGCCACTGTGGTCTCTTTTCGAGTAGTCTGATGCGCAGGCGGCTCTCGTCTCGTGTCTCGTTCGACCGTCCGTTCGTCCGTCGTAGCCGCCGAGTCGACACGAACACGAAACAAACAGCCAAACAAACCAGACATTCAACGGTTGTTAACGTGTTGATCTTCGTTGCCAGGTCACTGGGTTACGATTGACTGCTGACGGCCGGTTTACTACCGCCTGCTATACGAATACTACCATCACAACAACAGCAACAACAACAACAAGCAGTAACAGAAACAGCGACAACAACTAATAATAAATACAATAAGTCAGCAAAAACAACAAGCAGTAACAGAAACAGCGACAGCAATAAAGAAGAGCAGCAGCAGCAACAACAACAACAACAACAACAATAGTAACAAGTACAACAACTACAAACAACAGCAGCACCAACAACAAACAACAACATGCAGTATCAGAAACAGCAATAGCAATAACAACAAATAAAAATAGCAACAACAATAACAACAACAAATACAAATAGCAACAACAATAACAACAAATAAAAATAGCAACAGCAATAAGCAAGAGCATCCACAACAACAACAAATAAAAATAGCAACAACAACAACAGCGACAGGCACGAGCAACAACAACAACAAACAAGAGCAACAACAACAGCAAACAATAGCAAAAACAACAGCAACAAACACGAGCAACAACTGTAACAAACAAGACTAACAAAAGCAGTTGCAAGTGTAGCATCTACAAGCAACAGCTGCACCAACAACAACAACAGCAGCACTTACAACAACAGCAGCAGCAGCAGCAGCAGCAACGACAACAACAACAACAACGAGAAGCGGTAAGAAGAAGCCATCTCTACCAGCTACCAGCCGTCTCCTTAGCTAGAGATAAGACGAAGACTACAGAGAAAAACGAACGGCTTTCGTCGTCGTCATCATCATCGTCGTTTTCATTGTGGTTTGTCATCGGTGTTGTGCTGTCGTGTTATTGCTGTAGCTATGTTGCAACAGCAGCAGCAGCAGCAAAGGAAGTCGTTCCGATCACCGCCTGCTCTTTGTTGGCCTCGCCTGGTCGGTCCTCTCACTCTGGCAGCCCGCCCGCACACATGCCGGCCCTGCCGCGGCATGAACCGTCGTCGTCGTGGTCGTCGTCGGGATGAGTCTGATGGGTCGTCGCCGAACTGTTCGCTTGTCGAGTGACAAACGAGAATCATATTCGGGAAATACAGAGTCCTGCGCTGCTGCTTCTGGTGCTGCGGAAACTACTGCAGACACCGCTTTTGCTGTTCTGCCTGCTGCTGTTGTTGTTGTTGTTGCTGTTGCTGTTGCTGCTGCTCTAGCCGCTGTAAGTGAGATTTTCCCAAGACCGTTAAAACAAAACCAGCGGTTAACGAGCTGATGGCTGAGGGCTGGCCACACACACCATCATCACCACCACAAAGATAACGACGACAACGGACACGACGACGACGACGACGACGGTCAAAACGTTCTCGTTCGCGGGCAGAAGCGAATTCGAAATCAGTCAGCATGCCATCATGGCCGATGATGGATTGGCTCCCCCACCTCCCCTTCTGCCCCCCCCCCCTCTCTCCCCTCGGCCATCTGAGCCCATCTCTTATCGTACACACGTGCAGGATGAGATGCGAACACGTCGGAACAGCAACGATGATGAAGGATAGCGGCTGCACGCTACGGCAAGACAGACTTACACAGAGAGAGAGAGAGGGGGGAAACGAAAAGTAAGAGAGAGAGAGAGGCAAAAAGTAGTCCGTACGGGAGCCTCACGATTTACTCTGCGCGCGTCTGCCCATGTTTGTTGTATTTTCGCTGCACGCCTTTACCCCCGTTTTCTTTCCCCCTATATTTCTCTCTTCTCCCCTATCTCTCTCTCTCTCTCTTTTTTATTCCTCTTTCTATGTCGTCTCTGACTCTCTCTATGTACCACACTGCCTAGCCAGCCAGCCAGCCCTGTCCTGCCAGCCGCCATTGGCGCGTGTTGGTAATTCTGTTACCACCAGGAAACAGAATGATTATTGCTAAAGAAGGCTTAATAACTCACTCTCTTTCTTTCTCTCTCTCTCTCTATCTCTATCTCTCTCTCTCTCTCTCTCTATATATATATATATATATATATATATATATGAATTGCGCTCATACAAGTTTACCTTTAATCTTGTCGAATTCATTACAGTCTTTTTTTTGGGGGGGGGGGTGTAGAGTCTATCATCTAGCTTGACAGATTGGTCCGCATGTTTGAGCCAGCCAAATAAATGTACTCAAATGACGACGCACGAACTGCACTTATGCGTATCTTTGTCGAGTGGCTGCTGTAAGCGTTAACGATTATTGTCGTTGTCGTTGCTGTTGTTGTTAGTGGTGCTGCCAATGCTGTTAGAGTAGTAATTCCTATTGTTCTGGTTGTTGTTGTTGTTGCTGTTATTGTTGTTGCAGTTACTGTTATTCCTGTTGCTGTTGTTGATGCAATTATTGTTATTCCTGTTGTTGTTGTTGTTGTTATTGTTGTTGTGTTGTTGTTATGAGTTCGGGATCGACATCAGCGTCGTCGCGATGGCGAGGACAACAACGAAAGGACACCGTGGCTAGGACTAACGAATGGACGGACGGACGGATGAACGGTCGGTCAGTCGGTCGGAGCGCCACCCCGAGGTCATCCATGTTCTGCTCGCGCGATCTGATTATGCGCGAGCTACTCGACTCGAGCGCCAGCTGACAGACGACAACAAACAACGAACGTCCCACCAGCATCCTGAAAGCGGCGGCGGTGGCAGCGGCGGCAGCGGCGGTCGACGTCGTTGTTGCTGCTGCTGTTGTTGTTGTTGTTTATGTTGTTGTTGTTGTCGTTGTTTATGTTGTTGTTGTTGACGTCGTCGTGGTCCGAATCGCGGGACATCATAATCTGTCATCGTAGATAGAGAACGTGGCGACGTCGTTGTGGCCTTATCCAAGCGCGATAAGGCTTCGCCTTCCTCATATATAGTACACACCTCCTTTCTCTCTGACTCTCCCTCTCCCCCCTCTCTCTCTCTCACACACACATATATATACTTTGTTTTCTCTTGCTATATGAGTCTATCTACCTTTAGTGCGTCAGCGATTTCGGGGCCATGTCGCTGCCGTGTGGCTATATGTCTGTCGTGCTTCAACGAGAACACATAACGCTAATTTAGACGCTAAACAAGTATGTGCTGGCTTCGCTCAGCGCCCATAATTAACCTAAATGTTTTCACACACGCACACACAGATACATATATATATATATATATATATGCATACGATAAAGATATAAGAAGAGATAAACAGAGACGACAGAATGTAAGGTAGAAGCTGATAGAAAGCCTCCTTCCACTGCAATACTGCCCTATGAATGATGGCTTGTGTAGCCGATAGTAATAATAATATATTTTTATTAATTATTGTTGCAGCTGTGGGTTTGGTGACCATACAGGATGATATACTTCACAGCTTAAAGAAAGCAAAGCTATGTTTAAACCAAATATTAGATATGTTGCTGGAGGGACTATTGCAGATTTCTCGCTGTGTTCGTTACTCTGCCTCTTGCCTTACGTTTGCCTTTTCGTGAGCCGCTACTGGCCAAGTTGAACTGGAATCATTTTAGATTACATTTTGTCTAAATGTTTGTATACACATAATCACTGATGAATGCAGATTATATATTATGAGAATGAACAAATGCTGAGAAAACCTAATAACTAAATTAACTTATAAATGCCTTATGACTTATGATCTGGCATATGACATATATTTGCTCTATCTGTATGCCCACTTTCCCGGCTATAGCTTCTATTTGCACTAGGCTGGCTTGTTTTCCAAACGCATATCGTCATATCGTGTATTGGTGTCGAGGGACCTGGTTCGGCAAGAGAGAGACCAGGGCATCTGACACGGTTACACTCAACATCCGAATGCACCGAGGCAGCCAAGCATTTGGCGTTCGAGCTGTCAGGAAATCAGGAACCCTCTTCCGGTCAGCTTGCGTTGTTTAATAACCTTTGCAGGCTTCAAGGATACGTTTAAGTCATATTTAATTGCCCTAAATGATGGGTACACGAGTCTGCTCAAGTTGATTGAGTCACATTGAGAAAAAAAAAGAACATTTATTCCAGTAGCAACTTTTGCCAACATTGACATAACTGCTGTAGCAGGTAACTGATAACTGCCGAATTGCCGTTGCCGCAATATCGTAAACATCGCGGATAATAGCATACATCTGTAAATGTGCTTTATAATCAATAAATGATTTACTCAAAAGAAAAAGTTGACTCGAGACAGCAAGCGGTCGTCCGTTCGTCCGTCTTTTTCGTGACTTGACGTTTTCGATTCGCGCGCGAACTACAACTTTGATACAAGTAGTCGCTTGCATCTTGCGCGCATCAGACGAAAGCCTTCTCACCACCTCCATCGCCACCGTCATCACCGGCGTCGTCGGCCAATCTGCCACTGCCTTGGCTACTGTTGCTGCTGTGTGGAAATTCGTGGCTGACTTCTATCATCGTCGTCTTGAGGACGACGTTCTACATTGGCGGTCGCGTCCGAAGTGGCGATGACGTTTTTTGCCGCTACTCTCAAATGGCATCATCACGGGTTTATCTCCGTACTGTTGCGCTTGGTGTTGTTGTTGTTGCTGCTGCGACTGCTGTTGTTGTTGTTGCAGCGGCTGCCGTTGTTGCCGTTATTGTTCTTATTCCTGTCATTCTTGTCGTTGTTGTTGTTGTTACTGTTTTGCAGAGAAAGTACCACATAACTGCCGTGTAATAATAGTATCACCTGGAAACGAGGAAAACGAAATGGAGATATGATTCATGAGCATCGAGTTTTCGTACCCGCCGTCAATGCCGCCTTCGCAACCGATTTGCTTTGCATAGTACGAAATCATAATCATTTATCTATGTCACGGCCATCGAGGATGAAGACTCTTTGCATGTAGTCAAGTTCCTGACCATCATAGCCGCAGTCTGCAACTAACCAGGATAGACAACCACAGGCTGACAGACTCCTGACCGGCAATCAAGCAAATGTAGATTCTACCTACGGCTTGTCTGCACCACTCTTTGCGGTCTCACGTCGAGGAGTTGACATTCTGACGACGTCCCTAAAGCAACGTGGTGGCCTTGGCGTTGTTGCTTGTGTTCACGTAATAATAATAATAATAAGAAGAAGAAAAAGAAGAAGAAGAAGGAGCAGCAGTGACATATCAGTCGCGGCACGTCCATAGGTCCGCCACACAATAGTGATAACCATGTGCTTTTCCATTTATCAACCATCACCACTATCACTAAAAAAGCCGATAAATAAATCAAGAACTTCACCCCTACACAAACAGAAGACTCAATCGAAGACCCGGTTCCCTCGCGATCTCGTGTCTTAGATGGCTCACAGGTGGTACAGACCGAAAACTTATAATGACCAGTCGGCAAACTGATATCCGACGCTGGGTCTCGTCAACCACGCAGACAGAACAACTCACAGGTCAATTACAAGCAGACACGCCCACTCAGCCGATAACTTCGAACCGACTACCGAACCAACCATTTCAAACCGACCCTGGCCAACCTTTTCACATCGCCGACTATTTTCCGAAAGTCGTGGAAATTAAATCTAAGCTAAAAATGATATCTTGCACACCCCGCTCTCTTAGAAGCCATGTTGCAACAGAATTATCTAAAACTATAAATGATCTGTGCTCGTCTGCCTCACCGGAAAATTGGGAACGGCTATTTGCTTTCCCTTCTCTTGTGTTTAGCATCCCCGCAAAAAAAGAAAAACGACGCACACTTTCATCAGTTTTTCGGGAAAACCTGGTACGCTTCCGTCGAAGAGCTAAAATAAGTGAAAACCCTCACTTGTGTGGAACAAAACGCGGGACGCCCTCGCCATGCGACACCGACTCCCGACGGTCAAAAATGGTACAGACGAAACTGGCTCTTGGAGATATTTCGTCGGCCGCCCGCACGCTTTTGTCTACTGACGAGATCGCCCCAGTCGATCCACAAACCCTCGAGAGCCTTTTAGCCAAGCACCCCGAACACCCCCCAGATACAACCTTTCCAGACGCACCAGCGACCAGACCACCGGGATCTGAAATCTCCGTTACCCCAGCGGAGATCCGCAACGCAATTAGAAGTTTCCCCAATTGCTCCAGCGGGGGGCCCGATGGACTTCGCCCTCGCCACTTAAAGGATCTCATTGGCAGACAGGATGAAAACAGTAATCCCTTGCTGCTTTCTCTGTGCCGCTTTGTTACTCTGGCCATCAACGGACAACTACCAGATTTTATATTACCGATATTTTACGGAGCTTCTCTGATCGCTCTCCGGAAGAAGGACGGTGGAATAAGACCTATTGCAGTGGGGCTTACTCTACGAAGACTTGTCGGCAAAGTCCTTGTCAAGAAATCAATCAAAGACATTGTTGAGTTAGTTGCCCCACTGCAACCTGGCTGTGGTATTAAGGGGGGTACCGAAGCTGCCGTACATGCCACCGCTGCATACATTGAATCACACAGAGCCGCAAACCAAAAAGGTTTGGTAAAGTTGGATTTTCAAAATGCTTTTAACATGATGCGGAGAGACCACATTTAAAACTCGGTTAAACGGCGAACCCCGGCGCTGTACGCCGCTATCTACCAGATGTATCGCTTCCCGTCCAACCTCTATTGGCAAGGAAAGACTATGCTGTCGAAGTGTGGGGTGCAGCAGGGCGACCCGTGTGGGCCTGCCCTCTTCTGCATAGAATTACATGAGCTTCAGGCACGACTGCAGTCAGAGTTGCGACCGTGGTACTTAGACGATGGACTACTTGCTGGCGATTTGCCTGATGTCCTTTCCGACATTAAGAAGGTCCAGGACTTCGAGGCGGTCTCGGGCCTGAAGCTCAACGACAAAAAATGTGAGCTCCTTGTGTTATCGCGCAACGACAGAGAGGAAACTGCTGCCGCAGTGCGAGCAAAACTACCCAATATCAAGTGGCTAACAGAGGAAAACGTTGAATTGTTGGGTGCACCGTTAACTGACGCAGCAGTTGTGGGTGCCCTCCAAAAGAGGCTCACAGATGCAAAACGGTGGTGCAGTAGATTAAAACATCTAGACGCACACCCAGCCCTGTATCTTCTACGGCAAAGCCTTTCCACGCCCCGTTTAATTTATCTTCTACGATGTTCTCCCTCGTACAAGAGAGATGACCTGCTCCACGTTCTCGACGAACTCTTCCGGACGACACTCGAATGCTTACTTAATGTGCGCCTAGGAGACAACGCATGGGCCCAAGCTACGCTGCCAATCAGCGCGGGTGGCCTCGGTGTCCGTACAACTAAAGATCTGGCCTTATCGTGCTACGTGGGCTCGATCACAGATTTTAAACATCTAATTGTTTTCATAGGCCCGGAGGGTACATCGGGGGTGATTGAACTGGCTTCGCGTACGAGCCTGGACGAATTTGAATCGCGGTGGGGGGCTCTACCGGTTTCCCCAACGCAAGAGTCTCTCGACCGCATTGTCGTAGAGCGAAAACAGGCCTATCTCCTGTCTCAGGCGCAAACCACGGCTGACAAGGCTAGACTACGAGCTTGCTTCGATCCGATGAGTGGCAAGTGGCTTCAGGCCCTCCCCTCGCCGCAACTAGGTACGATGCTGGACAATAACACACTCCGCATCGTGTCTGGTCTGCGGCTGGGGGAGTCGGTCTGTGCCGCTCATCTTTGCAACCGGTGTCGGTTCCCCGTAACAACAACAGGGGTACACGCTCTATCGTGTCGATACAGCGCCGGCCGCCACCCACGACACTATGCAATAAACGACGTCGTCTGTCGTGCACTGCATAGTGCACAGGTGCCGGCTGTGAAAGAGCCACTAGGCCTCAGCGCCAATAGTGGGTTACGACCGGACGGCAAAACTCTAACCCCTTGGGAAAGAGGTCGTCTACTTGTATGGGACGTTACCGTGTCGTGTACATTGGCCAGGAGCTACGTCGCTCGAACAAGCCAGAAAGCTGGTGCTTCTGCTTGTCTTGCGGAGGACCGCAAGTTAGCGAAATACAGAGAACTCAATCCGCAGTTTATTGTCCAGCCAATTGCCATAGAAACTTACGGACCCATGGGTGAAGAAACGTCAAAAATTTTCAAGGAGCTTGGAAAAAGACTGAACGCAGTCACAAGGGATCCTCGTTCTGGAGAGTTCCTACTGCAGCGAGTATCGATCAAGCTTCAGCGGGGAAACGCGGCGTCAGTCGAAGGGTCTCTTCCCTCCGCCGAAGGGTTCCCTGAGATCCCGTAGGAATAGAGATGTTCCTAATACTTTGCTGATTAAATAAATCTTGTTGACTATTATAATCAAGGACTTTCTTTTATTGAACGAAAGATATCGCAGCGGTCTTCCGTTGTGGATCGCGTCTAAAAGTGCACGACCGGGAAGGTGGAGTGTGTTCTCTGGCGCAACAAGCGGGTCCCCTAAACTGGCCCCGTATGGAAACGCCGGCATTTCAGACACTTCCGATAATCATGCTCAATATAAATATATACAGCGTACGTATGTACGAATGTACAAATATGTGCGCGCCGTGAGGTGTCGCTTCCAACTATACTCGATCAGGCAAACTATGTACTATGGGATTAATTTAAGTTCACCTTTTCGATTGACGTGCGAAACGGTTTGACACAAGCCAAGTTGAGCAGCACACAGCCGGCCGCGAGCGCAGGAAGATGTGCGAAACCCAGGTTGCATGTCAAAGCAGCCATAACTAAGCAACAAAGAGCAGTGGAAAGCACGGTAATGACTAGCAGAAAAAATGATCGGTTATATTTGTAACCTTAACATAACATACAAGTGCATATTTAACCATTAGCAGGTAATGTTGTACGCGTGTCTAAATCGTGGCCTAAAAATGGCGAGTCCAACTACTACATCTTACCTGGATGCACATATAGACTAGTTTGTGTCGAACCCGTAGAACGAGTGATGGAGGTATCTGTGTGTATTCACCACTCCGTCGTGGTTCTCAAAGATAAAACTTTCCCTGCTGTGGGCCGTGTAAATCATGATGATAATATCATATCATTCAGCAGGCTTGAATAACTACCGCACGACCACAAACCCTGTGAGTTTTTCATTAAAAGGGTGCCGACGGGTGACTTGCTTGTTTTGCTTTTTATTTCAATATCAGATACAAGCTTTATAGATAGTGAAAGTAGCTTATAGATATTGCAGAAACAAGTAGAATATTTCCGAAGCAATGTCATATAATTCTGAGCCTGAGGGGGTAAAGAGGAATCCGAACTAAGCAGAGTTGCAACTTCCGTACTAGTCGCCGTTTGCAGCAACGCATGTGACTCATGCAATTTGGAAAGGTCCAAATAAAAGGGGCCTAGCATATCATAATACCTGGTCACGACGTAGCAAAAGCTACCGCCAATAAAAAGTAAAGAAAGACCTTCTGTAGGGCTGACGGTCAAAGAAATTCGGGTTGGGAAATATTACGGGAGACTACTTTTCGACTAATTCATTAATTTGCTCTAAAAACTACATTTCCCCCGAGTGAGCCCTAGGTCGAGGCCTGGTGTCGACCACCTGGAGAAGGTGCCAAGCACCGCCGTGACGTTGCCACGTTGTATATCCAATGACAGCCTTTGCCGGAAAAATTCACCAGAATTCACCAAATCTGAGACACTTGCATATATATATATATATATATATATATGCAAGTGTCTCAGATTGAAGCCTTATAGGTAGTCAAAGTACCACGGTTTATATATATATATATATATATATATATATAGTAACGTCAAAATTACCGCGGCTCTCCATCGAATCCTCGTCGTACTAGAAATGCGCTTATCCGGTTGATAGGTAGCAGAAGAAAGCTCGCGGCGCGGAGAGCAGCTATTGTCAGTGCCCTCCGCGCCAGACGGATCTCGCACCACGATTGAAATCCTTGGTGTCATTTTACGAACCATCCAGATCGGATCGCAAGCAATTACACGGTAGAAGAAGAAACAGAACCTGTTCCTAAAATCCTTTTACCTGTAAATGCTAAAATCAATTGCGGGAATAGCAGCTGGCTTGTGCACGATCGAATTGATGTCCAGCTGTAAAAAAGACGACATTTCCAGAGGCCAGTGTTCGCGTTCTGAGTCTAATGTTCAGAAAGAGACAGCAAATTGTCGTATTTTTATTACAAAGCAAAACCAATACAAAAACAGTTTACTTGCGTGTTCTGTCTGTTTATGGATACATGAAGTGTCTGAATGGTACTGCCATATGCCGTTCGGCCAGATGGTGCGTGCGCTCATATCAGTCGTTTATTTCAGGAGTAACTATATCTAAGCATATGGGCATGTTTTGGGGCAAGGACGTATGGCCGCTTTGAATCCGTTGGACTACTATGACTATGTATGACGCGTGATTTAACGAGTCTATAGTAGACTCGCTCACGGCGCTGTTAAGCAAGCTTTTAACTATCTGGGACATTTTAACGCCGGCTTCTCTGCGCTTTAGGCCCTGAATTAAAGCAAAAATTGTCAACATGAGCAAAATAGTGAACAAAAATGTTCGTTACCACTTGCCCTGTCGACTTAGGCAAAAAAAATAAGTCATAAAATACGCCAACATCCTGTATATATATAGTGTGTGTATATATATATATAAACCATCTGTATACCCTAGTGAATAAGAGTATGCAGATGGGTCACGTTGGTCATACACAAAGTAATAATTATATCACTCATACTCCTTTCAGGCGCGTGTGGAAGAGATAGTGTTATAATCTTGTAACAATTTAATCCTACTACCAATAACTATAGTTAACATATATATATATATATATATATATATGCATATATATTTATATATATATAACTTGAGAGAGATCCGTACATACGGATACTCAAAGTATTAATTATAATGCACAAAATATGAATCTTCACACTATTTTAAAGCAATTCATATATTTAAGTTAAAATATCTCAAGAAATTATCAATATGCCTAAATTGCCTCACTAAACGAGCTAAAACAACCAGGTTTATAATGTTCTTCGACCCAAGTAGTCTACGGGCAGCGAAGCGCCACCAGCTTACTTACTTGCTGTGGGTCTCTTTTCGTTTGACTGGAACCGCCTACAAAAATGTGTTTTCTTCAACAGCAACAAGATACACTGTTTGCATTCTCCCTGTGATACACATATCTTAAATGGCTACCCTCAATTGACGCAGTGGAGGTAGCTGATGGCTGCCAGGTTGATCAGTAGCGTTCATGCAGCCATTTCAGCCCGATTTCATGCTTCATTCAGACTAGCAGATTCTTCCTCGCTGTCCTCTTGGGTAGCCGACTACCTCGCCGGTTCACGCCGTTGCTTCGCAGTCCTTAGCGAACTGTATAATCACTGTCTTCTATTTGTGGTATCACTGTCGGTGATACAGCAATTACTGGCTCTGGCGTGCACCGCAGTGTTGCTGCGGTAGACGGACTATTTTTCAATTTCAGAGATAAGCCGTAAGTTGTTGCGTTCGGACACAAGACAGAGTAGGCACAGACAACGATTTATATAGGGCCGCTGAACCTGTTTGATTTTCTTTACTGCTAAAAGGGCGAAGGTGCTTAAACCGACGCCGAAGTGGATTAGCAATGGTGGTTATTTAGACGCGGCACTGCAGCAACGGGCGTTACTAAGCTTCTATGATGATTTGAAGATTAGACGATAACAACAACATCAACAACAACACAACAACAACAACAGTTATGACTCACCACAAACCGATTATTGAGACGCCTTTCTGAGACGCTAAGCTTGCAGGCGGCTAGGCATTCGTATATATAGCAAGCTTGGCGTCTCAGATCTTTTCCTCTCTCTCTCTCTCTCTCTCTCTCTCTCTCTCTCTATATATATATATATATATATATATAAAATATATGGCTCTCAGACTTTTGCCGTCCAAGAAACAGTCTTAATACGTTACGGTTAGAAACGTCTCTCAGATGCCTCTGTCCTCTGGCCGAGTGTAACAAGCAGATCCTCCATTTGGTAACCGCCCCTTCGACAGAGCTGCAGCCGAAATGAACTAACTCACTGGCTCGAGACCACCCAAAACGAAACTTTCTGAAGCTTTCTCGCTTATAGCGACCTTGCACCACCGTTTGAGATGATGATCTGATTTCAACGCAGCATTGATTTGCGGTATTTGTTTCCGTCATTTGCATACCAACAATGTTTCTCACACAATAACCTGCATTGCATACACACATAGACGCCATCACAGTGTCCGTGCTCTCTGCCCAATCTGAAACATTGTAGGCATCGAAACTCAATGGCTCTGCAAGAGCTCAGCTACCCGCTGTTGAATTGCAACATTTGAACCAGACCACCAGAACCAAAACATGAATTTGCGATTTGCGTTAGCAGCAGATGGTGACTCTATGTAGTTGTTGGCTATCCCTATCCAATAGAATCGGTGCCTAGACAGCAAAAAGGTCCAAAGCAACAACAGTACTGAGAGGGAAAGAATGGTTTCTAAAAAAACATCTTGATTTGAACCTCGTTTCTTTAATTGTGAATAACGTAACACTCGCGGTTGTTTTGTTGCAATATTCGTTTTGTAGTAGTGATGTTTTTTTTTTAATTCAAATCGGATGTCAGCTAAAATGCCGATATCAGCGTGTGAATGCAAAAGCATCGAATAGCATTGATAAGCCTAGGTCGTCTGGGTGGCTTAATAAGTCGAAATGACCGTCCAGCGTGCTAAATTCGAACTGCATTGAACTGATGTTTTTACAAAGGAAAAGAAAGACTCGAGCTTACCGAAGATTTAGTTAGACTCCAAAGGAAAAGCAAGGAAGTGTAAAGCACCGGTCATTAATTGAATGAATTCCCTGTAGACTGCGAAACAAGTTCACCGCCAAGTTTCAGCAACACTCATATGTATTGGGCTGGCACGGCGTCTTTCCAATCAGTGTGAAACACAACGGCGAACGCCGGGCCCATAAGGCTCCAACGTACTACAGAGATAGCATGCACACCTATACAAACGGTTACTTCGTCGTGTGACGGTCACTGTGACCTGTTTCATTGTGACAGAGACTGAGATCCGCGTTGCCAACATTATCGATAACACGGCAGTTGTCTTTGAATAATTCAAATCGTCAAATTAAAAAGCCAATGTTTTGAGGGTAGTATTGATTAATATAGCAATGGGGGTTATTGTTTGACTACGTTGTTGACTGCGCTGCGTATTGAGATGTGTTGATTTATTTCAAGTACGACCAAACTTGTCAGAAGTTTTTGGCCGGCTTTTAATCACTAGAGATGGCGGACGCCTTGCCGAGGGGAGTTGACACTGGAGACCAAAAGCCGACGAGCGCAATAGACACTCGGCCAGCAGCAGCAGTCTAAACTGATTAGTCGATAACGGTGCACGGTGGAAACAGAGCGGTTTATTCATGGTTCTGTTACTGAAAGTTTGACGATTTATTGCTATCAAAACAGCACAATCATGCTCTTTCTCTCTCTCTCTGCTCTTTGGCCAGGATGCTATTTGGCCAATATGGGAAAAGGCTTAAATTCGTACGACGGCCTTATGTCTACATTATAAGCTGACGGCAAGGAATTATGCCTAACATAGCCAAGGTGCAAAGGCAAAAAGCTTAGCTTCAATGCTAGTATTTCATGACCACATAGGGGTAGTGAAGTATTCATTCGCTCCCAAACAAAAGCTCATGAATGTGCCGCTTAAAAAGAGGTGACTGAAATTCTACAGAGCCTTCTCAAAAATAGGAGTAGTGGCTTTGATGGGATCTACTAAAAACACTGGACCAGGGCGAATATAGATATTTCTATGACCTCCAGAATTGATGTTCTTGAAGTTGATAATTTTGAGGGTGTTTCTAACTAATAACAAAATCCGTTCACGAATCTTCGCCCCATAGGCCCAGGTATGCGACCTATATTCACCAATCAGCTCACGAGGCTTGGAGGCCATTTGTGAGCGGCTTATCAATAGCCGTGTTCGGTTTTTAAAAACCCTCGTCATTTTTGGGCAGGATTCTTAACAAGCTGGAGAAGGTGTGATTCTTTTCTACGAGTACTCTCGTGTTGTCAGCCGAAGACTGCTAGCAAGGCGAGTTGAGCTATAGTAAACTGCTGCTAATGCAGAATCTAACTCTCCTCAAGAAAAAGCCTCAGAACTGTCTGTCATTTGCTTTCCAGCTCGTTAATTTATTTGCCAGATGTATACAGGAGATGCTCTGCACGGAAATAGTGCGGAAAGAATATTGTGCATGCATACCACATCAATGCCGTACGGCGTATCCACGTGGCAAGCTACCTATGTAGAGAAAGCGGGAGACGAATGTGATTAAGTTGTCTTGTAGAAATTGCGTGGCTTGCAGTGGCAATTTGATGAAAAGGCTAATCTGTAAAGTTTGTGTTCCCAAACTTTGGGTTAGGGCTCCACATTTGGGAATCACTTTTACACTACGCATTAGCAACAACTGAAGGGCGGCATTGCTTGTTTCCCTGTACTCAGAGGCTCGCTACGTTCAAAGGCTCTCGCTGCGGTGAAGCCGTTTATGCTCGAGATCGCACTAGAGCTGAGCTACTGGAATAGGAGAGTCTAGCATTATTTTAGATTGGCAATCTTTGCTCAGCTTAAGAAGTACTTGAGTACGCATAAGAAGAGTGTCTTTTGATAGCTCAAAACAGCCAGAGGCCTCGTTGTATCTTTCTTAGAAAACTGTGAGTGGAAGACTGTGGGAGGTTAAAGCTACCGGAAAAGGAAACACAACCTTGCCATGCGGGAATGTGGGAACAATAAATACATTGTGCGGTGATATCACTACCTGGTCGTAAGACTGTGCCAGTAAGACAAGTTTGGTCAGACATAAGACTGTTCCAGTAAGACAAGTTGGGTCTGACTGGGAAAAGCGTCTTGAATATTATCAATCAGATTGTCGCCAAACTATTTAAACTTAAAATAAAACACAATAATGAAATAGAAAATACATTTATTGGTGACATATTTTCCTTTATACTTACAGTGGGAACCAAATCAATATTTTAAGCTAATTTTTAACGGTCTTTATTATTGAATGAGGGAAAGTTCATTACAGTTAAAACATTGTTAGAAAAAAGATAGTCAACTGAAAGTTTGGACAAATTGTTACGAGGCTAAATATATGCTGAATCAAAATGTCTTAAACAGCAAGCACGAGCTGTGTGTTCGCTTCAATTCAACTTGATTTACTTACCAATAATTTGTCATATCTGTGTGAATGTATGAGCATATTTGCAGAAAATGTGTGATTGCCAGAGATCAAACTTGCAAAGCTTAAACCGATCGGCCGATAGCTGAATATGAATATAAGTTTATGAGTTTTGAGATGATTAGACAGTCTTATGAGTCTAGGCCACCTCACGGCATTTCCACATACTCGTAGTTAGCATCAGAATGACTTGCCGACCGGACCACTTTTTCTTTCAGGCTGACTCTCAGCCAACATTTAACGTCTACGGATTCGCTTTCGCATTGCTCCGTAAGACAGACCCTATGCATATACATGTGCAACGGCGGGAATCGAACCCGTCCATCTATGTCGTCCCCGGTGGCAATGCGCACCAAATGCACCACGCCACCAGACTCGACCGACCGGGAGATCCGGCGTGATGCCGAGCTGAAGCGACGTTAGGGCTGTGTGCCAGTCTCCGCTAGAGGGGTCTGGTGCCGCGAAAATCACGGCGCGGTCCCTTGGTTGTTCCAGGGTTTCGATTGGTGATTGGTCGATGATCTGATCATATACTTATCGAGCGCATGCTGTTGGGGGTCCGAATTAGGTACGCTTCTTTTGGCATAATTTATATTGGTTGTCTCGTTCTCTATTTCTGACCGCGTAACTCTTTCACCTGTAGCTCCGCAAAAGAGTCAATTTAAATTAGTGAAGCGGCGTAGCAGGCGGGCGTCAGCTCTTCTGATCTCGAGGTCACTTTTGCTTCTAGAGATTGCCTTGTTCTCTTATCCAGTTGGTACTTGCAAATCGATGCTTAAAGCTTAATTTTGTATATCTTTGCTGGTTTCGTTGTCGGCATTTTATTCTTCTGGGCATAACGACGCGGGAGATGCTCGTAGAGTGTAGTTGAATCGTGGCGATTTGGGCCTGCATCATATCGGGAACCGGTGTCTAGAGACATTTAAATTACTCCTCACTTAATTTTAGGGTGAACCGTCGATAGCAACGATTTCACATCTTGATGCATTGGACGTCAGCTAAACCTCTTTTGGGAACTTGTCGGACTGAAATTAAGTCTGCCGTAGCCTACCAGCTAGACCCCTTAACGTAGCGTCATATATGTACCAGACGTTAAAAAAGTCAATCAAGTCGTCTGGCGTTTGGGGCAAGGATGCACTCAGACTGACAAGAGAGCCTGGGGAGAAGCTCTTTGAGGTCACAGCGGAGCCAAGATCAACCGTGTCATTGGTACTACAGAAAGGCAACACTAAGATGATGTTGTATGGTTACCAACACTCAAGCAATAATAATAATAATAATAATATAAGCAATAGTGTGGATGCTATATAATAAATACATTAGTATTTGTGATTCACGTACACAACGATAATACCCCCTTGCTCCAAAAATGTATTATTCTTATCATTACTATTGTCATCCTTATTTACCCCGATGGAAGCTTCCAACTGCGGCGACGGCAGCGCCAGCAATAACCAAGACAACAAACAGCCGAGAGACAGGTGGTGATTTAGATCATTTCTCTAGTAAAGAGCTTTGATTACCGATTGCTCTCTTTATCTACCTTCCCTATCTCTTTTGCCCTGCACCGACCAGGTGCTAATTTGCTCCGTTTGTCCCTCATCCGAGTATCGCTGTATCGATTGGTGATCAAGCCGGGCTTATCTGGTTTGTATGGTTGTGATTGATTGCCCGTTGGACAGAAATTGAAAACCGTGTCGTCGTCGTCGTCGTCGCATTACCTCTTTCGGCGCGCAGACGTGCGACTGGTGTGGACGTCGTATTCGCGTTTCGACTGAGTGTTTTTGCGGCCAATCACTATAGTTGACTGAGCATGAAATGATGCTGAATAGCCTTAGACTGTGCAAACAAGCTGTTCCGAGTAGCAAGTAGTTTCTGTCTGCGGCGGGCCTTTGCGATGCAAATGGTGCCATTGACGTTTCGCGCCCGCTGCCCTTGAGTGCTGCTTCTTGCCCCGGCTTCCTTTGGGCCCAAGCAGCCAAGTGATATTCTTAGCACAGTGAACCATATCACGTATATATATATATATATATATATATATATATATATATTAAGAGAGAGATAGAGATAGCAGAAGGGGAATTTAAAGAAAGAGAGGGTACGTCGACTTTAAGGTAATAAGGTACGTTTCTAAATCAAGCCTATAGTTAGCGCACTCTGCAATAAAAATGCGTAAATTTTAAGTGCTTCCATAAAGTGTCGTCCATTTCCTATCTCCACTCTGCGAGCAGGAGGAGGAGGAGGAGGAGAATTCGAATTGCAACGGTCTGCCGAACGTGTGCCGCCCATACCGCCTTAACGCTCCGAGACTCGGATAGATCGAAGTTTCGATATACGCGAGCATCAGTTCGTCGTTTTCTACGCGACGCTCACGTGAAAGCCCACGCGTGAAAAGCCTCGATCGCAAATGTCCGACCGAAATGATAAAGAGACGACAGCCAGAGAGACATACGCATATATAAATATAAATAAATATATATATATATATATATATATATATATATATATATATATATATATATATATATATATATATATATATATATATATACAGCTAAAGAGCGATCGGCAGATAGATAAATATATATAGTTAAACAGATATTCAGATCGATGTATGCATGGATGTATGGCTGGCTGGCTGGCTGGCTGGATGAATGAGTGGATCAAGCGTCTTCTACTCGATACGTGTCGTTTCTCCGTCCGTTCGGCTGCGGCCGCTGCTGCTGCTGTTGCGGCTACTACAGCATTGGCAACCGCTCCCACTGTCGTCGCTGGCTCGTTTGCTCGGTTCGGCTGATGCGACGTCTTCTGCCGTTTCTGCTGCTGCTCTTCTGCTTCTGCTCTTCAGCTGCTGATGGGTTATCATCGGATGGGCGCCAAAGCGGAAAATGACCGTTTACACGATCCTGATGGCGGACGAACCGAACGAAGCGCTGCTGGTCGTCCGCGGGTCGCACTGAAGCGACCACGTAGCCAGCCCCCCCCCCCCCCAAAAAAAAAGGTGGCTGTGGCGAGAAAATTAGCATGTCATTAGCTGCGTTCTCTCATGCGCCACGTTCTCGAAACGGCCACTCAAACTGGCACAGATTTGAACGATAGGCTGGCGGCGCCTCTCGGGAGTCGTCGTCACCAGCGTTGCTTGCTGGCGTTGTTGTTGTTGTTGTGGATGTTGTTGTTGTTGTGGGTGTTGTTGTTGTTGTGGGTGTTGTTGTTGTTGTGGGTGTTGTTGTTGTGGGTGTTGTTGTTATGGGTGTTGTTGTTATCGCTGCCTATGCTGTTTATCTTATCTATTATTCTTCACTGGTTTTCTGCTTTGCTGTTTATTGCTGGCTTGTTTCGTTTATTAAATGCGAGTGACGCCACTAACAAGCTGTTCGAGCTTTACCCACAGAACCAAACTATACATTCGAATGGTTGGTGGATATGAGCACATGTTAACAATTACTTTTCAGTTTCGCACGCCAATTGGTCCCGTATTGCAATATGCCGGTGGCGTGATAAACTGTGCTCAAAGCCAGATTGCCGTTGCTAGGACGCGCCATAAATAGTTCCTAATGTTTGGCGGCAAATAGGAGCCAGAATACCACCTTGCGCGTCACATCACATGATCTACGCCTTCCGTAAGCAAATTTCACATATCAACACTTGGTGACTGATTAGTCTGCAATTTTGCACAACGTTAAATCAAGCTTGAGAACTTTAAAGGTTGTTTATGTTGTTATGATTTAACCATCAAGCAATCGATATTTTGTATTTAGCCGTAACTCTAACTCAGCTCAGAATCCGCCGCAATTCTTTGCTAGATGAAGAACACCCAACAAGCGGATTTGTCCGAAATTACGAAACGTGTTTTATTTTATCACGGCTAAGTCTTAGTGCTGATAAGGTAGTCTATTTCACCTGCGGGAAGCGCGTGGTACCAAACACAGGAACGTCAGTCGCCGCAATTAGTAGGTCTCCGACAGAATCCAGAAAAATCAGAAGAGAGACGTGTCGCACAATGAACAAGCACCAGGACCATGGCAACTACGAGCTAAGCTTGCCCCCCGCTGTATACCGTCCATGCAATATTGTCACTTGAACTCCTTTGCGACAGTAGACCGATTTTTTTTCGGTTGTAGTATTCGAATATGTAGTACTATCCGTGCACAAGATGCCCTTTCTTTACTGCCAGCTCATTTGACAAAACAAAAGCCTCAGGCATTTGCGTACAGCACAGCTGATAACACAAATAATTTTGCGTCTACAATACTGGTAACGAATGCCATAAGGAGATCAACAACCTTATGGGTTACCCGACGGTTAAACCGTCTTTAGTCCATATCCATTTAAGGTCCATTTCCACCAGAATAGCATAAATTCTACTTAGAAGGATTAATTCACCAAACTTACTATCTGTCTCAGCATGTTCGGAATGCTGTAGCAAACACGAGTCTCCGAGCTTCGGCCTCAAAGCGTTGCTTAAAGCGTTCAGAAGATAATGGCACGGTCTAAACGGGCCTCTTATATCATGCCGGAGACGTCTCAACTAAGGCTGCCCTTGAAAGGCGTCATCAGGTCTTTCAAGAGCCATTACGTTCGCCAAATGACGCTGCGTGTGTGTGAGTGAGACAAGCATTCATTTAGGCGTCATCTGGCGTTGGAAAAAGTAAATCACCATTATATATTTCATTCAACGGAATATATACAGGTAAACTAATTGCTCTCCTCTGCACCGCGTTGCTTACGGACCCAACGAGAAAGATAATGGAGTGAGCAGTTTGTAAGTGCCGGACAATTAACTGCTGCTTCTGCATGATATACACTGCATTGGTGTGCCCAATACTGACAGATGCACACACTGTAGTCCTTATGGAACTCAGTACTCAAGCACATCAAAGTATGACTGTGTGCGATCTACCTTATGTAATTATTTAATATTTGTTTAATAACAATTTAATAAAGGTGGCGACAATTGCAAGCGGCCCTATTCAAAAACTAAGGCAACTTAAAGATAATTAGCTCTTCAGTTGAAGTTCCAATTATCTAGATTTTTTTTGGTAAGTAACTTAACGGAGTAGCCCAACGGCAGTCGTCGTATGCAGCGCTGGTTTACGTCCAGACCTCAACGGCTGATATTTATGTGTGTACATCTTAAGCGCAACACTGGGAAGAGTCTGCGATATTGCCTCTACCTACCCATTTATCGATATGCGCATAACGTGCTAACGTGGGACGTACCAACGCCTAGCTGATCACTAGTGTGAGGTGCCTCCTTTAAAGATTTGCGTATCAAACTTAGCGCTAGAAGCACTATGCAAAGGTGTCCAGCGAATATATCTAAATTTGCGTAACATATACAGAGAGTTGTAATTGCAAAACCACTACTCGATAATGAATAAGGTCATTACCATAATAAAAAGTAATTTTTAACAAGAGTTTATTATTACTATTATTAACAATATGTGCATGTATCACAATCACCTATATATTACCTCTATAACATTTAAAATATTGCTTATCTTGTTTGTATTGCATGAGTTTCGGTGATCACTCAACATCATCTTAGCGCTGCCTCTCTGTAGACCTAATGCCACGTTCTGTCGGAGGAACGCGATCGATCTTGGCTCCGCTGAGGTCTCAAAGAGTTTCTTCTTAAGCTTCTTTGTAAGTTTGAGTGCATCCTTGCACTAAACGCCAAGTGACTTGAGAACGAACTCTATTAAAACGTGATCCTTAAGAAAATACGCGTATAGACGCCGTTTGTGTATCTCCCGCTACGAAATAATCTGGCCCACCCTTGCGCTGGCTAGTGCACGATAGCCGAGGGCGTACGGGTCGGAGACAGTGACGTCTTACGCCACCGACCGATTACGGTTCCAGTTCCGGTACTTAAGGTCGACGCCTGGTCGCCTTTATGCAGTCTACCAGGCTCCAGCGTCACGCAGAAGCCGGCTTGTCTGAAAGGGCGCCCGAGGATTGATGGCATCGTGGCGGCCCTGCGTAAGACCGGCCAGCTTAGTGCAGGTAAGCCGGTGCAGGCCGAGTTCATCCACCGGTTCACCACATGGACATTCCGCCCTCTCAAACATGGCAAGGCCCAGTCTGAGACCACTGGCGGCACAAATCTGGTCATCGGCCAGCTTACTGCCGACTGGCTCGGACTGAAAGACGTCGAACCACTCTCCGGTGGCGTCGGATGAAACCGCTTTTAGTCAAATACCGTCTACATCTAACTCACAAACTGACCAGTAAGTAACCTCAGTGGCGATTTGGTCCCACCCCTTCTGCCTAGTGATCTGTTCCTCAGAAGGATGACCAGACTGACCTGCGTCCCAAGTCCTTGCGGCGTCTTGTTGGTGGCTTATGAGTCCGCCAGCAGTAGCGGCCACAGCGGAGGCGCAGCTATAGGGTATATAGCTATATACGTATAAGTCTTGCCTGCGTACATGTCTTATCATCGAGCGTCAGGTCAATAATACTTTGCAAGGCTCTTCTCACCTGGTCGCCACGGTCCAAAGCTTCTCACGGCAGAAAGAAGGGAGGTGAGATCCGTAGTGCCCACAGGACATTTTGCACTCCCAATAAAATTCAATACAATTATCTCCTTCACTTAAAAAGGGGCTGAATAAAATAAATAAATTGCTCGCATTCGCGGGCTAGGCGAGCGGTTTCCCAAATAAATGAGTGATTAACGACTGCCACACATGCAAACTCGGGCGGTTGAATGGAACTGCGAGTCCGTACGCTGTTTGATCGCACGTGGTAGTACCTATAAATCTGATCATTGAGTATGAGATCTTTAAAAACGCGGTAGTCATCATGACGCTGGTACTCCGCGACACTCTGCCACGCGTCAAGTTGCACCTTCTTGAGACTCTCTTTAAAAACTTGTCCTGAATACGCTGCGGCAAACAGATATCCTTGACGTAGAAAGGTGCCCACACGTGAGTACAGTATGACCATTTTGACACTACGAGGGCTTCATAAAGGCGCAGGTATTCGGAGGCATCTTGCAATGAGAATACCCTCAGTATAAGATTGCTCAGTCGAGAGGCAGCTTTTACTAAATCGGCAATGTGTATCCGACACTTTATATGCCTAACTAACGTAACTCCTAGGTCCTTGTAGGATGTTACCTCATTTATTGGGAAATCTTTTAGCTGATACTTGAAGTTGTCGGGAGATATCTTCAGAACCGCACTTTTCGGAACTGAGATTACCATATAATTTAGCTCACACCAGGTGACAATACTATAATATTCAGGCGATCCTCGTTTCCTCTAAGCTGGGCATATAAAGTGTCGGGTATAATAATAATAATAATAATAATAATAATAATAATAATAATAATAAGAATAATAATAATAATAATAATAATAATAATAATAATAATGACCTAACGGTGTAACAATCCCGCTATGGACTAAAGGCAGATGCTTGGTATGGGATGCTACAGTGTCCTGTACAGTGGCTCCCTCGTATATATGCCACAGTTCACTAGAAGCGGGATGGGTGGCCAAGCGCAGATAATGGGAAAAAACGCAAGTACCAAGAACTGGAGACAAGTTACTTCGTAGTGCCAATATCTATGGAAACAATTGGTCCGGTAAGCAAGGGAACCAAGAGATTCATCAGTGAGCTGGGCCAACGGATTACAGATCTCACAGGGAATCGGCGCGAAGGCGAGTTTCTACGGCAACTGCTGTCGCTTGCAGTGTGCTGAGGAAATTCCGGCTGTATTGTCGGTTCCATGGAATAATATTTAGGAGCTGGGAGAAGACAAGGAGTACACGTTCACACCTCACAATTGTAACATTTAAACAATATTAATAAATAATAATAATAATAATAATAATAATAATAATAATAATAATAATAATACTAATAATAATAATAATAATAATAATAATAATAATAATAATGACCTAACGGTGTAACAATCCCGCTATGGACTAAAGGCAGATGCTTGGTATGGGATGCTACAGTGTCCTGTACAGTGGCTCCCTCGTATATATGCCACAGTTCACTAGAAGCGGGATGGGTGGCCAAGCGCAGATAATGGGAAAAAACGCAAGTACCAAGAACTGGAGACAAGTTACTTCGTAGTGCCAATATCTATGGAAACAATGGGTCCGGTAAGCAAGGGAACCAAGAGATTCATCAGTGAGCTGGGCCAACGGATTACAGATCTCACAGGGAATCGGCGCGAAGGCGAGTTTCTACGGCAACTGCTGTCGCTTGCAGTGTGCTGAGGAAATTCCGGCTGTATTGTCGGTTCCATGGAATAATATTTAGGAGCTGGGAGAAGACAAGGAGTACACGTTCACACCTCACAATTGTAAATAATAATAATAATAATAATAATAATAATAATAATAATAATAATAATAATAATAATAATAATAATAATAATAATAATAATAATAATAATAATAATAATAATAATAATAATAATAATAATAATAATAATAATAATAATAATAATAATAATATTAGGTAAGTCAAAAAGCTCGTCGGCTTTCTGGGACCACATTTTTGAAATTCCCGCGCTCTGCAGCAGGACCGCCTGAGAGTGCGGCTGGGTATTTACATTCAGGAGCAGACCCGTGGCGGCGCGACGGTATACCGGTTTAATTATTATTATTATTACACTGATGAATACTGTTGCTTCATCACAATTACAGAAAGTAGAAGGAGACTAAGGTTATTGCTCTGCGCAACACCCGCAGTCTGTCTAAACTTAAGATATACAGTGTTGTCGTTCATAATTCAGGAAAACAGCCGTCAATATTTTGATAAAACATGGTGGAGCACCATATGTTGTCCATTTCCATACGGCAGCTTTGTGAAGTGCAGTATTAAAAGTGGACTTAAAACCACAAATATTGCAAACATAGGGCGCCCGCAGTAACTCACGCTGGCGTTTTTTTGATATCGTCAACATTTATCTTGCTTTGTGTGTTCACCTGCAGCGCCTGAGTCCATGTTTTTCTTCTAGCATGAAGCCATGTAATTTGAGAAAATTTTCCAAGGGTCGAGTTGGAAGCAACGATAATCGTTTATAGCTTTTCTTAGAAGTTTCTTGCCAGATTGAAGGATTCAAATATGACCGTTGTGCTTAGGAATTAGGATTGTTCGATATCGAGGGCGCATACAATGGGCTGACACACTCGCTCCATTGTATGCGCCTTCTTGTTAATATGCGGATCCGGATAAGCTTTGCACGGCCACGTCACGAAGCTGGGCCTACTGTTTGTATGTTGTTACGTTCACAGTTTGAGGTGTGCCAGCCAAATTGGAGTAAAATCATACACTATGTGTATTTGTCTATTATATCCCTGATGTGACATTCTCAAGATTACGTTTGTAATAAGAGTGAGGGTGAGTAAGGGTGAGAGATTCCCCTTCTTGCTATCGAGTACAGAAAACCTAAAAATGACTATGCAAAGCCCTCTGTTCATTAGCGTTTTCGTATGTTTTTTTCTGCAGCCTCAATAGTGTTGACCTCCCTTGTAGAAACCATATTAATTAACCGAAAGAAGACAATTTTCTCGAGTTCCTCTATCAGTCGTCCGGCGATAATCGACACCGAGCTCAGTGCGAACACCTGATCGGCATGGTCAATCAACCGGCATGTGAGTTTTTTTCTAAGCCGTGCGTGCATTCGCCGCCCTCGGTTACATCCCTTCCAGGCAGGCGACGGCAATGTCTTAGTTCTACCAGTAACTAGGTCGATGGCTCACAGGCTTTCTGGACCACTGCAATGAAGTCATTTAAGTCTGGGTTGTCTGGAAGTATACTGCTGCCGCGCTTAGTCTCTTCTCTCAGTACGTCCATCTTCCTTTGCCTGGCTGACCATCGCAGTAGGGCTGCCTGCGCTTCTAAAGACTGTTGATGGTACTTTACTAATACCGTAACATGCCTATTTGCAGACTTGTGCTTTTATCGGAATTTATGGAGCTATCATATAGCCACGTCGTTATTCTTATTCGTTGCCCATCTGTCCTTGTTGGCTATCAATTAATGACAAAGCAAGCATCAACCTGATATTGTCTAGTCGTGCTATCCAGCAGGTCGTGAGGTGCCCGACATCTGTTTAAGTTTGTTAACAGCGCGCTTACTTTTACCATAACGGGTAAGTTTAGAAGACCCTCGCCGCCGCTCAAGCCGTGGCTGCCGGTTAGCTGGGCGCTTGAATGTGCGCTTCCGGAAACTCTCCTTTATAAAGTTGTGCTTCAGAAATTTCTGAAGCAGCAGAGAAGAGGGTTTCATTGTTTAGCGCGGCCAAATATCCGTTGAGCTTGACATAAGCAGAGACACTTCTTACAGCAATCGCGCGTGATATATCTAGTTGCACAGCGTTAAACATTTGTCAGCAACCTGCTTAGTCTGCAGGCTAATTGTCAGTGACTCCGAGTGCTTCACAATACAAAAAGGCAACACTCCACATTTAGGAGCTGATAGCTCAGACCTATAAAATCTGTCGGTACAGAAGCCATCCTGTAATACATCTGTATCATGTGCATCATAAATGAGCATGTATAGATTTATATAATCGGTTTTGATGGAACACTTTATTGACGTAATATGACACATTTCACCTTACAAATAAACAACATGAACAGCAGGCTTCCTAAGACGGCGTCCTGCGAACAACCAGTTAAAAATTATGCCCCCACCAGATAAACTCTCCCACTTCAAGCTTATAGGGTCTCACGTCTCCACTGCCTAATTTTTGAACCCGCCCTCAATGACTCTACTGGAGTAGGAGCGAAGGTGACTAGACCGCGGGGCAACGTTTTAAAGGCGCCCTTGATGTCGCAGTAGATGAGCTTCACCAGATAATCTTCGTCCGCAATCGTCCAACCGTCGATGTCGCGGAAAAACCTTAGCAGATCGCCTGTAGTGAACTGTAGAAACAGATGACCCGCGCAGAAGATTTTGCATGTAACTGGCGTCAGTGATACGGGCTCCTCGTTTGTCGGATTTGTCTTTATTCCAGTCTTGTCTCTAGACTAGAATTAAGACACATTAGTAGAATAGTAGATCACACTCAGAGAGCGTAAATATATATATATATATATATATATATATATATAGTTTTTTGCACTTTCGTACTTGATATTCATTTTTTGAGATTTGTGTTATTTCTCGACGAAGTTCACTTGAAGCAGAACATGCACTAAATCAGCAGTGTGTTACTTTTTGATCGCATGAAAATTGTTTTAGGGTTGAAAAAAAATTCAACCTTAAACGACTACCCTCCGAGCAACAAAGAGTAAAAGTGAAAGAAGCGCGTTTATATACTTGCAACCCGTCAATCGTGTGTGCATATTACAATGCAAGTATAGACAGTGTACAGAAGCAAGCATTTTATCTTTTTATATATATATATATATATATATATATATATATGGTAAGCAAGGGTGAACCTTTATGACGATTCGAGTCAAGTGTGAGAGTCATGCTCAAACGTGGCAGAACATGACGAAAAACAGGCGAGCAAAGTCGGAGGGATGGGGTGGAGCGTTCGGAGGGTCATTCGGAATCGCGCGCATTGCGGCAGTCATGTCATCGTCGTCGTCGTCGTCGGGGGTGAAATTGGGAAGGCAACGGGAAGAGGCAGAGGGGCCGAAGGGATGTTTTAAAGGATGATTTATGACGACAGCGGTAGAAGAGGAGGTCGTCGCCTGCCAGCGTCTGAAGGCGCCCGACCGACCGACTGAATGACTGACATAGATGAGTCTAGCAGTGGGTGGTGAGTGAACAGTGCGTAGGGCGTAGTAGGAAAGGGGAAAAAGCAGAAAAAAAGTAGAGGAGAAACAAGAAAAAGTAGAGGAGAAACAAGAAGAAAAAGAGAAAGAAGATGGTGACGGCGGCGGCGACGACGACGGCGGCGAGTGCACTGCGGCTATTGGAACGGATCGGAAAGTCTGTCTGGAACTTTGGCCCGTCGGGTGTTCGTCGAAGAGCATCAGCAGCATTATCACCATCATCATCATCATCGTCGTCGGGAGAGGTGCTTCTGCCTTCGCCAGCCAATGCTGCTGTCTTGCTTGTCTGTCATGTAGTTAATCGATTCGGCAAAAGATAAATGAACAACGCTGCCGCGCGCGCCGCCGTCAATTTAACGGCGAAGCTAGGCGAAGGGAGTGAGTGTAGCTTTCCCCGATGCTGCTGCTGCTGCTGCCGCCGCTACTGCCGTCGCCGCCGCCACCACGCCACCCCCAGCTCGACAGCAAACACATCGTTCAATAAATATCTGTCAAGTCAAACCACCCGTCACGCGGCACGCCGGCGCAGACCAGACCGGCAGAAGCTGCCACAGAGAATTGTGAGTTGTCTGCTTGCGCTATATATATTATGGTGGACGACGCGCTCGGCTGACGGACGCGCCCTCCAACGAACGACACGGTCTCGCGTCATCTCCTTGCCGCCCCTGCCCCCCCCCCCCCAACGGGAATTTCATAATCGCCTCTTCACGGTGAAGAGGCAACGAGCGAGGGCAGGGAGGGGGTAAAGATCAAATCTTAGCTTAAATTTAGAAGCACTAAATGCTGAACTAGTAGTACAGGACATACTAGAGGCACAGCTTGCGGCTGACACCGCCAATGCACTGCATGGCCTTCGTTGAAGTTTGAAAAACAGTTCATATTATTGCAAACATTTACGGAGTATCCCGCTGTAAGAAAGGAAACGACAACAAATCCTTGCTACTGCTGCTACTACGACTCCTCGAATAACTACAAAAATGAGAATAGCTACGAGTATTGTGTATTTACGCTTACTGCTATATTGTTGCTTAGCTGTCATTGAGAGCGATCCCCATTATATATATATATATATATATATATATATATATATATATATATAGGGGATATTATTAAAGGAGTCGCTCTTAATGGGAGTCTTACCAAGCAATGAAACTCATAAATGCTACTGACTGATGTCATCGCAGCCTAGAGACTTGAAACATTGTATATATACATATATTGCGATGACGTCAGTCAGTAACATTTACGAGTCTCATCGCTTGGTGACACTCATAAATGCTACGAGTGTCATCGTAAACTGACATTTGTTTGAGACTTGAAACAGGATTGCAATGGTAATGTAAAAAACAAGCCCAAAATACAAGCTTATTATTGATTTACGAGCCGCTATATACATATGTATATATATATATATTTTTTTTTTTTGTACGCGAGTTATAAGTTGTAGTGCCAGTGTGTATTTATAAATAGGTTGTCGTAACCGAGCAGTTCCTGATTATGTTTTTTTTTCAAAAACAATTTTGCCGATCGTTTTTGCTTTGCTGGCTGGACTATACACTACAAAACCAAACATGTTTTTCCTGGACTTGCAGCCTTGTTAGCAAGTTGGCAATTGACGCGATTTGGCGTAAGGTTGCATTAATAATCAAAGTTTATACCGCTACTAATATCGATCATAACAGCTACTTAGCAGCTTCATGCAACCTTCATCAAATTTCATGCAGATCAACAAAAAATTCTAATATGATCTTACAGGTAATGTTGGCCTCCGGTATGCCGGCACCGCACGTACTAAAGGGATGGGTTGAGCTTATACATCAAGTGTGGCACTGCGGCGATCAACGCGAAACACCTTCATAAGCATGTTCCGTTGATAGATTCTAAGTATAGATGTTTGTTCATTTCCGTCACCTAACGTCAAAGTATAGGTGCACATGTGGGCTTCAGTATGGTATATTTTACGTGGCACGCATTGCCTCAATCCTGTATTCTAGCTTTATCCAAGGTAGGACAACTCATGTCATATAGGACGAGTTTCAGGATTCATCGACGTGTGTCGATCAATCATACCACCTAGTGTGTGAGGGCCCGTTTTTATAGTCAGTCTGCACTACGCCTATTCACGCGTCCAGCTACGCTGGAGGTAGGGGACTCGGTATGAACAAGTCTAGATCACGGGATGACGTGCCCGGAGCCTGGAGTCGGTGCCGGGACCTGCAGTAGGCTTAGCCACAGATCGTTCGAATGCCCTCTCACACTGTCTTTGTCTGTTTCACACTGTCCGGCCGGATGGACTCCATCAATCTAGACGTCAATCTGGCCGACAGGCTCTCCATTTCATCTCTCCAGGCGGATGGGCAGGTCCGACCTGTGTGCCCGTTAGCGAGGGATTGAAGCCCGAAGTGTCCTGAGTAGCATTGTAGCAGCCTAATTGAGCAACTTCGAATCTGCTAGCAGAACAAATATATACATGAAAGAGAGAGAGAGAGAGAGAGAGAGAGAGAGAGAGAGAGAGAGAGGGAGTCGGTTCATTTGCCCCTCCGACAGGCAGTCTGGGCTGTAGGGAATGTGCTGTAGCCTCAACCTTCAACGCAGTTCCATCTAAGCGAGACTCGAATGGTTCCGCTGCCACGCTGGTGATGTTCATAGCCGATTTAGAACCGTACAACGAGATAGATGATCGCGCTAGTGCGAGCTCGTAGTACCATGTCACGGGTAAAACTTAGGTAGCACTAATGGTGCTGATGGTAGTAGTGATGCTGATGGCTGATTGTGTGCGATACAATGATGGGAAGCAACAGAATGTAGATCAGATGTTTGGCGTCGGCACGCATAGGCAAGCGCAATATCACGTCGCGTGCCATGGCGCGTGTGATGATCTATTCATGTATCACAAACCAGACAGAAGTAGTGGTGATGGCAGCAGAAACGCAAGCACCGTTGAAACGTAGCCAGGGCGATTCTTATTAAGAAGAACTCCTGCTGGTCAATATACACTTCATTTTACACTCAGGTGTAAAGACACACGACGGTAACTTAGACCTCAGTGTTCGTTGGGAATGTTTAAAATAAAATAAAAACAAACCGTTCTCTTCATTTACTTTGATTTGCTGACAAGGTCCAATTTAATATTGTTGTCGTGATTACTTGATTGATTGGTGCCCCGTTAGGCGAAGCACCACTAGGTACATTTATACGAATGGTAATTAGTATTATAGTGTTTTACGAAACAGTGATTGGTTCATACCTTAGTGCACAGTCATGCTTGGTTTATGCATTCATGTTACAAGTAGCATCATCGTATTTTAAATTGCAGCAGAGCATCGTTGGAGAGATTCATCGTGAAACTTCTCATGCTGATGACACTTCTCTCTGCGGCTTTTGACTCGTTGCCTGTTAGCCGTGTAGCAGCACCTAAATTTCAGCCAGTTTTTGTTCTTACTTCCCCTTTCCGCCAATAACAATTGTATTAATAAAAATCCATTTTGGATAATGACAGCATAGATAACTTTACGGTAACTTCGAATTTTCTTTATACTTACCTCGCACTACCGTTAATTTCACTGCTGTTAATTTCGCTGCAAAATACGAGTGCGTCTTTTTGAGGCTTTCCCTGAATTCACTGTACTATTTATTCAGAGTTGGAAGTGCAGATCTGAATCATATTTGCGCTGCTATAATGAAGCCGACACGTTCACACATCATGCATAGTTTTCAAATAGCACGGCGATAGAAAATAATCAACTAGAAAATGCCACGTTTCCGTCCAAATGCTGTGTGTGTTGGTTCGCGCTCATGACTCGCAAACTTGGACAAGATCAACTGCCCTGCAGTAGTTTTCCTGCAGACGTGCCATCCGGCACTGGCGCAGTTCGAGTGCGTTTGCGAGTCGCTACAGTCGGTTGCAGGCACAAGGTGACGAAACCAGGACAACGGACAACGTCAAGCGACAAACGAGAATGTCTGAATGTCTGAATCATCCATCAAACGAAGTGACGACGAACTGCTCCGCCCGCAGTTCCGTCCACTTTCACTTCCACTACCACTGCCATTTAGGCTTTTCCGTTTCCCTGCCTCTGCGTGTCTGCTCGTCGCCGCAACCTCGCTGCCGTCTTTGCAGGTCCTCGTCACTGTCGTCACTGTCGTCGCTGTCGTTGCCCGTGTCGTCAGTGCATCATCTGCCTTTAAATCTAATATTATAGCCGTACAAGCGCGCTTAGGCTGCGGTGTCACTGGTAATGATGATGGCGATAATGATGATGACGTTGATCATCGTCATCGACAATTTTTCTTCCTCCGACATGAAAAATGGATTATTGACAGTTGCCCCGCGGAACGACCCATCTCTACAAGGGCGGCCGACCGGTCGGCTAGATGGATGAACGACCAGAGTAGGGTAGCAGAGCATAGGGCCAGGCAGGGAAAGTGGG
Source organism: Dermanyssus gallinae (assembly GCA_003439945.1). NCBI lineage: Eukaryota > Metazoa > Arthropoda > Arachnida > Mesostigmata > Dermanyssidae > Dermanyssus > Dermanyssus gallinae. The sequence goes on along the minus strand of QVRM01005863.1, from coordinate 144,043 downwards.
CGTCGATAGCCAGCCCAGAGACTGGAGCAGAGCGTGAGTGATGCGAAAAGCGCGGAAAGGGAGACACGAGGTGGGTGTCTTGGTGAGGAGCGATGGTCAGACCTAAGGTAGAAAGGACACACTAGAGTAGAGAAAAACAGATCGGAAAAGACAGAGCGGTGAAAGCGAACAAGAAAAACGGCGATACAGCGAGGGAAAGGGTAGCTGAGGTAGAGAACCGGTAGTAGAAATCGCTCTTGGAAGAGGCCAGTCGTGTCCCGCACGTCCTTTTCCCGGCGTGAAAAAGGGTGGCGAACGTTGAGATGATCAAGACAGAGAAAAAGAGGGAAGTATACGGAGATCGAGAGTAGGGAAAGAAAGGGCTAGAGTAAGCGGAAAGAAGATAACGAAGTGCAAGAATGAGAAACTAGCGCCGGCGATCCTTGAAGAAGATAGCTTAGATACGACCACGACGACCACGATCGCCGCCACGGCGTTACAAATGAAATGCAACGGGGGAAACATCGTAGGGAGGGGGGGGGGCATACAACGGCGGTGAATGACGAAGTATATAGAAAGAAAAGTTAGCAAAGAAGGCGAAGAAGCAGAACGTGAAGATAGTACAGGCACGACGAGGATGAGCTAGGTAGGTAAGGGCAGACAGAAGTCGAAGATGCCCACCGACGCCACGAGACCACCAGCACCATCTGCACCAGCAGCAGACAGCAGGGGTGGCATTATGGTAGCAGGCGAGAGGAAGTACAGCTTAGATGACGCGGGAAGTTTAGCTCCCCGAAGTCGACAACAACGACGACGACGACGGCGGCGCCGAGCTCCCGTGGTCCGGTGGTCCGGCGTTCAGCACAGCCACTAGACCGCTCGGCTAGCCCCGGTCGGCGGTTCCCATCCGACCGGCACGAACAACAACCTCGCGAAGAGTAATGGTCCTTTTATGAACGGCAGCCGGAGCAGCGGCGTCGCTAGTGACGACGCCGCCACCGCGGGATTCTTCGACGTCCGGAACGAGACGCCGCAGCCGAACCAAGAAAGAAGATGCTCACCCCACTCAGTGGTGCCGTTGCAGCCTGAAGGAGATAGATTGATGGCGGCGGGACCAGCAAACTACTTACGCAGATAGGCAGATATGAAGAGAGAGAGAGAGAGAGAGAGAGAGAGGGAAAAGCAGGTACGCAAGAGAGAGAAAGTGAAGTATATATATATACATACATACATAGAGGATAGAGAGAGTGGCAGGCACAAACGTAGAGAATGAGCAGTCGACCTACTGTCATTCCGGTTGTCACTTCATTCCTACTTCACATGCCGACATGAGTCAACCCCAGCCTGACTAAAATCAAGACGACGACAACGATTACTGCAACTACCACGAATACTAGTGTTCTATCTGCCAAGCTGCATTATCAGTCAATGAGACATGACCAACTTATATCGCTATATTTGCTTAAAAAGATAGGACTCTGTGAACGTTTTCTGCTTCAGTATTTTATGAGTACCCATGTAAAGCAATACAGAGTAGCGACAAGAGAGCGTAGTGCTCCCACCGGACATGAAATGAAAAAAATGCCGCTAAGGCGGGCGACAGAACCTCACTGAGACGTTGGCCGAACTACCCAAATGTAACTTTAATTACTCACATGTTTATTCAAGGTGCAAAGAGTACTATGAAGTTGACTGGAGTGGTGTTGACTTTTATTATTATAAATGCCTATAAATTGCCGTTGTACAGATATAAGAACAAAAATTAGAACTAGAAGGAAAACTTTAGTAAGCACGTGGCTGAACAGGCGCCGGAGAAATTCGGCTTTAGAAATTGCCGAGCCCGTAATGCAATCTACGTTTTCCAGACAGAAATTCAACGAGCTGTAGCACATTCCAGAGATCCTTTGTATGCAGCCTTTACATACTGCGTCAAAGCTTTTGACAAAGCCCCTCTTCATCTGCCAATTGAATCATTCTAACAAGCAGGAGTGGGTAGCTCTGTACTTAGTGTAGCAAGTTTCTGAGGCGGACACCTAATTGGTGGACGGTGAGCGTAGAGCGTATTGAGAAATAAGCAAAAATGTGGGAACCCGGCATGGAGATTTGCTTATATGCATCTCGTTAACCTTTCTCCTTGCTGACCCTGTCTGCTACGCCCGACAGGGAAATGCCGTGGTGATGATGTATGCAAATGGTATCGTGATTGCACATCGCTACTAAAGTACCGTCAAGCGCATTACCTCTATGGTGGAAGCTTTCCTTGTTTTAGATGTACTTGAAACAAAAAACACTAAGGCCAAAACCATAAAATTCAGACATGGAGGGCGACCCTGATTAGCTGCCAGAGTCGTTATACATTCGTGCGGCCAGCCGTAAGCGTTGGTTAACTCTTTCCCGCATATTGGCTATATTTAAAAACTACTGGCTATGTTGTCAACATAATTTCCTTCTGCGCAGTGTCTATGTATATATATATATATATATAGTTTCCATTGCGCAGAAGGAAATTATGTTGACAACATAGCCAGTATTTTTGTTTCAGTTTGCATCACAGAGTCCGATATATTTATACGATCACACGCAGCTGGTGCTGTCGCTATTTTCAAAATTTTAGACACGATTTTAGGTCACCGGTAATCTACTGCAATATCCTGGGTGGCCTGAAAGTGTTGGCACGGCATGTAAAGGTCGTGTTCTGTGCGCCCTAAAGTATATGGAGCATCAATGCAGTCCTTTACATATGCGGGAGTTCCGAGGTAATTTGGGTAAATCGATAAACTAGACAATAGCAAATCGTTCCGACAAGTACTATGACAAACTAATGTATCCTTCTCGTCTACACTCCTTCGTTTTTGGCGGGCAATCCGGTATTAACTAGTTTGGTGTCACGCCATATGTTCGTGCCTCAAGATGACACCTGTAGTAGCCTCGAGAAGCTTACATGCTGGTGTTGCAAACTTTTAAATATTCGCTTATATCTCTGAGTACATCCGTACAATACATATGCGTTATGTACAAGCAGTACACACATTTTAGTTTTACATTGAATGAGTCGTAGTTCCGTAGTAGAGTTTAGTTTACATTGAAGCGTAACTATGAACAACGTGGTCAACTGGTAAGCTCAGATATGGCAATGCCAGGAAAAACCAACGACGCCAATCGTCAATCAGCACATCATACATGTATGGCTTCCGGGCAAATGGGCCACGAAAGAGAGAGATAGAGAGAAGGAGGAGGATTCATTATTGGCTCTCTGTGAGTAGTCGCTCTGCCTGCTGGCCTCTGTTTCCGCGCTTCGAACGAAGGACGCCCAGTGAGTGATCATGCGTCGATCTAATCGATTTCTCTTCTTTTGTAGGTCAGCCCATGTCCATTGGCCGGTCTGTACAGCTCTGTGGCCGAGAGAGCATCAACGTTGCTATGATCGATGATCGGTTGATCCGAGTGGGACACAGTCGAGCGACTGTGTACGCAAGTGTACGGAAAAGGGACGACCGGAAATCGCACGGGAGCGCAGTGACGATGTCTGGCCGTGGCTGACCAGCAGTCACACAATACACTTGGGTGAATGTCATTGGTCACCACCGCTGTGGATCTAGCTAGATGAAAGGGCCCGTATGCTCAAAACGCACTCTAAAACAGGAATCCTAACGGACACACTCGATCGACCAACTGGGCAGTTAGGCGCGATAAAGGAGGGAAAGAGGAATTGTATGGGATGACAAAGTTTGATTTGAGATTGACAAAGTCTGATATTTGATTCGTTGTGGACTGATACACTCGATGTCTTGTAGTATTGTGTCTGCAAACAAACGAAGGCGAGCCTCGCGAGCCACGCGAGGTTCTCTTCAGGCTCATGTCGTTCCGTCGAACACGCGATACACTATGTTTGGAACGTTTCACTACAACACTCTGATTCAGGTGGCAAACGTCGGACTCAGCAGCTTTCGAATGTTTAGTGTTAGGCCTGCAAAGTTTGCGCCTCTGTTGGAGGCCAGGGCTCCTTTGTAGTAATTCGACGGAAGCGCGCATGCAGCCGATCACCACCCGAGCTCACTTCTTCATACTGAAAAAGTTTGTCGACGCTGGGTAATAGTGTATGACATATACGTTATGTGTAATATTGCTGGCGCCATACGTCAACCTATTGCTCAACAACCTTCAGCGATTCTTGATCACTAAATAGTCTAGCAGAATCTGCGATTACTTTTCTAATCAAACGCAGTGGAAAATACGTGAAAGACAAACAGAATCAAACGTGTCAGTAGCGTTCACTTCGCGAGATATCTTTGCAGGTGCAAATTGGCAGCTTTCCACCGATCGATCTTCTACTTCACGTCGCTAGCTATGTCAATAGCTGTAAACATGGCAGCATGTACTTCACGGCATTTACTCTTAGTAGCATCATCATGTGTCGGGCATTATTGTTGATCGAGTTGTTCTGGTCGTAAGCAAGTACTACAACACTAAGTGTATGCATGTTAAACATTGCCAAAGAGAAAGAGAGACAACTACATAGACGCACGTGCAGATGAAGTTTCCCTTAGATTCACAAGCTTAGGTCGACTGAGGCGGCGTATGACTGTCGATGCGTCTAAGACGAACCGAACAGGCGATCGCGCGCCCGAGAGATAGATATGTATCTATGAAAAAGAGCCAACAAAACGTCCGAAAGGCTTTAGGAAAAACAAAAGAAAGGCTACTTAACCTGCAAGCGCAATACCAAGAACGTGAACGTGTGCTGATCAGCGTCTTGCAACAGCGTCTTGGCTTCAGCGTATGACAGTGAGTTTGACGGAGACGAACTGAAGCGGCGAAACGACGATTGCAGAAAAACGACGCGAACACAACGAGCTGTAGAGGAAGGCTGCGAAGGACCATAGATGCCACGGTGGTGGAGATGGAGGTGGCGTTAGGGGAAGAGGAAGGACTTGCGGTGGAAGACCAGCTGCAGCCGTAGTCGTAGTAGTAGTTGCAGTGAGCTATCTCGGGCCCCGCCTTACTTTCAGCTGGACTCGCATTGCACTGAGCAGCAGCAGCAGGAGCAGCCGCAGTAGTGGAGGCAAGTTGTGTGAGTGAGGGTCACATTTAATGAAGATTAATGGATAACACCCACCGCCAGCACTGGCAACGCTGCCACAACCAACGATGCGATTCTGTTTCAAAGAGGACAGTCAACGAGAGAAAATGAAGAGAGAGAGAGAGAGAGAGGAAAAGGGAGAGTAGAAGTGAGACAGCGAGAAGCAGAAGGAGAGGGAGACATAGAGAAGAAGGAGAAGAAAGAGAGCCACCGGGAGTAGCCTAAGTACGGGGCTACCTCTGAGCTAACAACCCTCCTGGTGCTGCCACTGCGGTTGTCGTCCTCGTTTTCTTCCCTGTCGCTCTCTGCTTTTTCCCTCGTCGTCTCGTTCTCGTCTCGAGCGTTTGGCCGACTGACTAAGGACTCCACTACTGGAGGGAAGGCGGGACTGGAACGAGTATGGGCGGGGGGAGGGGGGCTTACTCGGACCTAGTTGGAGACCGGGTTAGGGGAACTTGCTTGCTTGCTTGTGGCCAGCCAGCCAGTCAGTCCACCAACCGAGAGGAATTACCCCACCCGACAAAGATTTCATTAATAATTCCCCGTCGTCGTCCCTTCATCTAACATCATCCATAATAAAGTGATTTATTGAGCGGAATTGCTCGCGCGCTCTCTCTTCATCTCTCCGGATCCCCTCCTTCTCTCTCGCTTGATCTCCCCCCCCCCTTCGTGTATCTCTCTGTCAAACGCGATCTCTCGGTTGGCCTCCGATTTACCAGATAGCCTGACGCTCACGGTGTGGGCAAACGTATGCTGCAATTGAATATAACGGACAATACTTTGCGCCAATAAGAATCTGTTTATTCGTCTCATACTAGCATTCCTGCTACTTCGACTTGTTGTAGTGCATCAGTTGTGCTGAAACTGAAGCCAGCCCTACAGTGGCCTATTCGAGGAAGTAAAGCGATGTCGATTGGCATCGCTAACCGAGCAAGATGGCTTAGTGGGAGGCCTTGCATTCGGGAGGACTGGGTTCGAGACCCAGACGGGCCACTCTTAAATTGGTTTGCATGGTTTCCGATTTAGACACGGTAAATGCCGGAGTGGATTAAAAATTAGCCATGACATGGAAACACCGTACATAAGCGTTAGCCTTACGGAAAATCATTAAAAAAAAAAATTTTACCAACTTGTTTGTCGAGAGATACACAGTGTTGGCGGTGAGAGTTGGCACTTAAAGTGGCTTCGGCAGTAATTGCCAGCTGTGGAAGCACCCCATTCTATCTTACCTGATATGCATTCTCATAGTACAGAAATAATCTGCATAAAGTACAAGCCTAACGTATCATCATAATGGATGATGAGAACTGAAGAGAGACGAACAGTCAGAATGGCTATGATGTCTCCTTTACGACTGTAAAGCCTGGAAGCACGGATGGCTCCGACATAGGCGTGTATCAACTGCGTATATTACACGAACCTTTTTTTACAGGGGACATGACCGGCCTTGTGCCACAGCTCGGTGGCTGGTCCTAAGTCAAAGGACGCTTCCTCGGGGCGTCTTGAGTATTACGATGACACACACAGGCCAGTTCATCAGTGGATTAAAGTGATCGTTTGCAATCAAGAACTTATACAGAAGGTATAGAAAATAATTACGGATGATATTAGCAAATAATTACAATGCCAGACCACAACATAATGCGACCACGACATGCATCTAGCCTGGCATGACCACGGGGAATTGACTTCTGAAGTGGCAGGTTACGAAACGCTCAATAAATTAAACCAAAGAGTGATGGGCAGAGGTAATTGCTGAATGAATGATTGAAGAGACGGTAGAATGTATTTGATCAGGAACGGCAGTTCGATGAACGGCAATCTATCTAGTGACATCCCGCTAATTGACGGTGAGCTTGATTTATCCTTTTTGCACTGTCTTTCCTTAAAAAAGCACGCGCTAGATAATTGGCAAATAGATAGGAGGAAATCAAATACTTGCAAATTGCGAGGTGGATCAAGGTAAAGTGCTTCGACGGTATTTTAGATACATAAGATAAGTAGGATTATCTTAAATCATGTTCTGTTGTTTGTGGATGACGACTTTGTTTTGACACAATGTTATGGCAAACTGAAGAAATCGTTATATAACATCTACTTATTTTTTAAGTAAATCTGCATATACGAGATGGTTAATACATGAAGCATGTAAGTTTAAGTCAATGCAACAATATGCTGTTTCAGGGCAACTTAGCGTTTGTCCCATTGGGGTTGAAAATGCAAAGATCGCTGAGGTGTTTGGCAGTCGCGTAATACTTAATGCTTCCCTGCGAGCAAAATCGGCAGCGGCATTCGTCCTTCATCTGATGACTCACATGTGGAACATACCAGGTGGCGGTAACCATGCACAATGTACCTAGTATACACGTGACGGCAAGTGCATGCAGTGCCGTCGGCTTTTATAGGTTTCTGGCCCACCTGAAGGTAGACCTTTACACGACTTTTATAGCTTCTAACACCTTACCTTGGCACTGCCGCAAGAATTGCACAAATGGCGAGTAACTAACGACGATGAAAAGCACTTCTTGAGTTGTGCAAGACTTGCTTCTGACGGATCTTCCAGACCCTACCAAAGCAATAACTCAACATTGACACAATGTTGAGCTCAAAGAGTCGCACTTTAACACCTAGGAACTGCCTTCGAATATATCTCACATCTGTGTATAAGAACGTAATCGATGCTCGCCATATGTGTCCGATGTGCTGTGAAAAGGTCGTTACTAGATAGTAAATCGTAAGCCTTAAATATAGTATAGAAGTGAGAAACAATAGCAGTCGGCCACTACGGATTATTTTATCTACCGCAACCAATTCCCTGGTTCGGCGAAACTTTATCACTTCACCTACTGGTCTACCTTGTCCTCTATCAGGAACACCTGCCAACAGGTAAAACTATAGCGTCTCATCGAGATACAATTCCTCGGACGAAGGCTTTCCTCAGTAGAACAGTGTCTATATCATTACGTTTTGTTGCTGGCTCTACTGCCCCAGATATGCCTTGCAGTTCCACAGCAGTACTTACTTTGAAAACCCCATTGGCACCAGGCAGTTCCCGCAAAGGATAAGAACGTTATTGCAGAGCCACTAAACCATGCCCTTTGGTAAATTCTTTGCTGACTCTAAGCTGAGCCAGGGACCTCCCAGCCATTGCCGGAAGCTCGTGCCTGTTGGCCAGAAAACGTTTTCTAAGATCTTGTCATAATCATTGTCATTGACAGCAGCGCAGAAGACCAATCTGCACTAAGAGTTCAAGGCCTGCAAATTCACGTATTCTGATTTGCCTTCCGGCTTGTCAACCACACAACTGCACAGCCGACGTTAGTCAGCTGAAACTCTTTACGCCGTTGAGATCCTTTATGGGTAGCCCACGGTATTAACACAGCATAGGCTCATTCAGATCTATGTCAGCGCTTCAAGTTTAAAGCAGTGAACACCTCTTATACGCGGACTTGCTGCCTCGTATCACGTCTTTTGGGTGTTGCCTGTTTTGGGGCGGCCTGCCTTGGCCCCTGACTTCTACCATCTTTTTCCGAACTATGTGTGAATTTATCGACAGAAAGCTATCAACATTGCCAGCGGCTTGATCGAATGTCACTTGCTGCTTCTGTTAACCAATCGTGCCGTTACGTTACTTTCTGACACCTGCTGGTTGCTGGGGCTGCAGTTGCCTATTCTCGTTTCTCAGACCTTGTCAGAGCCGTTTCGCGCTCTGACCAGCCTGGCTTTTTTCTTGGTCCAGCTCTGCTATACGAGTCGCGCTGATGGGAGCGCTATCAGGGGTACGTTCTATCGTGGAAGAGTAAGAAAAGGGCACTATTGTCGGTCACATGATGCACGCCTGCGGCCGCATGGGCGGGAGGCGTCCATTTTGTAGACGCTATTATGCGCGAGAAAACGCGGCTTGAAAACGTTTGCCGCGCGTGCTACGTGAGCAAGCAGGTGCCATCGGGTAGTCGAGGTGAGGGTGCCCCTAAAAGTTCATGGCAACACAGTCCTCCATAGAACGGCTCGACGCAGTTCCCCGTCGGGTTCGTGAACTGAGGTCACGACGAGATCCATGAGGGCTGGTGAAGTACGAGGCAATCCTGCCGTGGTCTCGAAGTAGAGGCACATATTTTCAAACTCTGGGTTGGGCAGGATTGAGGTTTTTGAGCGTGAAAGTCCCACAGTAGGTGCCGGTAGTGCATTAGCATTTTCAAACCTCCCATATATAGAAAAAGAGAAGAACGAAGACGTTACTTTCCGCTGGAACTCACACGAGCTGCCTATTGCAGAGCTGCATACGAGGCAAGCTACGAATACGAAAAAGCTGCTGGGTGCCGCCATCTTGCCTCTTTAGAAACCGCTATAAACGACCTCTACAATTAGGAAAAAACACCTAATGTTTAACATACGAAAGACTGTGGTGATGGTTCTGTCAAACTAAGGTTTGAAAACAGCGGTTCCGCTTGAGGTGCAGAGGCGGCTTTCATTAATAAAGCCGACATAAACATATGAATGAGTCAATGAACTATAAATATAAGCAGAAGGGAACCTCTAGAGCAAAGTAGCGTTTTACGCAATTTGAATTTTTGTCCAGTGACTGTTACTGTCGCTTTTGTCGGCGCTGATCAACATTTGATTTGGCATCTACCGATGGAAAAGCCACATCCAGCGCTGACTGTTTCGGCTAAGCGGTGTGGCGATGACGGTTGATGATGAATTTTTAGCTAAGCTTTTCGAGGGAACCTTGAGATGGGTAAAGGGCCTTATTCTGTGATGACACCCAATTAGGCACAAGAAATAACGGAGACAGAGAGGCATATCTCATATCATCGTCGCCATTACCATCATCAACACTGTCACAAATTCAGCTACTGTCGTTGATGCTCATGTAGATGCCGTTGTTGTTGTTGTTGTTGCTGCTGTTGTAGTTTCTTATAGTACAATGGTGTTTACCCCTGTTGATACATCAACCACGATAACAACGAAGGCGTCTCCGAAGGGCATAGCTGTAACATTTTGTTCGGTACTACGCAGGCTGTTGCTGGGCTGCTCTCGTTCTGTTCCCTCTAACGAGCGCTGTTGCTATGATTGACGTGATAGCACAGCTAACAGCGGTAGCTCTATATGTTCCGATCGGAGGAGGCGGAGGAGGAGAAAAAGAAGCATTCATTGTCAACGGCTACGACTGTTTGCACAACTGTTGCGTTCTATCAGCAGCAGCAACCTTAACGGCAGCAGCAGCAGCAGCAACAGCAACACCAGCAAGCGAATTGGGCTGCAGAACAATCGTAGAACTAGCAGTAGTGTTGGCACAGTAATCAATTGATTTATAGTGGCGGCACAGGAACGCGCGCGCGCCTATCTTTATTAGTGCTGCTAGCGGTATTTATCATCTTTCACGTCAGTCTGCGCGCCGTCGTCAGCGTCGTCGCCGCGTCTTTTCCGATTGATTTCGCTCTCTGATCTCTCCTCACGCCCCCCCCCCCCGTCCCCCGCCCTCGCGTAGTTTCTCTGTTGTCGCGTTTATTCCCTCATTCTTTCTCTCGTTGTCTCGCTGGCTTTTCGAACTCATCGTCACTGACACGTCGTCTCTCGTCTGTGCTTAACGTCAAGCCTCCTTATCATTCTCGCTCTATGATGCTACCTCCTTATTCCTCGGGCTCTCCCATAGTCAATCATACTCATCGGCGTTGACAACACCGTCATCGTCGTCTGAGTAGCCTAGCGTCGTCTGAGTACCGGTTACGATGACGATGTGTCGATCTGCCTGCCTGTCTCTGTCTGTCTGTCTGTCTTGTTTGCCTTTCCTTTGCCTCGACGTGCATCTTTCGACTGACAGCAGCTGACCTCACGAGGCCAGCTGGCCCAGAGGAGAGCAGAGAAACAGAGACGGCTACGAGCGGCCGATTTTGCTGTCAACGTGCCTGTCCAGCTGTTTGCGGCGGTGGCGGCAATAGCAACAACAACAACAACAACAACCGCAGCCGCATCAGCAGCAGCAATGGGGTAATAATGCTGGTCGTGGTGATGGCTATGCTGCTGCTGCGTGGTGGTGGTGGATGGTAACGGTGACGAACAAAGCGACGAAAAAGCTGACGGTGACAGTCATTGCGGCTGTCATCGTGAGAAAGGTAGATGATAAAGGAAAATAAGTAGAAGGAAAAGGAGAAAAAGAAGAGGAGGAAGAAGAAGAAGAAGAAATAAGGCAAAGTAGTGGATATCTGTTGCCTTGTTGTCATCGGCGTCGCCGCACCGTGACAGCGCCAGCCGCCGGGCTTGTGAGCTCATCGGAGGAGGACGCATTGGAGACTCTTCAAGGCTGAGGAGAGAGAGAAAGAGAGGCAGAACAAGAATATGATGAAAGAGGTGAGGAAGAAGATGGAGAAGAACTGGAAGAGCAACAACAACAACAACAACAACCACAACAACAAGATGGAGAACTCATTCCCCTCTTGCCTGGGCGACCGCAGAGCAGGCAGACTGTCACGACTAGGGCAACTACGCCAGCAGCAGCAACAACAATCGCTACAACAGCCCCAACAACAACAGCAACTACAACAATCGCTACAACAGCCCCAACAACAACAGCAACAACAACAATCGCTACAACAGCCCCAACAACAACAGCAACAACAACAACCGCTGCAACCGCCTCAACAATAGCAGCAACAACAACAACAACAACAACAACACAGCAACCACAACGACGGTTACGACCCTGTTTACAGGAAGGTGCGAACGCGCCCTCAGCAGCAGCAGCATCGCAGCGGCATCATCAACCCAGCAGTAGTGACGGCTACAACCGATGTTGTTGTTGTTGTTGTATGCGAGCCATGTGTGTTCGAATCTGTCGAGTCAATCGACAGGCAAGGATGCGGCAAACAAGCCAACCGGCCGCCCACCGGCCGCCCGTCCGGCCGGCAAACGTCATCCAGTCAGCCAGACATATCCTATAGACACATTGAGTAGGCGCGCATCGCTCGACTCAATCAGCGTCGTCGTCAACGGGTTGTTTGTTTGACCCCATGATGGGACGACCACGTTGACAGCGAGCTGCTGCCGCTGTTGCTGTGTTCTCCTGTAGTAAAAGTTGCCTCTACGACCGTCGTTGACCACGGCGGCAGCACCAACCAACCAAGGCGAATGGCACTGCTCTACAGTTTGGCCATCCGTGCGTGGGACTCGCTGGTCAATGACAATAAAGACGACAACATTCTTCACGATGATGGTGTTGATAATGGTGATCACCACTACAAGCAACAAAACAACAAAAATGACGACGCCAACAACAACAACAACAACAGGAATGACGACAACGATAACACAAATACCACGATCAACAGGACAAATGTATTACTATTATTATTATTATTATTATTATTATTATTATTATTATTATTATTATTTGTTTTATTACCATTATTATTATTACTATTACTATTATTATTATTATTACTAACCTTTCTGTGCTCTTATAACTAGGGCAAATCATACAGGACCGATATCAGGTCGTCAATATGTTGTTATGGTTTTTGCACATGTTCGCGTATTTCCCAAGGAAACCAACAGTATGTCAAACGACGAACATTATATCAAAATAGTTTCTCGTTTAGGCAACTATATTTTCAAATCCCCACGATGATGTACTATATTTGTGAATCTTTAAGAAGACAAAGAACGAGAAGAAGATGTAGTGTATTACACATCGCTACAAGATGAAAACTTTTGAATCACAGTACAAGCGCGCTAGGAAATAGTAGTAGTAATAGTAATCATAGTAATAGTAATAATAATAATAATAATAGTAATAAAACAAATAATAATAATAATTCGACAAATTGCGGAAAACGATAGCTGCGCCTAGTTTCTTCAGCAGGTTTATCGCCCCGATCGCTCGATGATGTGCACAACATTGATGACGTTCGAAGATGGTTCGAATCTCTGCGAACTCTAGGCTTGATTTAAGCGGGATGTTTATAGACTGGTTGCATCGATTTGTCATGGAGAAGATAAGCGGCAAACGTACGCACCCACTTTGCTGGTTGGGTGGATGCATATCTAGATAGATTGATGTTTCTACTTCACTAGATCCAGGAATACATTGGTACTTACGGCCGCTCCCATATAGGGAGCAGGACTAATCTACGCACACTTGTCTCCAAATGTCGTACAAGCATACGAGCTGCAGTGTGAAGGTAATTATAATGACTTAATATCAGGTTGTATTGGGTAGGGACGAGGAATCGACCCCGTTGGGCACGACAAATATCGACGTTAATTAAAGAACGTCGATCCATCTACTTTTCCATCTATCAATCGAAGACCATCCCTACGCAAATGTTGATTAGTGTTTCGCCGTATCAACGAGCGTAAATCCAGAACATAGTGTTTTTTTGGTATGAAGTGATTAGAGCTAATTAGTAGGAATAGTGAAACCAGTTGATACGAACGATTCGGGCCAAATTAATGGATGCGGCACGGAAAGAGAGAGAGAGGGAGAAAGAAAGGAATAGGAAAAACTAGACGAGAGTGAGATCCCTACAGGTAAAAAAATTGATTTTTACAATGAATGGCAAAACGCCAAAAAATCGGTCTCTTAAGAAGACTGGCTCATTAAGCCACGCCTGAATGCAATCGTATATATATATATATATATATATATATATATATATATATATATATATACATATGCTTAGTTAAGCCAAAACTATATAAATATACTCACTTTGTTTTGTGTTTGTTTGTCTATGGCAGCTGGCTTGTCATCGAGGCCAAGCGGCCGTTAGCGGCACGTCATGAAATGGTTAGGCTGGCTATGCGCGCGTGGGAAGCAAACACATGTTCTCGCTTGTTAGTTAATCAGCTGGTCGAAGACGAGCTCAATGTGCTGTCAATACCGTCGCTGCCCCTGTCGCTTTGCGCCACCACCACCATTGTTGTTGTTGACGACGTTGAACGCCGACGTCGCGAAACAACGCTAGCAAACACAACGTGTGTTCTCTAGGCCCACTCTGCGGGCTGCCGGGCGATGGATGATGGCTGCTGCTGCTGCTGCTGCCAAGGACCCGTGTTCGCTTCATTTCGTTCGCCTCGCTGACGGACGGATCCAGCAATTGTCGGCCAGCTGAGACGTACATGTTGATACAGCTGACACGACTACTGGGTCGCCTGCCATGCTCTCTCCCTGTCGTGCCATACCCTTTGGCGCTCTCTAGCTTCAAGCTTCTCTGGTTTGTTGACACTTTGTTGTCGACCCCTCGTTCCTCCTTCTCCTTCCTCCTTCTCCTTCTTCTTTGCAACCTAGATCACCACCACCGCTCATGGTGACAAACGTCGTCGATGGCCTGAGTTTTAGAAAGGCGAAGCTCTTCCTGACACAAGGTCGAGGAGAATTTCCTGACCCGCGTGACCTGAGCGCTTCAATCCGCATACCTTTCGTTTTTTGTTTTGTTTTGTTAGAAGTACGCCAGTAGAACTCTATACGCCCGTTGTCGAGTTGACACCCAACGTCACAACAAGAGCACAGCTGCGCCGAGATGCGGAGCTAGATGATAGATAGTGTGAACAGAAGAGAGGTTTTACAGTGAACGCTGTCAGACAATGATTACCGACGGGTTAAATGCGTTAGATTTATATAAACGCGTTGGCGTGAGTACGTGACAGCCGATGATTGCGGCCGTAATGTGTAGAATGGTTGAACCCGTCTGTAAATTAGCTATTAACTTTCTTGTTTGCTAAATACTAGACTACAATGAGACTGTTAAGTTCTCAGAGATAATGCCGCGCGCCGGCGAACGTGTCGCTCGCTGCTCGCGTTAATGTATAATATACCTCTATGAAAAACAAGACAACCAAAGTTGCTTCTAAACAAGGCAACAAAAGTTGCTTCTAAAATCTACCTGTCCTGAAAGTCAATGAGTGCTATCAAATTAGTAACGAGATGGTAGCCCTTGACAACTCTTTCCACAAACCGATATAGAAATCTTTCAAGCAGGGCGATGTCGTTGTGACAAATTAGCGTCTCTACGTGCACACAGTAAGTGCAATTAAGTGAGATAGGAGCAAAGTATAGCTTAAGATTGCATTCAACGTCCTGGATAGTAAAAGCTTTTGTAACAGAATTGTTCAAACACAACAAAGACAGTGCCGTTTCGGCAATACGTGTGCGGAATTCTAACGTTGGAAAATAGCGTGATTATCAACATTCTGTTTATTGCACACTGTTCCAGCACGCAGTTAATAGAATTTTAGAGCTTCAACCACTTATCGTCATTGTGAACCCTAAAGTGCAAATGACTTAATGAAAATTGTGGCACTCCAGAAAAATATGACACTTGTTCCGATCAACAATTACTTACCTTGATGAAAAACTTGCGAGTAGCATGCTAGAAGCCGCAGTTTAGGACAAATGAACTCAAACCGGGTATTCGTTTTCAATTACTGTATACCATAGTCAACACTCTTAAAGATGCGATAAAAATCAAAACAAGACAGCAGCATGTAGGGCGAAGTTTCTGTTGCCTGTCAGGGCTCAATCATGAACTATGCCCCGATCCTGTGTAGCCGCCGATTACTAGGCTAGCAAGGTTTGTTTGTTGTGTGTTTTTAATTTTAAGGCAAAAATCCTCGATTGCTTTGTATATATTGGTGTTAAACATAACTTAGGAATTAGCGGTAAATTTTGGGCGTCTTCAAAGTGCATGTAAACATAACTGGCAGTGGCTCAGCTTCTTAGTGTATCCGGCGGAATCCTTGCTAGACGCCTCATTCTAGGCGACGCTCGAGAAAAATTGCGAGTCGGACGGTGGCATGCTGTAGTTACAGTGTAGATACAGAGTTCACACTGTGCACGGACTTGGAAAATCAAATACAATCATCGACAGTGATACATGTAAAAAAAGGAGGCGCTGCCGTGTTATTGTTAACACCAAGTAAATTCCAATGGCATCGAAATTAGCTATCATATATACAAAAGCTGACGTTTGGGGCGCTAGCTGGTCGCTCCGACATAGTTATGTTGCCGCGCAATTTTGTCGAGTATTGTGAGTGGGTAGAGAAGACACTGAGAAATTGGTTCATTTCGGTGGATGCGAAGCCTAGCTTTATTAAACTACAGAAAGAAGCGTAGAGAAATAAAGTACCTTTACAAAAAATGCATAAGACTTAGTTCTGTGGAATTAATAGATCCTGTCGGCGTAACGTGTTGAATTTATCCAAAGGCTTTGGCACGGGTCATTTTATTACGGCAGCTGGCCTAAGCTTAGATTTGGGAGAGAAAGTCAGTGTGTACATTTTAATCGAATTAAAACACACTTGGGCACTAAGGGTAGAAAACTGGCTATGGTATATACCAATATCTACGAAGCTAATTAGAGAAGTTAATACGAAGCTTTAATTCAATTGTTTAAGCTTTTAATAAATGATCTGCTGTCCTCACATTATACATCTCGTCATTGATGTATTCACGCCCACCACAAAGCCCTTAAGAATGATCCTACACTAAAAAGGTTAGCCGTTTTAAAGATTTGAAAGAAAACGTTGCCCCGTCTGTAGAAGACATAAATAGTGAAGAAGCACCAATTGTTCGCTACTGTCAGGCATAATCGAATCCACGGCATGCTCATTGACAACGTGGTTTATTAATGGAACTGCATCTTCCAATGCTTGAGTTCTTAAGCAATGTAATTGTTTAGAGGGTTAAATGCAGGTTACGCACTGCCGCTGCGGGTAGGAAATATTGCTTTCCATCTCGAGCTGTGTGGGACTCGACCCCAGCGGATGGATGTTACGCCGCTGAGACCCATACCCACTAAGCGCACCCCCCCCCCCCCGCCTTAAACTTCACTCTCTGAAGGCCCAGATCTCCATAGAACAGTGCTATTGGCCATCAGGAAAGTGGCAAGTGCCCTATCGGATCAATTGGCCGGGGTCACTCATAGGTTCCCCCACCTGTAAAGTGCACTTTGTCCTAGCCCTTGCAAACCCGTTTGATTCAAAGTTGCGCTTTCTTCATCCGTGCCGGCCTTAAAAAGATTCTGTATCTCCTTGCATCTTCTGTGCTTTGTTTTTAGCACCTCCCGTGCTACTTCCGCTCCTAATTCCCATATTTAGGTCGAACACAGGATATTTCACGAACTCTTTTAGACCATTTTACGGGGGTCCTGTACTTCGGGATAGGTGAGTCTCGTTCTGGACCATCTCTCGCGAATCTGTCTAATTGCCATGGTTATGGCCTCTATCCATGCCTGGCACCTGAGGAGTGTGTGTTGTGGGGCGTCATCCACGGCTTCGTTGCAAAAAAGGCATGTTTTTGATGGGGCCTTCCCTATTCGGTAAAGGTATGACTGGAAGTTGCCATGTCCCGTGAGAACTGCGTTAGGTAGAAGGTTAAGTCCCCTCCCGGCCTTGCTATCCACGCCCGTATGTTTGGGAGCAGGTTGCTTAGACTCTTTCCGGGGGCACCAAAGGGAATAGCGTCCCACTCGGCTTGCCAGTCCTCTAAAGTGGCGTTTCTCTATCTTTCTTTGTCGCTCTCTGTAAGTGTGCCAATATCCCACAGGCGTTGTTATTCGGACGCCTTAAGGTCTCAGGGGATTTCTCCGGCATGCAGCAGAGCTGCGTTTGTGCTGATCGTTCTGTAGTCTTGTATTACCCTAAAGGCTGCGATCCGCTGCGTTTTGCGCTCAACTTTGCTTTTTTTTTACTTAAGGGTCGCTCTGGCCCAAACAACAGCCCCGAAGAGCGCGATTGACTTCGCTACAGCCATCAGTAGTTGCCTTCTGCGAGCCCGCGCTCCATGTATATTTAGAAGTATCCTGGCAATAGCTTTGCCGTCTTGGATGCTTTTTTGCAGCCTTCTTTATCTGACATAAGCTGGTCATGGACGTGTACAACGTGATCCCAGGTAGCGGGCTTCATTCACAAATTTGATTGTTTGTCCTGCGACCTGTATGTTAACGGTTGAACTTTCTTTTTGCTCTTAAGAGAATGGTTTAACTTTTCTACTCCCATTTCTATTCCCGGGGGTAGGCCAATTTGCCGCAGAATGTAAAAGTAGTAACCACATATGAGAGCTCATCAGCTTCATCCGAGGTATGTTTTAGTTCTCGCTTGAATAGTATCAGGGAAAACAAGATCTTAGACTGCTGGGCAGAACCCCAAATTTCGGACAACCGGCACTTTAGAGTTCAGGAGCTGACCTTTTTGTTAGCATTGGGAACTTCGAATACCGTAGCTTTTCTCAGCGCTCTAACTCTCTTTTGTGCCAGAGGGATTGCAGTGTCCGCCGGGACAAAGGCCGAGAGCTGTTTTGAACGCGAGTGTACCTGCATGCATCATATAGGCCTCTGCAACTGTCAGAAGACCGTGAGTGACAAATAGTTTCCCAACAGCATTATTGCGACGCCTAGAGAATACTTCCCGTAATGCCTTAATTAATATAACCTTCCCACAGGAGCAATTCCGTAGCAGAGGATGGACATAATTAGTGAATTGTAAGCAACAGACCTTTTATGGGAAACCCAAGCTGTTTCATGTGTCGCAAAACTAAATGACAGCATTATCAAACTGGTCAGGCGAGAGGAAGTCAACGGTAATTAGACGGTATAGATCCTCTTATTTCTCTCTCTTCCTTATGTTAATATTTCTTCTTGTTTACATGGGGACAACACGAGACGTTTTCAAATAGTCTGAAAATACATGGCGCAACGACCAACTGTGGCAAAATGTCGATTCAGTTCATCTAAACTAACCTTGGTGTCAGCTTACAAATCACTGGAGCTTGAACACAGGATCACAAGAGGTCCCAACCTCTACCACACGTCTTATGTATGAACTTTCAAAGCCGCCTGGAATAATTTTTAAGAACGACAAATTAAGTTTTATACAACGTCTATTTTTGCACGCACAGCGGTTGTATATATTTTTCTGGACGGTAAATGCGCTGTCTTAGTATCTGGGATGTTTATATTCGGGACAGCTTGTTAGGATTGTGTCTTAACCTGCAAAGACCTGCAGAAAAAAAATGAGTCCCCGTCCCGTATACCCGATACATTGTTGGGTTTAGTCATGAGAAACTTCTTGTCGTTTATCGATTTAAGCGTAACTCGGAGCGCCTGAAAGCTGAGTTGATATCAGAAGCGTCTAGGACATTCAGCCACAAGGCTGTATTGACCCAGTACAAGAACTTAGTTATGCTTCCTACAGCTAGCAGTAGTTGCAGGCAGTGGTAAATATGGAGAAAACTGGCCTCCAATTAGAGATGCAACTACCAGAAAATGGTCGGAAAACATTGAGTAGCGAGCACGGACGGCTGAATACAGCTTAAATTCTAGCAACTTGTTATAGTTTTAGTGTTACTAATAAAATCAAATAATAAATATTTAATTTTTCCGTTCATCGAGGACATGGTAAACCGCTTTCCACTTCCGACCACCGCCTCACTGCGAGAGTTCCGTAGGCACTTCGAGCAGAAAATGAGGAAGTGCCAGAAGCCTTCTACAAAACACCGGCAATGTTGGACAATACATGGATGGAACCGCTCTTCGAGCAACGACACGTTCTCACCCGCTACTCCGTCCATGGGTTCCACCACAAACTGTGCCACCGCAGTGGGTTCCATAACTCTTCTGATGAGTGTTGCTGCAAATTTTGCGGCCTTGTATGCACCAAATATCATCATGAAACATGTCGGTCTGCGCCAGCTATCTGGGCGTGTAATGTAATATAATCAACAATACCGAAAGGTGATGTAATAATAAATATTTAATTCTAAATCTCAACGGCCCGTATCAAACAAGCCCTAGACAGACAGCTTTGCGGACCATTGCAATTAACGCATCAGACGAGTTTTTGCAGCTTGCTGTAGAAGCTAATAGCATACAATTGAGATGCCAGCTGACATAACGAACGGCATGCATACAACCATACGTACTGCGTGCAAGAAACATCTTAGTTTTGGGAAGGATGTTAGCTCACCAGACATTCGCCGCCTGAAACTCTCTCTTCTGTCCGAGGCCACACCTACGCCACATTGAGCCTGACAGGTATCCTCATCGGTATTTCCACGGTCGACTTCACTGATTTTGGTCCATTATCTGCCAAATCTTGACATTCGCCCAAAACCAGAATACCCAAGACATTATTGATCTTCAAAGCCTTAGCAACTTCCTCGGATGCGTTAAACCACGGTTGAATGATACCGCCTCTTGATTCAGATTGAGAGTGGAGAAACACCCTCAAGAGCTTACTACATAGAGCCATGAGCTTATCGGTGAAAGGCTCGTAAGCGACTGATGTTGCATCAATTACAGTGATTTTCAGACGGCGATAAACAGTAACGTGAAATAGCCACCCTGTCGCGATTAGCCTGAATATGTCCTCTAACCTTGTTATGATTTATTAGTTACTCCCTTCCAATTATTTGAATTATCCGCTGCGCAGACAGCGTATGGTTAATCTAAAGTAACACTTAGCAAGACAGCAGCGTACGCAAACGTTGACGTGCTAACACATAACTTTAGCGGCCGCCACAGATGGAGCGTCACCACTTTTTACTTTTGAAGCGTCAATCGAGAGAGCCACCGAGCCATCAGCCATAGCTGACATCTGTGGAAAACTAGTTATTTTCTCTCTAGCCTACAACCACTTAAAGTTTTGCTGCAAAAATCGGCATTCAAGCCCTGCTAGCGATGCCTTATTAATACTCATACCACTGCCCAGTGTAGAGTAAACAAAACGGGTTATTCCACGTGCACGCGCGACAGCAGACGTGCTGGTACGACTCTGGTTAGCGAGGCCAGCACGCACAAACAGACGCTGATATGGGATATGCAGCCGACACTCTGGCCAGAGTATTGGCGAGAGTAAAATCAGCAACAAATACCAAAGCACAGAACGAAACAACACCTCCGAACCAACTTGATGTCGTAGTTAGTATGCAAATAGCACAGTCAAGGGCATACAAGTGTTCCGGAATACTAGGTCCGTTGGACAACAGCAAAATTGGCACTGAGCAAACACACAAGAAGTACAGGGTCATGAGGGTCTCTCACGACACAAGCGAAGCGTACATACAGCCTAGGGCCAGCACCGTCACCAAATTCGCCGAGGCTAACGCTGTATGATACTTGCAATCTATTGTTGCTCAATAATACTTGTGACTCAATAATAGCCAAGATTTATAGTTAACGAACCTGCTGCGAACGACTTACGTCGCTATACCTAATAAACGTGCTACCTTATTGTTCCAAGCGTTTCCTTAATCAGGCAGGCATCGGCTGGCAACTCGCCAGCGATCTAAATATGGCAAGTATTGTTTTTTTTGTTTGCTTTTATTAACAAATTATATCGCGAGCTTCAATAAGCATTCCACTTCAGAGGAAGCTTCCTGAGTAATAACGGCATATATATTTTATTGCTAAATATTACTGCTAGGCGTTCATGCGCGTATCGTATGGAAGCGTGAGTTCTTTAAATGAAAAGAAAAATCGCGTCGCCTGGGGACCACGTGAATAGTGTACATAACCACCTGATGAACCTGAAGAGTTTGTAGTATAGGATACCTGCGCGTCTTTATGGCGAACAGCTCGGTAAGCTGATGCTTAAATCAAAATACTTACACTCTTAGAGGCACACTTTAGACCCTAGTCGGTAGCATGACTAACCTAATTGTGAATCTGGAGTCCAAAAGATCGCCTATACTGAACGTCTGAAGTGCACCAGAGAATTAATCCGGCGTGTTCGTAAGACCCCATACCCAATAATTGCTTCGCAGGTAAAAGACAAGTCAAAGCAAACGGACCAGTCCTCCCAGAGCCACTAACATTGGAAAAAATCCATATTAACCATGTTGCTGAATACACGTGATCTAACTATATTGAACATTATTCTACATGGAAATCAAAGACACCCTAACGTTTAGCACAGTGTATACACGTTATCCAGTTAGAAAGTTGCAAATTGTAGCTGGGATTTCGTTGCGTCAACATGGACCCGCATTGCGTTGCACAAACTGTCTGAAAGCGAAGCGCTCGCTTACTTAATCGAAACATGGCCACAGGTGCTGACCAAGGTAACAGGCTAGGCCACCTTAGTTGAGTACCATATATATATATATATATATATATATATATATATAGACGAGTGTGTGTTTGTGTCCAGTCTAGGCTAAATGTGGTTGGCCCGGATTCTCATCAGAGGGTTAGTCTAGCAGGTAGGTGATAGATCACTGTTGGCGTTTTACTGTAGTACGACGGTAAATGCCGTCGTAGTCAGCAGCCTGTTTCCTCGTTGTTCTGCCACTGTCGGTCGGTTGGTCGGTTGGTTGATCGGTCAGGCAGTCGACAATTGATACGAACAAGTCCGTCAGACACCTCACACGTCGCAAGCCATTAGCACCATCGTGATTGGCTGCCGTGTTCTGCTGCTGGTACTGCTGTTGTTGTTGCTGCTGCTGCTGCTGCTGCTGCTGCCCGGTTAAGCAGGAATAGACGCAGCGAGCTTGGGCTACAGCCAGGTAAGGCGGAGGAAAACGGCCAAAGCCCAGATGAAGGTTAACAATCCTGACGACGGCGGCGACGACAACGACGATGAAATACATAAATCGTTTGCCGGCCGCTGACGCACGCTAGGAGCGGGCCGCGCCACGCTTTTTGTATCTTGTATCGCTCGCTGTTTCGCTCTCTAGATACACTTCCTATTTTCGTCATGAGTAGTGGTCGTCTCTCTCACAGATAGATCGGCATGAGAAAACACGCGACGCTTCGAAACGGAACGCTCGCTTGGGTTTGGCGTGCCTGGATAACTCACACACTATTTATAAATTACCAGTGAATCTCTCTCTCTCTCTCTCTCTCTCTATATATATATATATATATATATATTATATATATATATATATATATATATATATATATATATATATATATATATATATATATATATAAATATATATGCCAATCACAAAACTGCACATTTGATTATAAAACTGAACTAATGTTATTGACTCATTTGCATTTAGATAACTAGATAGACGGCTGAAGAAGAAAATTAGTATATTTAGCACTACATTTTATACTTCTCTATTTTCAACCAAATCTGCCGGTGGCAAGGAGAAACGCTTTGCAGCCGCTTATGATTGTGGACTGCTTGATTATTAACATATTATAATTACGGACACGCTGTTCGTGCAATATCAGTGTGCCCTAGTGGCGAAATGGGACGCCAGCGCATAATTACATCAAGTTCGTGCCTCTGAAATAAGCAACAATGGTAATTGGAGAAATAAACACGCCGCCTTCATATACCGTTTCGTGTAGCTAAATAGCTTTATTTTGGTGCAACTTTAAACGGCTTCATATAGAACGACATCACACGAAACCCTAAATGATAGAGCAAGTTGTAAGTTTTTTGGCAAAAGACTAAAAAGTTAAAGATGTAGAGCACAGCCCTTTTTGAGCTGCCATTTTTGTAAAGCAATGTGCATTCCGCATTCCTGTCAGCAGTAATCTTCCTATATTTTAAGCAACAAGAAAGGCTGCAATAAAACCTACATCCACAGCGTCTTCTACAGATGTTCACAATTACAATATTTTGTTACATCAGCTTTCGGTATTGTTACACAATTCGCATTATATTCATTATAAGTCAAAGACGGCATTCGTTTTTTGTCAATCTCTAACGTATATAAAAATAGTTGTATATGCATTCTACAGATAAACTCACCGACCAACGTCCACATAGGTGGCGCTCACCGACACGTCTCATGATGCTATTTAGTGCGAAAATGCATTGCAGAAGTTGTCGCAAGAGTTATAGAACTCAAAAGGGGTTCATTCGTTCATTGTCCAATTTTGACGGCATACTGTAAAATGCTTCTACCTCTGTCATCTTCTGCTCAAACCCCCTGCAGAACCTTTGCATGAAGGCGTAGGCGGGAATAGAAAGCCGTATAAAAAATCATCGGTGAAGGGTGTCGTTCTTCCTGTTAGCCTGTCCCGTGCGCGTTTAGGGAGGCCAAACAACTCCGAGGCTCATTCTACAAGAACACCAACCAAGCTAATCATATCACTTCTCCACAGGGACCCCTCAGATCCGAGCTCTATAGCATTTGTTCTCGACACGTTAATCGTTAATAAGTTGTGCTCGCTGTATATCTCCAGCATCCTCCGGCATCTTCCTTAATACACGATCACTCTGCCATATACAATGCGGTTATCGGTATAGAAAGTTTTGTAAACACAGAATTTCTGGTCAGGGATAAGGCCCGGTAGATTACTGAGTAAGACTGGGAATGTGAGCGGGCTGAGATTAGCGCCGGGGGTAGCCGGTGGTTTACAGGAAGGGCCGGCATCCCTGATTGTCGTCATCTAGAATAACAAAGTTTGCTTTCAGGATAGCAACCAGTGTTCGTAAAACTCACGGACACTGGCTTGCAGCGGCTAGCCTCTCCCACGGCTTCGAAGTAATGCCAAAGTAATACCGAGCCTGGGGGGGGGGGGGGAGGAATCCGGGTTCAGTGGGTTTGCAAGTCTCACACTAGTCACGCAGGCTGCAAGTGGCGCATGTGCATCATGCATTCCCGAAACCACCCAGAACAAAAAAAATACATCATGCACCAGCGTCCATTATTATTTAAAAATATTTATCGATATTTAAAGCTATCCATTTATATTCAATTATACTCGTCAATATGCATCAAAATCATACAGTTTAAACGTTTCTGGATTGCCATCGTCACGAACGTTCCGTACGAACGTCCCGAGGAATGGTTTTTTGTGCCTCGAGATAGAAGCTAATCGACCCGCCAGGAAACTTAATACGATCTTGTAGATGCAGCTTTTGTTTGAAATGCCCCGCCAAGAGTATGAGCACCTTTACCTTTAGGGAAAACTCTAAATAAGCACTTCAACCAGGTTTCTTGAATTTCACCTGTGTCTAATCACCTGTTAGAGAGTGCCACTGAGTGCCAATGAGGTAATACGAGGACATCGTCTTTATATGTTTGTTCAGGATAAGGCTGTGCCCGAAGGCCTAACTTTTCAACACTCCAATCGCACTTTGTCTACGCCTGTATGCAGACGAGCACACCGCTCGCGTCAAGATGTTAAGAAGCAGAGTTGGTGAGATCTCCAGAAGGTTGTTGGGCCACGCGTAGAGCTCCATGTGTGGTGTATTTAGGTGATTGCGTTTTATACAAGCGAATGTCTTCAATTGTCCAGGAAAACGCAGCAGTATCAAACCTACAGTTTAGGTCTTCGGCCAGAAGAGCTGGTACACCACTTGGAAAATAAAGTACAAGTTAATGGCATGCATAAACAAATACTGTAAATAAACAATAACGCTAAAACATGTAATCGCGTACCATCACGCCCAGTCTTTCAGTAAGTCACGGCTACCAGTACGGCACATCCCAGTCGTGCAAGTCTCTGTTCAAAGTTTGATGTCCGCGGCAGTTGCTAAGCTGTTGACATCGGTTGCTGCTTTTAACGCCCTTATAACCTCTTTAAACGACTTCCAAATTCGGGCTGGTTGAGAATGGGACCGGCGTCATTGCTGGAGTGGCAATTTGCCCGATGTTGGTGCTACCGTTCCTCCTGGCCATAGTGACCTGTCGCTTTTTCTCTTGTCGCTGCCGCGCTGTGAGCTCAAACAGCATCTTCTACATCATCATCGTATATCGTGGTAGCGTGCATTTGAGCGTTTGAGCCTTGGTGATAGGCTCATATTTGCTCGAGCCTTCATCCCAAAATACCTTTAAGGGCACCGTTGGCTGCCTTGCTAAAATGGATTAATCGGTCAACTTGGCTCCCCGGCATATTGATCCAGCCAGATCAGACGAAGTCTGCTATGCCACAGACAAGTTCCTTTCTCCCCATTTAATGAGGAATCGCACATTGTCGCGAGGGTGTTGGTGTTGAGTAACAACGAGCTTAGTTTCTCGTACTAGTCAATTTGCACACATACAATTAGCTCATAAACTAAGTTGGTAATCTACGACAAAGTACATATATACTTAATATATGATGTGGGATAGATGTCGTTCTATTTATCGATGCACGACGCTGCCCGAATTCAGGAAATCGGACGCCGGTAAAGCAACGTTTTCCATACATTTTAGTATCTCCATTAAGCGAAAAAGAAAGTAATTCTTCTTTGTTTTCTGTGAAGACCCAGGCGCGCTTACGACATTGGTGGTGAGCGTCGTCTGCATCTCGACCTAAGACGGCGGCTGATCGTGAACGCTCCTGCGCTCTTGCTCGTCAGCCAGCAAGAATGGAGAGAGGATGACACAATACCAACGAAATAATTCTCTTAATTTACTTAGGAGGGGTTTCCATCAAACTACTGATGATAGCCGAAGCTCAAGATGATCGTCGAGCTGAACCGATCGATGTAATAAACCTATGAATGTCTTTTACAGGACGATCTATCATTCAGATGCAAAGGGCCTCTTCTTCGTATCACAGCCTCAAATAGAATGTAGCTGATTGTACCTGTGTGCCCTCATTTTTATGTGAGACTCGTTGTATGTTGTCTAGATAGTCAGGCCATGTCTTTCAGATACCCTAGGAATCGTGCAAATTAATGTTACATTTTTAACACAATTTTAAATTATTAAAATCAAGAACCACGCCACGAGGAACAAGTTATTTGGCTAAGAAGTGACATATTATTGCGCAACGCGCTATACATGAGTTGAACAACGCAAGCTGACGTACAATCGGTTTCTACGAAACAAAAACTGTGTATTATCTTAATTCATGTCTTACTAATAATTTGTGCTCACTATGCAATCTCTGTTATTGCGCAAGTCGTGTAATATCGCGAGTGACCATCTTAAATTGACATGTCTATGAGGTCGTTATGAAGTTTATGAGGTGCAAAACACTAGTAGAAGAAACGGTAGAAGACTAACCTCTGTATCCTGTTAGCTACAGTTAACGTTGCCGATACGTGCGGCACTGGCATTAATTGAAACATCTGAGTCCTGTCGATTATAGTATTAAACAACAAACATTTTAAGTCAATTTGCGAAAATTTACAATACAATGAACCGTCAGGGCTGATCCTAACATTGTGAATATTTGCAGGAGGTCAGGACCTCAAAGGTACACTTTAATGGCAGTTTCGCTTAGGTCAACCAAATTATAAAGATTTTTTTAAGACACCCCGTAGGCACAAAAGTACAATCAATCTGTGTCTGGAAGAAAACTACTACGTCTATCACAACACGATTAATTAGAAAACAAATAAATATAGCGAATTGAGGTAATTAACGCAAGCAGGTTTCCTAGTGCCACTTTGTCCGTGGTTGCCTAGATAAATATTCATTACTGTGAGTGATCACTGTGAGAAGTTATGACACGTAAATATCGTTCGGCGATCAATCACGTTAGCCCGACGGTTCTGCCAAAAGTCAAAATAGGTTCCATCCTTCATCCTTCGCTTCTTGGCAGCGAAGAAGCTGATATCCACAGCATTCGACAGGTATGTAACGACTAATTGATAACATCGAAATGGTATGCAGCCGTTACCTGACTGAGTGAGTTGTTGTAAGAAAAAGTGCTGTTAGCCGATCAGATGAAGAATTTACGGAAGCTGTTCTTCAAAATTGCGTTCAAGTTGAATACCACGAAAACCTTGATTTTCATCTATGCACAATATGAAGTTTGTCAACGTTTTTTCCGGTAATGTGTTCATATATATATATATATATATATATATATATGCTGCTAACCGATTAGGTGGAGAATCTTCGGAAGTTGTTCTTTAAATGTTCTAATTAAAGTTGAATAGCACAAAACCCTGCGTCTTTATATTTGTATATGTGCAATATGAACTTCGGCAAGGTTATCTGGTTATGCGTTATTTTAGGTGTTTATATATATATATATATATATATATATATATATATATATATATATATATATATATATATATATATATATAAGGTTTGTATCTCTTAGTTTGTTTATGTGGTCGTGCGTCATCATGCAAACAGCTAATTAAATCCGGCAGGTGCGAAAGACAGCGTGTCCGGCAACGAATCGCTTGCTCGCTCGGTCGCTCTACGCGCATCCTCTGCTGCGGGTAGAGAGTGTGTGCGTACATATATATATATATATATATATATATATATATATATATGTATATATATATATATATATATATATATATATATATATATATATGTATATATGCGTGCTTGCAGCAGTCGACAATTGTTGGCTATCCTTTACACCTTATCATATACGTGTCCAACATTTAAAAGCTACATAAATCTTCTGCCGGCAACGACAGCAGCGGTAGCCGACGCCGCAGCTCCAACGACAACGAAGATGGAGCGGCCGACAACGCCGGCGACGTCGCCGACGACGCCGACGACCGAATAGAAGGAAGCGTTGACGATGACATGGCGAACGTGGTGGTGGCGGCGGCCGGCCGGCCGCCCTAATGGCGCCGCCGTTGGTCATCATGGTGCTGAAGCAGCAAGCCGAGTCGCGTAGAAGCAAATTAAAACAACGCGCCCACCAACTGCCTCAATTTGTTGCTGTTGTCGTTTTATTGTTGTTGTTGTTGCTGATGTTGTTGTTGCTGCTGCTGCTGTTGTTGTTGTTGCTGCTGTTGTTGTTGTTGTTGTTGTTGTTGTTGTTGTTGTTGTTGTTGTTGTTGTTGCTGCTGTTACTGTTGTTGTTGCCGGTGCTGTTGCTGCTGCTGTTGTTGTTGCTGTTGTTGTTGCTGATGTTGTTGTTGTTGTTGTTGTTGCTGATGTTGTTGTTGCTGCTGCTGTTGTTGTTGCTGTTGTTGCTGCTGGCCGGCCACAACCGTTGTCTGTCGACAGCCGTACGTCAGACAGCGACCTATGATGGCCAGTTAGGCGAGGAGATCGCTTAAACAACGAAACAACAACCACAACAACAGCAGCTCCTGCGGAACAGACTAATGACTACTAGCAAACACAGAGCGGAGTGGCAGAGGAGGAGCGTAATGAGGAAGGAACACTTTGGAGATAGACATATAGATAGATAGGAATGCAAAGAGAGCGAGAAAGACCGAGGAAAACAAGGCAGAAAAAAGTAGCAGACGGAGAAGATGAAGACGATGATGAAGAACAAGTAATTAATACATATAAATAGCTACCAGATTGTAAATCTTATATAGGTACATTACTGCAGCCGGATGCAGAATTATAAATGGTTCTTTCTTGATTATCTTAACAACGAAGTGACCAAGTGTTTCTCCAACAACATCAGCCACAACAGCAACAACAACAACAAAAACAACAGCAAGCGAATAAAAGGTTATGTGAGATGAGAGGGTGTCTCACTGACTGGGTCATGTCAGTGCAAGCGATAGTGTCCTGGCTTTGAAGTGTTCGCCTGCTTGGCCGGCTGCTGCGGATAGCTGTCATAATGCGTCGATTTAATTATTGAACACACCACTTGTTTAATACTCTGCAAATAACGGGCGTTGCCTGCTCGCTAAAAAGAAAAGCAGTGATGAGGTGTGGATTTGGGAGAAATATAGGGCCGAGGGCATTATTGTTCGAAACAAGGCAGCAGGTGTCTACTGCATTCATTTCGTAAGGAAAATTGCTTCTGCCGCCTGATAATTGTTTTTAGCCACTGAAGATTTATACTGTTTTTGTACATTGAAGATTTACATGGTATACATCTGATGGCACGTATTGCACCACACGATGGTTCTAGAGACAGAAGCCGACGAAGACCGGACTCGCTTTCTCATATCTGCAGGAAATAAGGGCGGACAATATCTGCATATTGTCCGCCCTTATTTCCTTTCTATACCTAGCTTATCTAGCTATTTCTGTTAATAGGTTGAACGGTTGATGGGTCACACGGACAACGACAACAACAGGAACATGTGGGATTGATCCATGGGTCGGTGTTCACGTAGGCCGATACATACCAGGACACGAAAGTAGGTAAATACCTTACTAAGTCCTTTCTTACATACGCATACAGCTTCTTTTCAACACATGCTTGCTGCGACGTTGCATTGTTGCCTGCCTCTGCATGCAGACGCATCCACACGTCCATCCGTTTGTACGTGCATTCGTTCATTCACCGATGTCGCACGGACGAGACTTGGGCCTTTTAGCTTTTCCCTCCTCGCAAATCACCCTCGTTGAGGTGCCATTGCTCCTCTGTATTCGTCTTTACCCGGCGCAAGCCTTCGCGTTTCTCCCTATTTCGCACTCTTCCATTCACAAACAAACACATACAGAGTTTCGTTCTCTCTCTCTCTCTTTGTTTCTCCCCTCTCGTATTGCTGTCTCTCCGTTTCGCAGAGAGCATAGCGCGAGAATGGTGTGCATCCTTTACGTGTACGTTACGGCAACAACCAGCCGCCTTGTCGACGAGGTTGGTTGCCGTCTGTATTGGCGGAGATAGCGCGCGACGTGCCAGCATAAAATATGATGACGACGACGACGACAACGACAACAACAACAACAACAACAACCACAACAATCACAACAACAACAACAACAACCACAACAATCACAACAACAACATCTACGACAGAGACAACGATGAACGCCTGCGTCAGCAGCACTTCGTTGGTCGGTGCGGTGCGTTCGTTTGTTTCGCTCCGTTTGAGAACAATATTTTGATGAAGATTTACGAGATTCTTCCGAGACGGGCCGAGGCGGGACGTCAGCGGCCAGCGAACACGTCTAAGGCGTCCGACGTGGCCGTACCAGTAGTAGTAGTAATGGTAGTAGTAGTAGTGGTCGTGGTTGTAGCAGGCCGGCGGGATCAAGTGTAAATAATGGATGAATGAGATTATACTTTGCAGCAGCCGCCGCCACAATAACGACTACGTGCAGCAGACTAGCACAGAGAGGAGCGGCGGCGGCAACAACGCGACAACCGACAACAATGTGTTGTGGGAATCGCGGATTTTGTTTAAGTTTTGCATAAAGGCGGTTGCGGCGACGACGACGACGACGACCCAGCAAGCAACACACGTATAGGTCACTTAATAGAAGCTGGCCAGAAGGTCACATCAGCTGCGAGACTGGGCAGAGCCACAGTTGCGCGTCAACATTCTAGACTACTACTACTCCAACTAAAACCACGCAAGATGAGTTAAAACTCTTTATTATCATCATCATGAGTATCATCATCATCATCAAAGGCATTAACAGGTATGGTACGTCGGATGAGAGACAACACATCACCACCACCGCCACTACCAGTGAAATGCGCCTTTTTCCCTATTTTGTGTGAAATTGTACATTATTGTAATCTACACGACGAGCTTGCCTGATCAGCACGGATTCACACACAAACGCAAACAACACGACAATAGAGAGGTGAGTAAGAGAGAGAGAGAAAGTCAGCTTGGGTACAGTTAGAGGTGAAGGGAGAGAGAAAGTAACAGAGAACATGCCGTGACACAGGGTTCCAGCCACCTGCCGTCACAATCCTGACTTGATCGAATGCTTAATGATGGAAATTGAATAAAAGCCATTTGAACCACAACAAATAACAAATCCTCAACATGCATGCATGACTTTCTTCTTCACTAGCTATCAGCAGATGACGCTACAGGCCAGGCCAGTAACCTACTATTGGTGTTGGGGTTCGTAAGCGTTATGTGCACTATTAGTAGTGATAGTGTTACACATCATGCTATAAATACTAAAGCTATATTCCTTGATCTGGAACTCTTAGTTGGACGTCTCGGTGTCACGACACCTTGAAAAAATAGTTCGAGCCAGAGTTAAAGCCTAGCGACAGCTGCTATAAGTCCCGACTCTCAAAGACTGTCCGTACCGACGTCGGCCCTAAGTTGCTCAAGTATTTTCGCCTTGCGAAAGGGCCTTGTAAGTCAACGGCCCTAGACCTCATCAGACTGGAATGCTGGGTTTCAGCAGCCCAGTTCTTTAGAAAGTTGCGGCAAGGCTCGCGGATGCGATTGCATCAGTAGTAGGGATTTGCCTAGCCTGGATGTAGTGAAGCAACGACTCAGACCGGAAAAGCCCCACTCATTCTGTACGACGAAGACGTTGTCTGCTTTGCTACAGGGTCCCAACAGGAAGCCAAAGAACTAGTGGACTTATACAGGTATCTTCCCAATGTGTGAGCGCTAACGCAACGCAAATACGATGTGCTCTTACCTAATTCCCTCCGGACAATGCCCAAATTGTCGCTACAAATAACGTATAAACGTGATGATAACGTATAACCGTATTGTAGCTTAAGCCTTCGGTCTCTTGGTCCCCCCATGCTTCAGATGTCACCAGGCTCTCCAATTGAGAAACTGTGAGCTACTAAACTCTTCTTTGTTGTCGGAGTTCCCAAGGACTTTCGTTACTTTGATTATCCCGCTCGGCTTTACGGATTACCCACACTTTTGTTAGTGTGGGTATAGTTAAACGATTTCTTCACACACCCGGTGCCCTCGAACGGACCTTACGCCCAGCAGAGGTTCCACGCCTTCAGGAAGCAAACACTATGCCTTCAGGAACCAAACACTATCGTGGCCGACTGGCTACACTATGCCAAAAAATAACCGATTACGGGTAAAGTATTGGATTTTCGCATTTGAAATGCAACAGAGGCCCTGATTGAACTGTCAGATAATTCACACAATAGCACATGTTGCGTTTAAAACGCATATACAAACAGACGATAAGCAAAATAATGACACAAGTTATTCTCCGCTGCGTCCATTAATCCATTACTACACAAATAACCTTCGTGACGTTATTCTTATTATCATACCACATTACTTGGTACGGGTTATTGCTGCTGCTGCTTCTGTCATCGTTGTTGTTGTTGTTCATATTATTGTTGTTGTTGTTATGGACCCTGCCGTTCTACACTGTCTCTCGTTCTCTCTCTCTCTCCCTTACTAATTAGCATCCAATAAATATCTAATATCTAACTGATATTGGTTGTTTGCTACCGCTGCAGCCCGTATTGCTCAATATCGATATGTCACGTCTATTGCTGTTATAATGGGATAGATATATACATATAAATATATATATATATATATATATATATATATATATATATATATATATATTGCCGCCTATTTACATATCTATGCTGTTCCGCTGTTATCGTATGCTGTTGTCGTCTGTAGTCCAGGCGGTTAGTAGTCGTAGTAGATGTCATATAGTGGAGTATTGCGTTACAGAGGCTGTCATCCGGTGTTAGTTTGTTTGGTCGTTGTTACTGCCGCTACCATAGACTTTATCTGTTATATCTATCATTATTACTATTTGATCGCAGTTTCTCTTATTCTCGATCATCTGTCTGCTATTGGTGAAGCTACGTGATTAATTTTACACTGGCATTGTGATTGTTGCCCTTGTTGCAGATTTATCGCTCTTCCTCGTTCACGCAGCATGACGAGTTGGCTCCTGATGCATTGATATCAACCACTTTGTACACGACGTTGTTATTTGCTCGTTGACGCAAACGTATATTTTGTTTATTTATTATTCGAGTGATAATTGGCAAATGTTTAATTGAGATAAATGTAATTCAAGAGCTCACATAATCACAGATGCAAGCCCATGGTCCTATCGGGTGCTCGCGGCACCTTATATTACTGGGCAAGCTTTTTTTTTACGTAAACGCTTATACATTTAAGCTTTTATTAACGAATTAGCCTAAAAGGATATTTATGACAACAAATTCCACTTTTGTCATGCTAAGTTTGCTATTGCAGAGACCCGTAGAAAATTGTGCGGTATAGTATCTGCCGCACCTCAATTGACATCGCATACATCTACATGCAATATTAGGCTTATGAAGGCGATTGATCTGATACGGATCCTAGTGTTAATAAAAAATAAATATAAAATAACTTAAAGTTTGTTATACTAAACAGATACACTTATATATATATATATATATATATATATATATATATATATATATATATATATATATATATATATATATATATATAATGCGCCAGCTAAATCAAAATAAACTGTGGCCTCTAGTAAAATCGTCATATATTGCGCTATTTTCCGGGATAACTTATAAAATGCTAACAAAATGTCAAGCGATGAGGTGTTAGGGTTTGGCTTTGCTATTTGTTAGAGCCTCATCAGGTTCGTTCAAAAACATCTAGCAAATAATGTCCGTTGAGAAATGTCCGAACTGAACACTCAGGTCGCAAGAGAAGACTCTGGATGCTCCTGAGAGTGGTTACAGAAGACGAGCCATGCGCATATGATTACGACATCGAGAGCAGGACCCAATCCTCCCAGTGATGCTTAAAAGGAGAGCGTGGATTGACAGAGCCATTTCACTGTTTTGTTTCCACTATAAAAGAATCATCTTCCACGAATTTTACCACCTGGTTCTACGGCCAATAAAAAACACTACCCCGAAGTTTGAAGAAGATTGCGCGAGCACGTCTGGCGTAGGATGCCTGAACTCCAAGCAAAGAACTCCTGGAGCCTTTATCATCAACATCGTTACTGATTTCAGACTAATTGAGAAAAAACATCGATTTCTATATTTCCGCAAACCCCCAGTTTGCCGGATCTGGCTCCGTGCAACTTTTTCCTGATCCCGCAGATGAAAAACAGATTGAAGAGACAGCGCTCCCACACCATGGAGGAAATAATAGGAACTTCATGGAAGCAACTCAACTCGAATCCGAAAGGCGCGTTTATGAAACGTGTCGAAGAGTGCAACGGTAGGTGGCACATGTTCATTGCAGTAGGCGGGCGGAAGCTATTTTGAAGGGAACAAAAACACATTGGGAGATTCAATTATTTTATTTAAAAATATGTTTCGGAATTTTTCGATCCGCCCTTACACACACACATATATATATATATATATATATATATATATATATATATATATATGGGCATTTGCTGCATGCCAGGCGTCTAACGGAGAGCGCTGCTAAAAATCCATCATCTCCTCTAGCCAGTTTTAGCTAAATCTGACGGGAACGGAAGACGTGGCGGGCAACAGGCGTGTGACAAATGACGAACGGGCACAATCGACAATTGTCAACCTGGCCTGCAGCCAGCCAGTCAGCCTGGCGTGACCCATAACTTTTGCCTGTGCTTTTAGCAGCGTGATCTTGTTCTCGGTTATCTTAGCAGCGATATCTAGTTTTTGCTTGGTGCAAATATAATATATGTGCACCGACTTACAAAGAAGACTATTTGAACTGCGTGATGTGTCAAAAACATTTCATGGACCGATATATCCATATTTACAGCGATTTAAGTTAGCCCCGTCGTTGCATGAGCTGCCAGCGTCACACATTCACAAACATGCGGCAGCAAAACGTAACGGCTACGCTTAGAGTGTAATGAATTAGGCAGCGAATGTTGCTGTCTGTCAATGTTTGCTCGGGAAGAAATTTGCATTATTTTTGCAACACTATATATATATATATATATACATATATATATACCGTGCGGAGCAGCACAGCAACAACGAAAAACAACGAAACAAAATCAAACCAACGATTAGTAAGACGTTTAGAGAGATTAGCGGTGAGTGATCTTTGCCGTCCGGCTCACGTTTATTCTCTCTATTCTCCTGCCTGTCGTGTCGGCGCAGTCCCAAGGCGTTGTCGCCAGTTGCCGTCGTCATGGTCAACAACAACGACAGCAACCACAGCAAGAATGGTCATTTTCGTTGGCAAGTGCGAGCAGCAGTAGTGAGCGCTAACAGTAGTGAAGGCAATCAGCCGCCTTCAATTCAGCCTTCAATAGTGGTATCGCCATCACAACCATCATTATTAATTCGGCCGGGACGAAGACGACACACACGGCCGGCCATCTATAATAAATAATACGACGCGAATGATTGGCCGTCGCCGGGCGGCCGGCCGGCCACAGTTCTACCACTTCAACAGGCACTCGATGACCATCATAAACGTATCAAGTTGTTAGATTGGGTTGTCCAAATACGCCAACGACTACTACTACCACTACGATACATGACAGGTAGAAACTATTTGTCTTCTTCTGTTGTCGAGATGGAGCCATCTAATAACGAGGCCAGCACGCGCGCGAACAACAACAACAATAACAGCAACAACAACTACAGCAACAACACCGACAACAACAACAGCAACAACATCGACAACAACAACATCAACAACAACTACATCAACATCGTCAACAACAGCAGCAACAGCAATCAGCGGCAGCACAGATGCAGTCTGTATTTCCAGGCAGTGAGACTGAGAACGTATTGAGTCCGTGCCGTCAAGTCTATAGGTATATGACGCCCGACCTTAATGAAGATTGATATCATCGCTGATAGTCGTTAGTACTAGTAGGCAATTCGCGGCGACTGATTAAACTGGATCAATCACAGTGGATGGATAAATGGATAATTGAGAGGTGCGTTTTTTATACACATATGTGTGTGTGTGTATATTTATATATATATATATAGGCAAAAATAATGAAGCAAAAAAGTAAGGCTCAGGGAGAAAGTGACATGCGACGCTAATTAGCTGGGTATTAATCAGTGAAAAAGAGTGAAACAGCGTGACGGAGGCAATATAAGCAATCGAGATTACTGGGGTAGGAGCGAGAAAGCAGGACGGACGAAAAGACAAGATAAACAACGGAACGATCGATGCTATACATAGATCCGATATTGGCTAGATTAGGTTGACAACGACGATGACGACGACAAACAAAGAGACCCGAAGAGAAAGAGCGAGAGAGAGAGAGAGAGGGGGAGAGAGAGAGAGAGAGAGAGAGAGAGAGAGAGAGAGAGAGAGAGAGAGAGAGAGAGACGCGGACAGAGGCCCCGGGGCCGAGGTTACGCTACGTAAATCGACTCACACACACACTCACACGTCTTTGGTTGCTGGCGATGAATGCTCCAAAAGAGAACCGAATAGGAAAACACATTGAGTAGCCAAGCTGACAAAACACATTGAGGTTTATAAATTTATATGTATGTATATATATACAAAAAAAAAAAAATATATATATATATATATATATATATTGTATATAAATGAGTATGTGTACACGTGCATCACCTAAAGAAGACACCTATCTAGCCGCGTTGAGATAATGTAGTCGAGATTACCAGACGGAGAAATGTGCGGGCGTTTTGTCGTTGTCGTTGTTGTTGTTGTTGTCACGGCTGCTGCTGCTGCTGCCGTTGTAGCTTACGGCTGTGGCTGGATGCGACGACGCGCTACTGCCCCGGGAGAGCTGGAGAAGGGACCAGAGGGACAAAAGGGGATCTATCAGCAGCAGTAGCAGCAGCACGGTGTATCATGATCATTATTACAATCAACAGCGACAGCATTGTCGGTTATCGCGAATGGATCTGCGTCTGCCTGATCGCCTGTCATTCGTTCGGTCGGTCGGTGGGCCTGTCTGTTCGTCTGTTGTCTATTTGTCGGTCTGTCTGTCTGTCTATCAATCCAACGGATCGGATCGAATCAGATAGACGACGCCGTCACCATTGACTCTTCTGATCTGATCCGACGGGGTGCTTGCTGGTCGTCGTCGATGATGATGATGTTGTTGTTGCCGTTGTTGTTGTTGTTGTTGTTGTTGTTGTCGATGTTGATGATGTTGTTATCGTCGTTGTTGTTGTTGTTGTTGTTGTTGTTGGTGTCGTCGTCGTCGTCGTCGATGTTGGTGTCGATTTTGTTGTTTTGTTGGTGTTGTTGTTGTCGATGCGGTTGGTGTTGTTGTTGTTGTCGTCGATGTTGTTGTTGTTGCTGCTGCTGCTGTTGTTGTTTTTTCGGCAGCAACAGCAGTTTGATATACTACGAGAAGCTCTTCTGCTGCTGCTGCTGGTGTCGCTGGTGCGGCTTTTAGCAAGCGGGCCAACGTTGTCATTTGTCACAGTGGCGCGAGTGAGTGAGTGGCTGAGTGGCTGAGTGACTGCCTGCCTGACTGACTGAGTCAGCGTTGTCCTCATCGTTCGCTCCGTTGCACTCGCTCGTTCGCCCGGTCGTCTGACGCGTCCACCCCACGACGTCCCCTACCACCACCAACACCACCACCACCATCACTAGCCGGCTGCCACGCACTGACGACTCGGCGACGTCAAACAGTGCGTCGGATTTGGCTAAATTTCAAATCTATTCAGGATTAGGTCTAGTCTATTTGCTGATAGCCGTAGCATGGTAACAGTCGTAGCAGCAGCATCAACAGCAGTAGCATTAGCAGTAGTAGTCGTAATGGTGTTAAAAGCGGCGACAACAACAGCAGTGCAGCAATAGTAACAGCGACAACAACATCGTTAAAAACAGTGCAACAAAAAACAACAATAACAATAAAGCAACAGCATTAGGAATAAGAACAAACAACAACAACAGCGACAATAGCAAGCTCCAAAGCTGGCCGGTAATGCTGCCGCAGGGGAAAAAG
This sequence comes from Dermanyssus gallinae, assembly GCA_003439945.1. Classification (NCBI taxonomy): domain Eukaryota; kingdom Metazoa; phylum Arthropoda; class Arachnida; order Mesostigmata; family Dermanyssidae; genus Dermanyssus; species Dermanyssus gallinae. The sequence continues at coordinate 105,617 of QVRM01005863.1, read as the reverse complement.
ACAAGCCAACGATGTTTGTCGGTTCTTCGACCGGCAGACGCTGAAGCGACGATGAGACAAAAACCGCTGAACGCCTTCAGCATACAGACCGATGTCTGTTGTGTCAGATTTCAAACGAAAAGTGATAAAAGGAATTATCATTATCGGATAAATAAAGACGCATCTTTGAGAACGAAAGCTTGTCGCGTGAACATAAATAACTCACAATATATATATATATATATATATATATATATATATATATATATATATATATATATATATATATGTATACCAATTCAAATAGGGCTTTTACCAGGAGGTCAAGATCAACATTAATTTGTAACGGCTGTCAACTTTTATTATCCTGTCATCGAACGCTGCGTTACGTGTGCGCCATGTTAGTGAGAAAATAAATGTAGGAAAAACCTGATACGATTCTGTTCGTGTGCAAGATTGCAGCCTAAAGTTCGAATGTGCGTTTTCTTATTTATATCTTTATATTTGTGTATACGTATGTATATGCAATCGTAGCGAATTGAGAAGTTCTGATACATATTAAAAAAAAATAATATTCATTTAATCTTTTAAAGCGTTCACTCTTCGAAAAGTGTTAAACGTTGGTTAATGATCGAGTCGCTTGGGTGAATTTTCCTTTCCTTCCTCTATAGTCTCGAAACGTTGTACTTAGTTCTTTTTATCTGTGAGAACAGAGCAAGTCGTTTGTCCAGGTCCGGCAAATAGGGAGTTTGCGGAAATATAGAAACAAACATTTTCTGTAAGTAATTCAAAATAAGTAACTATTTGTGCGCCAGTACTTTATCGTGGTGGAGGATCTGAGAGTTGTTTCCCGGAGTTCGAGCCTCTTGCGTCGGATGTTGTCGGTAGATACCTTATTGACCGTAATTCCAGGTAGTAAATATTCGTCAAAGACAACTTCTTTGAAGTCGAAAAAAAGTATTTTTTTCAATCTCCTGCTCTCTCCTGGGAAGCACAACTGGGAGAACTAAGCTTTGGTCTCGATGTTTTACCATATACGCATGACCCTCTCCTGAAATCAGTCTCTAAAGAAATCCAGCGTTAAATACGGCCAAGACGCATCCGATTGATCTGTGAGATGTCTCCAGTTCCTTGGCTATATTTCGGCGATTGTTGAGTGCGAATTCTTGAACGTTCTCAACATTTTCTTCTGTCATGGACGTCGAAGACCTTCCCGAACGGGGGTCATCTTCGGTCGTGGCAAACTTGACGGTATCACGTGCTTTGGAACTCTGTTTGATCATCGTGAGCAGTTGGAAATATTTCAATTTCTTTGAAATATCTGGTTTTATTATAACACAGAACTTGATGCAGACAAGCTGCTCCTTTATTTCGGCTTCTTAAAAATCGCCGAATCTCGTTTTTTACTTCTTTGAGCCAAACTCTAATGATATAGGCAACGACCGCGAAATTCGGCCCGTGTGAAGCTGATAAATGGCGCTTCTAAGCAAAAGACACCGGAAGGCCTTAGTGGTTTTAGTTCATTTTTTTTTATTTTATGTAAATTGTGTATTGGGATGTTCCATAAGTCCGTTCTAAATGTTCACCCATCTTTGAAGACACATGCCGTTACAACGGAAAGCTCTTATTGAAAGCTGTATTGCCCACTTTGTTCAACTACTTTAGCCCAAAATTCAGGTAAGCTCATTATTCCATCTCATCTGAAGGTGGCGTCCTGACATCCGAAGTAATGATCTATATATGTTTTAACACCTTTTATTAAGAGCACTTTGAAGGGACCGAAACAGATGATTATAAAGCAAGGTAGGAACTTTATACAGGATATGGCAAAATACCCCACCCAAATTCCATTATCTTCTTGGTGGTGCTGCAAAGATGCAAAGATGTGTGCTGTCTTGCGTTGTCGTGATGGAGAGTCACTTCTGGTCTGTCCGCCAATTCCGGCCTCTTCTGGTCAATTGCCCTCTTCAAATTATCCAGCTGTTGACAGAATTTTATCGCATTGATCGTTCCGTTTAGTTGCAACAGCTCATAAAAGATCACCCCCTTCGCATCCCACAAAACACTTAACAGCAATTTTCTTGTATGGGGTCCAAGCTTGGGGCTCACTCCCATTGTTTAGCCGCGTTTTTCTGCAGACAACGTTCTTATAGAGTATCGAATTCTCATCCCCTGTCACCATGGTAAAAAATTAGGAATTCTGTCCGCTCGTAAACGTGCTAGTTTACATGGTAGCTGCCTTACATAATGCCTGTGGTCACACATTGTGGTCGTACGTTTTCAGTGCGTTTTTTCTAGTGCTGCGGTGGTTCATCAACCACAAACCGTCTTACGTCCCACGTAGTTGTCGAGACAACACGCATTCGCCCAATTAATAGTGCAGCATCCGACAATAAAAAGTCACACGATCACTACTGAGCATTGTGTGCGATTGCAATGTACCGGCGAGCACGATTATTTCCTCTAGCACCACCCACAGCTTATTCTGTTGTTTAGCCGAGGGTTGACACGTCTCGTCATCTTTTTCGTTCCGACAGCCTATTCGTAAAGGAGAAGCTTGTAACACAAGCGCGTATGGGTTGAAGAACGGCTGGTGGCTAAGTAACTGCGTGATTATTAGACTTTGCAATATATTTCTGCCAGCTTAGGCAAATTGTGCTACGCTAGGGGCAGCGATGGTACTCGGTTCAACGTCCTATTCGGTTTGCCTGTGAGAATACGTAAGACGCGTTAGGTTAGCCCGGCAGCTAGAGACGGTGCAGGGCGAGCGAGTTAGCGAGATGTGCCTTTCGGCTAGTATGATCATAACGCACCACAACTTCATTCATGCCAGCATTCCGTCAGCAAAGGCGCAAAGAAAAGAAACGCCACTCTTTGGTCAAGACTGTTCCCACGATAGAGCAAACTTCCTACCTGACGTCTTGTTGGCTAGCATCATTAGTGCTATTATCATCATTTATTACACGCGTGTATCACAAAGGACAATGCATGTACGTATATTCATTAGATGGTTCGACAACATAAACCCCATATATATATATTATTATATATATCTATAGATAGATCGATATATAGGGATATATATATTATATATGAGAGAGAGTATACAGATATGATACATATGATATATGATAGATAGATAGATATATACATATAGATATATATAAAAGATAAAATTTGTTGTATAATGATTAATATATATATATATATATATATCTATATATATCTATATATATATATATATGTGTTATAATCTATCGACAAACAAATCAATATACACTGATGAACACCAAAAAAAAGTGTGCCAACCAAGACATGTGAAAACGGAAATCAACCGTCCATATGAAAGTGGGCATTATCATTCAAACATGATGACAAACTTGACGACAGTTGCAACAAGCGGGCACAAAATTAGAGAGACACGTTCCAGCCGCTGCTCCTGCGAGATCGATCATCTATTTACACTGGCAGGCTCTAACATTAGCGTATTCGGTCTGGTTTTTCTAGATGTAGATGCCGTCGTCGTGTAAGCTGTTGTGTTGGACGGGAACATAATCGGTCGGCTGACGTAATCCATTGACCTGGGCGTCTCTGGTCGTTCTTTTCTTAGCCTACATGAGTCGCTCGATTAATTTGTACTCAACGAGTGCTGACTGCAAACGACGACGACGACGACAACAGCAGTAACAACAACAACAACTCAATACTGTAGAATGGTCCAAATTTGCATACAATAACCCACGCCTATCTAAATGGCAGGCTATCCGGGCTTCTGGACAGTCTGTCCGTCTGACACGACGCAGTCAAGCGCTAAATTAGGCTCGACTGAAACGGATACGCGCTTGCTTCGCTTATGTATTAATAACAGCCACCGACTAGCGTCCTGTCTCCTAGTGGGTCTTGGGCGCACAAGTCAATAATGATTAACGACGACGACGACGACAAACACCTCACACAGAAACAATGATAACAACAACAGCAACAACAACAACACGTAGTAATGACACTAACACCGGTAACAACAACGAAAACAACAACAACAACACGTAGTAATGACACTAACACCGGTAACAACAACGAAACAACAACAACAACAACAACAACAACAAAACAACAACAACAACAACACAACAACAACAACAACAACCAACAACAACAACAACAACAACAACAACAACAACAACAACAACAACAACAACAACAACAACAACAACAACAACAACAACAACAACAATAACAACAACAACAACAACAACCACAACAACGAAAACAACAATGAGCGGATGACCGCCCGTGTGTCGGCTGGACATACAAAGGAAACAAAGCAGCACCATCATAATCATCTATCGATCTGTCTATCTATCTGTCTGTCTGTCTGTCGATCCATTCCTGAGCTGGCGACCAACGGCGACCAACATGCAACCCCATTGCCAGCCAAGGAAAGCAATCATATCTCTAGCCTTTACTATGACAGGAGGCCGGCTAGCACGCAGGCAGGCAGAGGCGACGGAGACGAAGACAGACGCCCTTGTCGGCCAGCCATTGTGACCGCTGCTGTCATTGCAGCCTGCCCATATTCTTCTTCTTCTTCTTCTGCTAATGTTACTCTAACTGTCGACTGCTTCTGCGGTGTCGTTATGGGTGTCGTCGTCATCATCGTCGTCGTCGTCGTCGTGGTAATGGTGGTGGTGGTGGTCGTAGTGGTGGTTCATCATCATCATCATCATGGACCAAAGTGATACCATCGTCGTCGTCCTACCGTATGCGGTCTTCCTCGTTGCCACCGCCACCGCTACCATCATCATCACCATCTCCACCACCATCATCGAAGCCGGCATCGTCAGCCGCCCAAATGAGCAATGAGCCTTACAGGCGACAAGTTGAACAGCTCTGCTGCTGCTGTTGCTACTGCTGGCAACGATGGGCAGCAAACGCACCACCATGACGATTGATTACTGTCCATCACTGTGCGTGCATCTTTACTGCTCCTGGGCCAATTCATGGTGTGTCTTGGTGACACTTAGCGCTTGCCTACACCTTGCGCTTGGCTGATTGGTGCAGCCGGGTCACAACGGCTAAGGCAGCTGTCTAGCAGCGTCAGCTCTAGACAGCACGTCGTATCGAAAACTACTTTGTCAAGCGGGCGGCGGTTGCTGCTGCTGCTGTTGTTGTTGTTGTTGTTTCTATACGCGCCGTTAACGCTGATTTCGGGAACTAAGTATAAAGGGGTGTTATGCTAGGTGATATATATATATATGTATATATATATATATATATATATATATATATATATATATATATATATATATATATCTCGAAAGAGAGAGAGAAAGAAAATAATAAATACTGTACCGGGCAGTGTTGCTGTTCCTAGCATCGCTAACTTGGACCCCCAGGGGATTTTCCCAGCACGCCTGTCTTAGAGATTGCTATCACACTACGTAAGCGCAAAATCGGTGTCCGTCTATCGAAAAATCATTCTACACTATCCGTTTAAGCGCATTTATTAAAAAAGCGCATTTTCTGCCGACTTGGTCGGTTTATTAACTGCCCACTAAAGATTGAGGCCAGCCATTGAAATATGGCCTGACCACCACCACTATTAGCTGATAGTTTTGGTGACACTTAAAAGCTTACTCATGAAAAGTAAGCTTTTGAGTGACGCGTCACCTTGGATCAACCTTCAGTTCATGGCCAGTTTTGTCACAGCTGGTACTCACCGTCACGGATGATACTCATGTGGTGACTATAATCCTACAAAGCAAAATGAGTTTCCAACGCTCTCTCAACGATTCATCCTTAGTGTCTCAGCTGTTAGCTTATATCTGTCAAGTCGCCTAGCGTTGACGCGAAAGTCCAGGTGCGTTACGCACCCTTTGCAGCTCGCTTCTTTAGTTGCGACTAAAGCAGTTCGTTCTTTTGGCACTTCAGCTGCGCGCAGGGAAGCGGTCAACAAACACAAGTCATCATTATGCAGTACAGCGGCACTGTTATGCGTTATTTGTCCACATTGATCACCTCACAACGACATTCTTGGGATACCCCGACAACAGGTGGGATTTTGCCACTGATTCAGACGAGCTTCGAGCATTAGAGACGCATTAAGGGGTGTGTTTGTTTTTCAAGTAGTTTTGACCACTACAGATATACAGAGGCAATGTGCTGTATGATGAGGTTTTGAGAACGACAACAACACATCAGTGCTGTACTAATCGTCGTTTTTATTATGCGTCACACCTGCATGATTGGGATAGTGTAGGCAGGAAAAATAGATAGATTGATAAATAGGTGGTTGCGTGGGTGGGTGGAAAACGCTAGATTGCGTTGCTCGTGCCGTCGTCCGTGAACGATAATACGTTGCTACTGCGGCTACCGCGTTTAGACTTGAGCACTTGAGCATATTGGCTGGAGGACGAATAGTGCGTGTTACGCAGGCGAGCATAGCATGACTGATATGCGTCAGTCACGCTTGCGCACGCCGGCGAAAAACGGTTGCGGGACAATCAGACTCTGCCAAACCTCCTCGCAGGCAACTTCGGACAGCTTTACGTATGGCCGTGCCAACGGAGGCATTGGCGGACCGGCAGGACTATTGCCTTGACCATCGATCGGCCTGATCACGGCCGATTCAGCCATTCGCGCCAGCTCGCGACACACAAACGCGGGGACAATCAACGCCGCTTGCTGCCGCTTGTAGCGCACGTGCCACGCTGCTGCTGGCTCGGCTACCTTCGAGCTGTACTGATGTTTCTACCGCCGCTGACAATGAGGACCATACTGCTGATGACGAAAATTATGATGAGATGATGGCGATGATGATGATAATGATGACGGCGATGTTGATGACGGTGCAGTAATTAATATAACGTTCATCAGATGAGCGCCAGTGAAGCGTGTATGTGTCACAGCGGAGATCGGCAGTAATCTGCCGTGGGCTGATACTGCTGCAGCTACTGCCACTGTTGACATAGCCTGATATATAGACAGGTAAATTACAAATAGTAATCATCGTGATGAGGGACCGGCGTGAAGGAGCATATTTGAGACAGCCGTAGTCCCTCGCAGTATGTACACTCAATAATTGGGTTTCGATAGTGCCATGAGAAGAAACAACGTGCTACGTCACACAATAGAAGATAAACTACTGTCTCTAAGTCGATAAGTTTCGTTCTCACAACAGCTAGAGCTTGGTACACTGATAAGCAAATTATATATATATATATATATATATATATATATGAAATGACACAAACGGCGCGACAATGCTGTCCCCACGGCCCCTAAAAAGGGCGTCTGGCTCTCAGAAAATTGCCCGGACCTAAGGAAGTACCCCAGGGGTCGAAAAACTTTGGCGACAAAACACCCTAAGATGGCGAATCTGGCCACGCGCCTTGTACGGGAAAGGCGCTGCCCCGGGAAGTGAAAGGCCACGCACTTCGCATTCGTCCCTAAGGCCTTATCAGGACCGAGGAGCCCACCTTCGACAAGCGTATCTGCCTCTTCGGCGCGGCGGCAAAGGTAATGGAAAGCATAATCCTTAACGGACTCAACGCGAGTAATACTGCAAACTGGGACATAATTATTAGGGCTCTGGGGGATCGCCAGATTCCGCCTTCCTACTTATACGAGCGCACACCTTGCCTACAGTGAAGTCCTGCGGATCCCAGACCTGCATGGAGAGGGTTCAAACAATCGCATATGCTGACGACCTGGTAATGCTGAAGACTGCACGGCGGGAAACATCGCTTCAGACGGCGGCAAACCTTGCTCTAAATATGAATAAAAAATGGATGATGTCGAACCATTAAACTCGCTCCGAGGAAGACGAAGGCGCTTCATCGAACGGGCCGTACGAAGACCCGTGGAATCCACCTAGAGGTGGCAAAAACAACGTGATGCAGACAACGGCCTCCCTCTCTGTAATACGCAGGGAACATAAGCCCGCATTCTCAATCCGGACCTGATACGAGGGCTCGGGATAGGGGCTCTCCACGTGCTTTGTCACACAGGTTCTGACACGGGTCATTCCCAGCCTCAGTTAAAAACATGCAAAAAAATTGGACACCCCTGACGGACACCTGCGTCCTATGCAGCTTGGGTCTCCCAAACACGATAGGCCACAAACTCGCCGACTGCCCTTGCTCTCCCGACATTGCTACAACTTAGCCAATTGTCCTCCGCATTCCCTAGGCCCTAACCGGATGGACAGAATCGGATATATCGACTCTGTCACGAGGGAGAAGGCGCAGCAGGAAGTGGCCAGTGTGACCAGATTGGCATTGAGTTCGTCCCATTCAACGAGTGTTACACTGATTTCACTAGTGCCGAGATTACTGGTGCGGAAGTTTGACCCGCAGGGAACCCAATACGCGCACTAACAACACACACATACAGAAGCTGATCACTTTCCAAGTCAATTGAGACTCCAGCTAAATATCGGAAGACCCAGAACATATTTGAGCGTACGGCTTCCCGCCTTGGTTTTAAAGTACTGCTTTAACTCCTCGAGGCGGAAGGGAGTTGGTTGTAAGTGTGTTTATAGTCAGAGCACAAATAAGCTGCCCGTACGCAGGTTTGAAAGCAGAGTTTGTGCAGATAACAGTCTCCTCTGTGTATTTACACTTAATTAAGCAGTTGCTAGGGATTGGCACTTGACGTGTACTGTAATTGTGTATGCAATTGTGTGTGCAATGAGTTCAGTTTAGGTGCGTCTACTTGGCCTAGTGAGCTTTATACGAGCCACATTTTTAAGGAGCATTAATCTTTTAGGATATTTGGCTAAATGTCGAGGAAATGTTTTATTAACCGGCACACCAAAGCTAGTGAGAATAAGTAACAGTTTATTCACGTAACAGCAATTGTATATGTCCCGTCTGATCAAAGTAAGTTTAGAAATAACCAGCCACAAGAGACGTCGTGAGACTCTGGGTGAAGAAGCAACTTTAAATTGTGTAGGCATTTAGATGTAAAAGTTTAAATAACTATAAAATATAATAGCCTCAATCAAAGTTCGCAGTTATATATATTCCCATATATTTCAACGTTTCCATCAATCATGTAAAAAATTGTATAATATTAAGGAAGGGAAAAGGCGCACCTGCCCTAATAGGCTCTACAAGATGTATAGATAGTTTTGCCTAGGGCATAATTCATCCGATGATTTATGTATGACTTAAGGCTTGACAGTATGCCAGGCATTTATAGTAGGCACTAGATTATGCAAAGCATTTTGCAATAAAAACTTTGCAAGGTAATAAAATGGTAATTTTTGTCAAAAGCACTCTTTTAATCAAAATATACATACAGAAACATCCCGTTTGCATCTATTGCTGTGTGCTTTCTTAAGCTCTTGGATTTAGGAAGCAACGCACTATTATCCGACAAGTGACGCAGAATGAGGAATTTCCTTAAGTGAAGCACTTATACGCCAAGCGTCATAGAGTCTTAGAATATCAGCCGGTAATTCGATATATCATCTTTAGTTGCACACGGCAATCACACTTTTTAGCCTAATCACATAGATAATTATATCGGTATACGGTTACCCTGTATATGATCCATCAAACGTCATCTTCAGGGATATCTCGGAATAAAAAAATTAAAGGAAGATGTCTATACAGCTATTGTAAGAATTTATACTACCTAGTCATTTGAAACTGACATATGTTGTGTTACGCCAATTACCCGTCGTAAATATGCCCGTGTGAAAGAACAGTAGAAAACTAGGATATGTTTGGGTGGAAATACATATTTGCTGTTATTTCGAGAGCATGCACAAACTCTAATTTAAGGTGTTGGCAAAGCTTTAGACCTTTTAATGCGACTATCTGCATGGCATACGTAATATTAAGGGCCTGTCACTAAAGTCAAGTTATAGTAAAGTTTTATATAAATAGGCTTTGTCTAAATAGAATGCCTACACTTGTCATAATCAATTTTCGTGTAAGCTTCTCTTAAATAGGGGCCCATTTTATTTGGAAACCTAAACACGACGCTCCGGAATAGTCTGCAGAATGCACATACAACAAGAAAGTCAAAAACGTAAGTCCGTTTATATATATATATATATATATATATTTTCTTATGGGACCGTCTTCTCCGGACGGAAAATTTATTTAAGTTCAATAATTCTTCATTGAACTTGACATTTCCATTGTTACATAAATTCAAACAATTATTATTATTTAAATAATGTTGCAGAAAAGGCTATCACCCGTATCTGCCGAATATATATATATATATATATATATATATATATATATATATACATATACAAGCACAGGCATGTCTTAGTGTGTACCGTATGTACAAACAAGTCGCAATGTGAAATATACATGCAAATACGCTCTAGTTTGGAATAAAAATATAAATACGAATTGCGTGTAATAAATTATGAAAATCGCAAATACCGTCCATTCCCAGTTCGCATTTCGGTAGGACATAGGCCCGCAGCGCACAACTACTATTAAACTAGTAACTACGACTAAACTATTAAAAAACCTAAAGAAACTACTTTACTTTTAAAAACAGACTGAATGCCACGGATACCAGACCGAATTTGTCAAACACAAAAAGATCATACTCTACTGCTTGCATAGCCTTCTGTACATCAGCCTGTATCGCAGATGGTTGAATACGAAAAAGTAAGGCCGTACCATCAGCATAGACTATGGGCTTACAGGACCCTCCTGATGCGATCACTTCAATAATGAAATTGATCAAAATGATAAATATAAACGGTCCTAAAATTGACCCTTGCGGCGTCCCGATGTTTACACTTTCTAAAGGCGATTCAAAACAACCTACTTTTACTGCCTGCTGCCTCTCCGTTAGATATGACCTAAACCCATACACAACTGGGCGATCACAAACAAGATTTTTCGAGCATTTATAAGAACAACGAATAATTTAGGCAGTTGAAAACGGCAGAAACATAAAAAAAAACATCGAGACAAAGTCGGCTGTTTTGAAAAGAATTGACGACCTCCTGATAGAGATAAGCGAGGACAAGCTCAGTTGAGCCCGCCTTACGAAATCCAAACTGATTCCTTAAAAAGGAACCAATTGAACTAAGATGCCCTTTGCATCTAGATTTAACTACCTTTTCAAATATATTGGAGAGGTAATCTAGTAGTCAGTTCCAAAAAAATTTTCAAAATTTGGAAATGTCACCCTGGAGTTGCCTAAAGTGCGTCTTATAAAATTTAGCCTTGGCAGTACGAAAATCTCGCTTGTAGCGCAGAAAACTACGGTAATAAGCAGACCATGATCCTACCGACTGAGCTTTTATGTGCCAGCGGTAAAGTTTGCTAAAGCTTTGCAAGCGCCTCAACTGCGCAGAAAAATTGAATTTTGGATACTGTTTCAAGATACCCGGACAGAAACTGTTAAAGCATGTATTATATTATTTGACAAACAAGCCACTGAAAGCTTCAAAAGCTTTTTTTGTGCCCTCAGCATCATACACTTTCAACCAGCTTAAACGGGCAACTCTGTCAATAAACAAACTGACACTCTCCCGATCATGTATCCCTACTAAGGTTGAGAAAGCACATAGGGTCTCTGCAGCCGGAGAATACCATGAGCAAGGTAACATATATATATATATATATATATATAGCAAACTTGCATTTTTTATATGTTATAAGTTTCTGCGTACTGGCACCTGAAACACCCTCCTCCAGCCAGAGTGTAATGCTACGTGGCCATTGGTGAGTGTAGGGTTTTCCTACAGACGGCCGCACTATGTCTCCTGCAGATCTCAGAGAATTGTTGCGGCCGTCTGGTGCGTCATGATCCCCGTTGAGCCCGACTTCGGCTCCGACCGTGTAGAGCGATTGACTCGACCACGGACTTGAGGATGCGTCGCCTGGCGTGCGGGAGCCCAAAAGTATTGGGTGTAAGGCGTACGAAGTCATTGGCAATTTTGCGGGCTTTGTTCCTTGCCCGGCGCAGGTGATAAGTGCCTCGGAGACCCCGGTCAAGAAATAGTTCGGTGTACCTTGCCGCATTTACGATATTGATATCTTCGTTATTGAGGCGCAGGTAAAGAGCTGGCAAATGTTCCGAATCAGCAGAAGAATTCCCCCGCACATGGCGGGGCTAATGCAAACTCGCTTTGCGCGTCTAGTACGCGACGCTGACGGTTGCCTAGTTCGTGCGCCTTCGGCGCCGCAGATTCGGTGTCCGGGCCTGGACGGTAAGGACGAGGTCGTCAGCGTAAGCAACGAATGTAGGTCCGATAACCCAACTTGTTTTGCACAATTGCCCACACTGTTCCAACGCTGGCTCCCACCATCAGTGCCAGCATTTGCATTGTGACACGCCGGTCACTTGTCACCAGAACGCCATGATGCCCCTAAACGCGCGTGTTTTGTGATTTTGTTTTTTGAAAGTGTACTTATATGCGTAGCAGCTAAGCACTGGCTACAGCTTTTAAGCACCAATTCGTTTAGGGCATCTATAAACTCATAACATGGCTACGATAAATATGGTTTCATGCAACTTTGGCACACTGACAGTTGTCATCAACATGTTGACGCTCGGCTCGCCTGCAGCACGGAGCCGCAAAACAGAAAGTGCTGCTGCAAAAACACAACATATGCCACAAAAATAACCTAAAACCTTAACATTCCGTAAATCCTAACGCTATGGCTTCTTCGGCTTTATCATTGGTCAGCTTGCCAAGACGGCCAGATACACAGTCAGATGAGCACATACGATCGAATCGCCCTTCATCCACACACATGCACACACCCAATCCAACTAGCAGTTGGATTAGTTACAGCTTGAAAGCGTACGCAATGAGGAACAACGTGCTGTGTGCTCGAGTGAAGTGAACTCATAGGAGACCAGCAACAACTAGGCAAATAGACAGACGTCAAAGCAGATGACGGAGACAAAGTAAAACTAAACCAAGCACACACGTTGGTTAGCTATCCGACCAGGGACCGAACCGTAACCAGAAAACGGCGGTCGGTTGGAGCTTTTCTACTACTATTCGTCTCTGCTTTATGGGGTTGCAGTTGGACGCCGGGAGTTTACTAATCGAACTAATCTGTAGTTCGACTGCCAAGTCAACGCGGTTATCATGCAAGTCAATTTGTCAACATTAACAATTACGCCGCTTCTGCCGTTA